>JAEIGP010000676.1:4797500-4895225 GCA_018904095.1 Zaprionus ghesquierei
TAATTGGAAAGAAGAAGCAATACTAGCTGTCTATTTGCGATTAAACTGATGGGCAGAAGATGCTTATAAGCAGGAAAGTAGAGAAATAAAAACATTTTATTTTTAAAAATAAATAAATAATAATAATTTATTAAAAATTTTAAAGCAAATTTAGAGAATTTTTTAAGAAGTTTTAGTTGCTTTACCAAAGCATTTGCATCACTTTACCATGTTTTATTATTATTATATAACTCAAAAGTTTTGCTCGATTTTACACAAAAATATTATGCAAAGTTTGAGTAATTTTATAAAATTTTTGCTCGCTCAAATGGATCATTTGCACCACTGTAACTATGGATTACTAATTTTTTTTGTGTAATATAAATCCAAATTTATGCTTAATTTAGCATAAGATTTTCAAGCAAAGTTCAAAAATATTTTGCTCGCCTAAATAACTTTCACTTGCCCCACTGTAGCATGGGAATAACCATATATCGATGCAGTGTCAGATAATTCCAATATTATAACATTTTTAAAGATTTTTGAGCAATTTCAAATAAATTTCTGCTCGCACAACTCACGCATTTGCCCCACTGTAGCCAGCTTGCGTCTTTGGCAATTGACAAAAGCCAACGTAATGCAACAAAAGCACAAACATAGACGCTGCGCTGCGCTCAGACGCGCTCAGACAAAACAGCAATTCATATTTGCTCTGATTTATATGGCGTCTAGAAGTTTTCCATTTTTATTATCATTATTATTATGATTATGATGCTTTTTTCCCAGGCACAAAAGGAGCCCGGCTGTGTTGTAATCAATCAACGCAGGCGCAGACGGTGCGCAGAGTTTTGTGCTGCGCCAAAATTAATGTGCTTTAATTTGCAAGTTTGTGTTCTAAGTCTTTCGTTTGGGCTGCCAAGTTTGTTGCCTAAGTCTTTGGCGCGGCCACACACAAAGTGCGGGGCGTGCTTCTTGTTGCTGTTGCCGTTGTTGTTGCAGCTGTTCCACAGAAATGCCATTAAAGCCACACAGAGAGAGACAGAGAGAAAGAGAGCGAGAAAGAGAGAGAGAGAGAGGGGGAGAGGGTGTGCGAGCAATGTCAATTGCCGCAACGCCAAAGATCTGCATTGCTTGATATACTAATTGCTGAAATTGTTTGCAGCAGACAAGTGTGTGTGATTATATACATAGTGTGCGCCATGCCCAATGAATAATCATCGAAATCAGTTGGTTGTTGTTGTTGTTGCTGTTACTCTTTTTTGCTGTTCTCCTGTTGACAAGCGCAAACACCCGCATGGCACCGCTTCGCCGTCTTGTGCGCACAGTCAACCAAGTCTGATGGTGGTCCTCATTGTGTCGCACTGATTCGAATCGCGTTGCGCCAAAGCAAAGCATCAAATTTTGTGCCGCGCTCGTTTTCAGTTCAGTTCTGGCTGTTGTTGCTGTCGTTGTTGTCGTTGCTGTTGTCGTTGTTGTTGTTGTTGCTGGCGTTGTCGCTGCTCTTGCTTTTCCATCAGATATGAAAGCTGGAGCGTCGCCGTCGCCGTCGCCGTCGCATCGTTGGCGTCGCTCGTCTGCACTTCGCCCAACGCAGTTTTCGGCTTGATTTTCTTAATTAAATTTTTCGCTGCGCCGCTGCCAAGGCTATTCTCCACCTCCAGCTACAGCTACAGCTACAGCTTGAGCTCCAGTTCCAGCTCTAGAGCCAAAGCTGCTGCGGCTGCTGCTGCTGCTCCTTTTGGCCTGCTTGTTTAAAACCGATTGCCCGTTGATGATGCTGCGCGCAGCCGCCAACGTCGCAGCTGCTGCTCCCTCTGCCTCTGCCTCTGCTGCTCCTGCCGCTCCTGCTGCTCCTGCTGCTGCTGATGATGATGATGATGTGTGCTTTATAAGTCTGCGACGCAGCGCAGTCGCTGATTTGCAGTTGTCGATAGGCTTTGCGCAGCTTGTTGCTCTTGTTGTTGTAGTTGTTGTTAACACACTCCCACATTTTGGCGTATCTTACTTTGGTTTTATTTTTTTATTTTTGCCCGTTTTTTAAGGCTTTAAGCCCTGGCAGTAGCTGTTAAGTACTTGCTTAAAATATTCTCTTTTATTTTTTTTACTTTTGTGTGTGGATTTTTCTTAGATTTCTTTGCTTTGTTATCTTTGAACAATTACCGCACTTGCGGCCTGCTAATGGCCATGGCCAGTTTATGCCATAATTTATAAGCCCGGGCTCATTAACCCATCACCCATCTTGTCCCCCAAAAAAAAAATTGACCCAGCGCGCTGCACTCGACCCACAGCGCGACCCAAGTCGCAACAAGAGGCAACAACAAGAGGCAAGAGGCAACGGAATTGTGTGCCTACCAACATCATTTACATCATCATTCACAATAAAATAAAAGTGCACACGCCCACTTAAAGGGCCTCATAAATTGTGTCGAATAATCAGTTTCAACATAATTTATTGTAATTTACGAGTGCCGGCACAACGTGGCAGAAGCCAAGCCAAGTGGAGAGTCCGCATAGAGCAGACTATATTTAGTTGCGGCTCCGGCCTGCGCCCCCGTAAGACTTGAGTTCACTTTTGGTTTTTCTTTTTGTTTTTCTAGAGCATTTTTTTTTTGCAGCTAAATGCTACAAATGAAAATCCTAAACGGCACATTGAAAGCATCTTGATAAGCAGCAGCCGCAGCCGCAGCCGCAGCTTGGAGCTCCGAGTTGGCGTGTGAACACCTTGGCTAGACAATATTTCAATGCCTAATAATATTATATTTTTTTCTTCTTCTTTTTTTGAGCCTGTTTTTCCCTCTGGTTGCGATCATTGTAATTGAAACTATTGTTTCCTTTTGTGCTCACTTGAAGCTCGGCAATTGCTGCCATTGCGGCATTTATATCAATCACTCAATAAAAATACAACGATCAATCAATTTCAGCCAGCACAGTAGAGAGAGAGAGAGAGAGAGAGAGAGAGAGAGAGAGAGCGCTCGATCGTATATGCAAAGATTGATTTGAGCGAGTTGGCTTTGTGATCGTCTCAATCAGCGCGTTTAGGTTCAGGTTTGCTTCAGCCCCGGCTGCCTTATACCGGAATCATCCCAATCAGAAGAATTGAAATGTCACTGTAATAAACTTCAAGCGTCAGCGCGATAAAGCCTCTTTTATTTCCACTTGACATACTGACAGCCTTTGTCGCAACGGATCCGTTGATCCTCTCATCCTGACCTATTATCGCCACTTGCAATCATTCAAAGCATCATCGCAGCGACAGTAGCCTTATTAAATGGTCTCCCTCTCTCTTTCTCTCTCTATCTCTCTTTCTTTCGGCTGGGCTGATCTTCGCTGTGATTTGGCCAGAAGATATCACTTCAAAGGCTCGTTATAATATTGTAGTTAGTAGAGAACAAGGGGAGGGAAGTGGCAAATGTCGGCACAACAAAGTTGCAAAAGTTTCAATTGCAAAAAAATTCCACTCTAAACAAAGGCAAAATTAGCTAAGTGCAGTATTTGAGAAGCACCGAGAGAGGCTGTAACGAAGAATGCGGCAGAGTGCAATTTTAAAGAAGGTGCTTTTTAAAAGATGTTTTCTAGAATCAAGAAAATTAAACCTACAAAAATTTATAAATGAAATTATAAAAACTCCTAGCAAACTAAGTAAAGCGTATGACTTGAGAAGTACCGAGAGAGACCGTAATAAGAAATGAAACGCTGTCGTTAGCAAAATAGTGCAAGTTATAACAACTTGTCTGTTAAGAGATGTATTCTAGAATTAAGAGAATTAAACGAATACAAATTAAAAAATATATTTTAATTATGTATTTAATAATTTTTTTAATTTCGAAATAAAACTTTCTTTCCGAAATTTTTAAATTCTAAGCCAAATTAGCGAAGTGTATGCTTTGAGAAGCACAGAGAGAGGCTGTCAATTGAAATGCAACGCTGTCGTGCTATTCAAAACAAGCATTTTAGATTCAGGAAAATTTATCTAACATAGATCTTTATATGAATTTCTTTAAATCATATGTTAAACTATTAATTTATTCATTTAAAAACTTTTAAAATAAATTTCTGCTGTGTGTTGTTAAATTACCTAGCAAGAAGCAAAAGTATTTGAGAATCACTGAGAGAGGCTACACTATGGAATTTAGTGCTTTTCGTTAGAATGTGGGTTAAAAGGAAAATATTAATAATATAAGGAAAGATAATTTATCAAACACATGTACTGCATTAAAATAATTTGTTGCATTATTTAAATTTTAAAATTAAATTTGATCTAGCCTTTTTGACTAATATTTGTTTACGGTATGCAATGAATATGCGATTTTTCTTCGGTGTTTTGCGGTTTGCGGCCGCGCCATTACTCAGTTCCACCGATAGGCGTGTGCGCAACGTCGCAAGAAGTTGAAGTGGAAGTTCTTTTTCTGTGTTTTTGTGAGTTCAAAGTGCTTGCAAGTCGTCGGCAGGCTGATTGCTCTGACCAGGGCACAACTTGAACGAGCCTCGTTGACCAATCCGTTGCGCATCTTCCCAGCGTAATTTAAACTGAATCGGTGCGCTCGCCAAACTGCGTAGAACAACGTTGCAGTTGCAACGTTGCCCCCAATAAACACACACACACACACACACACACACACACACACACACACAAACACACACTGATATTCAGAGACTTGTGGCAGCAGCCGCTCGAGTGCGCCTTCGCTCTCTGTCTCTGGTCGCTGTGTCTACTCGTAATAATCAATTATTTCTGTGTAATTTATGGTAATGTTCAGTCATGATGGATTGACTGCTCTAATGTCGCTCTAAATCTTTGTACCTGGCTAGGGGTACGCTACGCTGCACTGCGCTGCACTCCGCTGCTGCTCGTGTAGCGGCATCGCACATGGTCGCAGTTCAAAACAGAGCAGAGCAGGCTCAGAGTATGACGCAGCCTGCGACTTTAGCTCTAGCCGCGACTCGTACTTCGACCGAGGCACAGGCAGGTGCAATTGCTGCACTGCACCGCGGAATCATACTCAGACTCAGATTCAGTCTCAGCACTCTCCCACTAAAAGCAGGCCGAGTCTGGCAGGCAGCTACGTTTAACTATGGAGCTAAGCGACGCAAATTGTTAACATTGTCACATTGGTTAAGAATAAAAAGATTTTGAAAATAGATTAACCTTGCTTGTTGCTGCTCCTTATTATTCGAAATTATTCAATTTAATTAATACGAAAATCGAAAGTCCCTTTAATTTTTTATTTTTTTTTATTTGAATATAAAATCAAAAAAAATCTGACGAAATCTTAAAGAAGCTTTTCTAGTAATTGAGGTCTTTAATTTACATATAATTTTATAAAAACTGCGTTGCATTCTCAGTTTAATTTAAAACAAAATAAAACTAATATTGTCTTAAGTTTTAATTCTTAATTTTTATAATTTTGTTACCCTCTTTTTCTTTTATTGTATTATGTTGTTTTTTTTTTTTTGTATGTTAAGCTCCTGTTAAATTTATAACAAATAAAATAAATGGCATTTTATGTTTTTTATCCTAAAATAGTTTAAATAAATTTATAAATTTTATAATATAGTTATATTTTTATAGTTATTATTTTTTGTGGGCTTGAATTCCTAACTAAAATCCACAAGTCTTAGGCTACATCGATTTTTTCCCACAAATTTGCACGCTGCACACCACTGTGCACGTGCTTCTTTACTTCCGTCACTGTGTGCACTGCGAAACGTTCCGTCGCGTCGCGTCTCCTTCGTCTTGCTGCAGTTGGGATCGGCGGTAATATGTAGCATATGTTTTCGTAAGTTTTTCTTGTATTTTGTTTAATGGCAGCTTAGATTACACGAGCTGCGCGACTGCCTTTAGAGCGGGCTGAAGCGCGGGGTGGGGGGCGGCAAGAAGAACAGGCTGCAGCTACAGGTGGAGGCAGAGAAGGGACGCAGACAGGCGCGCGCTCGTCTTGTGGGCACATTTTCGCATGTTGCGGTGGCTGCCAATGGGTCTCCCTCTCCTTGTCTCTGTCTTATGCCCGCTCCCCCTTTGTCGTCGTCTTCTTGAAGCTGCCTTGCGCCATGTAACTGATGTTTGAAATTGCTGTGTGATTTTCGTGGCGAAATTAATGTTAAATAAGCTTTTAGTTTATGTCCCGCCACAGCGTTGATCAATTTCTCAGTCAGCCCCGTCTGCTCGTCCGCTCTGCATTCTAATCGCCTGCTCTATCTCCCTCTCTCTCTCTCTCTTCCTCTCTCTTTTGCTGTGTGTGCAGCATCTGCAGCGTGTGATGATGTTGCAAGTTTGCTTTGCGCCGCATCGTCTTGTTTATGTGTAAATTATGCTTGTACACATTTTATTTACAATTGTGTATAAATTATAGACGAATTATTATGTTTTCCCCTCCCCGCCCCATTATCTCCTCCCTCTGTGCTAACGTATTAATAGTGCGCCAATGCGCGGCACTCTAACTTGATAAGGTATTTTTTGTTTAGCCTTTTTGTGGCCCATTTGAAATGCAAAACTCGCCTTTGCGCAAAGAGTTTTGTTATTAAAAAAAACGCAGGCAACTGAGAGCTGATTAGAAGAAGATATTGAAATGATGATTTTAAGGAAATGAAGATCTTTGATCTAATATTATTACAAAAATAAAAGACATAATTTGTATGCCCTTTGATCATTGAAAACAGTCAGAAAAGGGTATACTTACTTTTGGCAAAGGAATGTAACAGCATAAAAAGGCTTTGCAGACCCCACAAAGTACATATATATGTATATTCTTTCTCTGGATCACAAGCCGGGCTCTGAATCATTGAGCCATGTCCTTCCGCCCGTCTGACTGTCCGTCTGTCTGTCCGCTTGCTTGTCCGTCTGTCTGTCTGTCTATCTATCCGTATTTTTGTCCGTCTGTCTGTTTGTCCGTCTGTCTGTTTGTCCGTCTGTCTGTCCGTCTGTCTGTCCGTCTGTCTGTCTGTCTATCCGTCTGTCTGTCCGTCTGTCTGTCCGTCTGTCTGTCCGTCTGTCTGTCCGTCTGTCTGTCCGTCTGTCTGTCCGTCTGTCTGTCCGTCTGTCTGTCCGTCTGTCTGTCCGTCTGTCTGTCCGTCTGTCTGTCCGTCCGTCTGTCTGTCCGTCTGTCTGTCCGTCTGTCTGTCCGTCTGTCTGTCCGTATGTCTGTCTGTCTGTCTGTCTGCCTGTCTGTCCGTCTGTCTGTCCGCCTGCTTGTCCGTCTGTCTGTCTGTCTATCTATCCGTATCTTTGTCCGTCTGTCTGTCCGTCTGTCTGCCCGTCTGTCTGTCCGCCTGATTGTCCGTCTGTCTGTCTGTCTATCTATCCGTATCTTTGTCCGTCTGTCGTTCGGTCTGTCTGGTTGTCTGTCTGTATCTCCGTTTAAACGTTCGGATCTCAGCAACTCCAATGGCTAGAGTCACCAAGTTTTACACTAAACTTCCTGTTTACTAAGCACACAGATCAAGTTTATTTTATGCCACGTTTACCGCCCGCAAAAATTGATAAATTACAATTATAAAGAAAAATATTAAAGTTAAAGCTTTGCTTACAAAAAGATAAACAAAAGTTATTGAAATGACCATTTTCAATGGCTTAAGTTTTTGTTTTAGCTTTAGCGCGCGTGTCGATTAGAGTGTATAAGATCGTGAAAGCAATATGTGGTAGATGATTTTGTTCTGGAAATTTTTAAGTATGTTTTTATACGTTTTTCAAAATTGAGCGAAGGGTATTTTAATGTCGATGGTGCTCGACTTTAACTTTCGTTAGTTGATATGATTTGATTAAAAGTAAATAGATTTTGAATATTTTATTTCACAAATTATTAAACAAATAAATAAACTAATTCCTAATCAAGCCATATTGCTAATCAACATTACCTGAAAGCTGCTGTGCTTGATAGATTTAATATTAATAATGACATTGATAGTGATTGATCTTCACACCCCACCCACACACATTTAATGATTCCAGTATATAATTATCATATGCAACCCAAAAAAAAAAAACCTAGTAGGCATTAAAGAAAATATTTGAATTACTCCATTGCAAGTTCTTCACGTTGCCTATGGCCCTCGGTGTGGGCGTGGCATAGCGTATCGCTTATGAAGCACTCTTTGTTATGGCTGGCAAGATGAGTGCATTAGTTCCGGCCAGGCTGCCCGCTTAGTTCGGGCCCATTGCGGGCCAAGTGATTGCTGTGAACTGCATAAAAAGGATTTGGCATGCAGTGGCAGAGCAGACAGAGGAAGGAGGCAATGGGTGGGGGAAGAGAGAGAGAGAGCTATAGGAGGAAGTGGTGTATGTGGCTAACTGTGGCTGTTTTGTCTGCTTTGTCTGTCGCTGCTGGCAGCCTGGGAAACATCCTGTACTGCAGTTTGTTGTTTGCCTTTGCATTGGTGTTATGCAAATGCCACGAAACAGGAACAACACCACGAAGCAGCAGCAGCAGCAGTGGCAGTGGTAGCAGTGGCAGATGGAGAGACAGTCGGGGTATCATCACCACCCTGTGTGCAGCACAATGGCTACCGTGCGCGTGCAATGACAACAACAGCAAAAGCAACAGCAACGAGAAGGAACACGTACAAAACAGCAGCTGTTTAACATTTATTTGCCTATTTATTAATTTCATGTAACATTTTTTCCTAGAAAATGGCCACAATGCAACGAAATCAAAGCCAAGAGGAACAAGGAACAAGCGCAACGCATTCTCTTGACGCCAGGCAGTCGCAGTTGCAGTTGCATTCGCAGTCAGAGTCGGAGTCAGAGTTGGAGTTGGAGTCGGGCAGTCGCCATTGGCATCGGTCAGACCCTGGCCAAAATGTCCAGGCTGCTGCTGCTGTTGGCCCCGTGCCTTATTGTTTGGGCAACAGGCAACAGCTGCAGCGACGGCAGCAGCATCAGTTGGAGCCTTAGGCCTTGTTGCCTTTTGCCATACTTCTCCCACTATTTGACTGCGGCTGCTGCCAGCTTGCCGTGCTGCTTGCCACAAAAAGTGTCGTGACCCCTGGCTGGGCCTGGGCCGCGCCAGGCATTGCATATGGTTAGCTCTTTTCTTCTTTCATTTAGCGGGGTTAGCGGGGCTAGCGGGGTGTGCGCGGGTGTGTCTGGCTAGTCTGGGCCGCGACTTGGCTTCAGCTTGAGACTCAGCTCAAAAATTACATGTTGTTCCTGTTGAAATGTCTTGTGCACTGTGTATGCAACATTTCCATTGTAGTCGAGTTTTATTTCTAAAATTTACTTGATTGTTTTCGCTTTTTCGAAATACTCTTTATAGTGGGGATCAGAAGAATTCTAAAACTGGGGAAACTTAGAAAAACTCAATTTAAATTGATTTTTTATTCTAATTTAGAATGTTTGAAATATTTAAAAAATTAAACAGTTATTTAAAACCAAATTTGTAAAATAAATAAAAAATCGAACTAACAAGTTCTTTGTTTTATGAATACAAATTTAAAGAAAATTATAGAAAATTATGCAAAAAAATTGTACACAAATTCTACTTATTTTCGAAATTCTTTACATAGAAAACAAATTCTCAAATCGAATTGATTTTAAATTAAGAAATTTTCTAAATGGTGTTTTTTACTTTGGTTGATAGGATTAAAAGAAATTAATAAAATCCCAACAAAATTGCTTAAAAATGTATAAAATGAATTACAAATCTTGCAAGCTATCTTAATGTTTAATGAAGAAATATTTTAAATTTTTAAATATTAAAGATAAAAGTCCCGAAAAAATAATAAGACACTTAAAACAAATTCCATTTAAGATAATAAAAATTCCTTATTTAAGTCTAGGACAATATAATATTTTTTCAAAAATTCTTTTGTTTCTCATTCATGTACAGAGCATCTGCACTTCGTTTATCTCGTTTTGTTTGCCATTCTTTGCTAGTGTGTAGGGCTAATAACACAAACACACATACAAACACACACACAAGTTGAACCCTTTTGGCAAATATGTAACAATTCTGTGGTGCCCCCTTTGCGGGGCAGCATACGTAGTCAGTGTTGTTGTCGCTTACATAAGGCCTTCCAGCTAGGACAAAGGAAATGTAAAAATGCCAAAAATCGCACAACTCAAAAACCCAATGCGAATGCGAATGCGAATACGATTGAGAATTTGAGTACCACTACGAGTACGAGTTCGAGTTCGATTACGAGAATGCGAGTACGAATATGAATACGAATGTGAAAGCGAGAATACGAATACTCCCGACTCGCGACTCGCGACTAGGACTCGCACACAAAACGATTCTGGCACCCAAAGAGCATGAGGAGTATCATTTGGCATCGGCCTGGGCGGGTGGTGGCTCGTCGCTGATCGTGGCACATTTGCATACAATGAGGCCACAACTGAGACCCAAAACAAACACACACAAACACACTCGCACTCGCACACACACATGCGACCAGGCGCAGCATGTTATCTCTGGCTGTGACCTACACCAATATTTCTGAGAATGCTGCTGTGTCCCGTCGTCGCCTGTAAGTGTGTCGTTGTTGTTGACGTCGTCGTCGCCGTCGTTGTTGTTGTTGTTGCTGCTGCTGCTGCTGTTGTTGTTGTCGTCCAGTGCAAGTCTATAGCCAGTCAGTATCTCAGACGGCCGACGACGAGGAGTCATTCAATCGCGCTAGCTGCGGCGTCTACGTCGCGTCGTTTGGGCCTTGGGTATTTCGTTTTGGGTTTTGTTTGCTTTTGGCTTTTGGCTTGCTGGCTGGCTGCCTGGCCGGGCATTCTACTTACAATATTTGTGGGATATCACCCAGAGATCTCTGTGAAACTGCAGCCAAATCCCAAAAAGAAAGAAAAAAAAACAAATAAAGGAGCCTCATCTGTGCGACTGTGTCTGGCGTCTGTTCTGCGTCAGCAGCTTCAAGCTTCGAAGCTTCCCAACTGCAACAACGTCACCATGAAGTGCTGTACGAGGTCTGTATTTTTCACGGTTTCTAACTGAAATTGTCTACATATGACTGAGTCTCTGAGCATTTGGCGCTAGTTTGAGGCATTTGGGGAGTGGTTTTTCTCGGCGAAAGCTGCAACAGCTTGGCCAACTGCTGCTGCTTGCGGTTTTCGGTGGCTGGTTCAGAGTGCCATGCATTAATGGAAGCTTAAAATCATGACATTTACCATAAAGATTTTTTTCTGCGCGGCCGATCATAAATTTCCTGAGTCGCCTTGAGAGCACATAAACGGCAAACAATGAGAAGGAGAGAGATACTAGTAGCTCTTGGGGTTCATGTAAGTCATTTGACAACGCAAAGAACTTTTGACTATATCGGTTGGTTAAATTTAACACGATCGATACACGATATACTACTCGGGCACACATAAATAAAACTAATCAGAGATAAGTTCTATTTGACGTAATTTCTGTTTAAATTGTGAATTTGTACGTAATCAACTTGTGCTGCGAATTTGATCAGTAATTTGAATACATGACGTTAGCTAAATAATTTTCGAATTTTTTGCTAAGACTAAGGGGTAAAGTTTTCGGAAATTTTTACCCTATTTGGGCAATACATGAAAAATAATGTTCATCTAAAATAATTGAATAAAACTCAATATGTTTTCAACTCAAAATACTTTTGTTTGTTTATTGTTAAGCCAAAAACGATAGATAATATGTATAATAAATATTTTATTTATAAATAACTGCACATAAATAAAATAATTAACCTAATTTTTCTAAAAGAAAATTACAAAATAATTAAAAAGAATTTTGGAATACACTGCGAAAAATACTCGTTATAAAAGAGGCCATAAAAAGGCTTACAACTAATAGAGCTCTCTTGCTTTTCCTTATACTATTTTTTTGCTTATCGCAAAACTAATTTCCCAACAAATATACCATAAATGCATACAGTATTTACGAGTCGTGTAAAATCTATTGTTCTTTTTTTTTAACGTTTAAGCTTTAAACAAAATTGCACAGTAAAACGTTATACTACGACCATTACGAACATTACTTACACAAATTAGTTGGATAGCTGAAGCTTTGCTTAGAATTTATACTATCTGCATATTAAAAAACTATTGTTATTGCCATGTGTGTGTGTGAGTTTTGTCTTTTTTTTTCGTTTAGTGTTAGATAAAAATAATTTAAACGCTAAGATGACAAGTGGCAATTAATTTAAGTGTGATTATCACCTGTCCGTTGCACGCAGAACCTCGCCAAGCGGGAATTTCCGAGCTTTGCATAATGCGCAGGTCACTAATTTTTTGGATCTGAAATGGGAGGGAGAAGAAAACAAGAAGAAAAATATTTTTTTTTTTTAGATATGTAGCATAAGCGTGTCGGAAATGCCGAGACAATAATCCCACATTTATTTCTAATATTTGATCAACATTTTTTCTCGGTTTGTTTGTGGCAATTATAAGCTGCGCATATTAAATTTATACCCTGTACAAAGCTTTAAAAAGGAGGATTTTATGTTTTGATGAAAGATTTTAGTTGACTTTTTAAGCCCGTTGAAAAGATTATAAAACATATGGGCAGCATTAATTCAAGTCGTGTAAAATAATTGTATTTGAATGTTTATAGTTTAGCTAGCTAATCTTATAGCAAAGTCAAAAGCTGTGGGCGTGGCAACAAAAATTTAAAGTACTTATGTTTTGTGTTGAAAAAACAGAAACTTTCATTGCCAATTCGGCGTCCCTAGCTCTTGTAGTTGCTGAGATTGGAGCGGTCACATTTACCCTTTTATAACAAATTTATTTAAAATTTCGGAAAAATTAAAAAGTTTTTAAATTATTCGGATGGAAATTTAAATAATTTGTGAAAGCACAAAATTGTAGCTTAAGTCCAGCGTCGAAATAATGTAATATTTAATTATATTTATATAAAATTTTTCAATTCAAAAGGGCTGTGGGCGTGGTATCTAAATTTTCAAAATTGCACATTCAGAGTATGATACGCAAGAATCTTCATGGCTAATTTGGTATTTCTAGCCCTTATACTTCATACAAACCCTTTTTTTTTTAATTTAAAAAAAAATTAAACTTGTCAAACAGTTTATTTTGCCTGCAAGGGCTGAATTAATAGAATTAATAGAATTAATAAAATTTTTGTGAATGAAAACATACGGTATTTTTATAATGGGTGTGCAAAGTAATTTCTGTAGCTTTCTTTGATTGAAATTTTGTTTCATTTTTTGTTTCGAAAACTGTTTTGTTTTTGATGCTGATTCGATTAGCGTCTGAACGCGAATTGGGCGCAGATTGAAACGTGCCAATCAAAATGTACTAACCTCTATCCTCGACCGGTTCCACGGTGGCATCTGTGCGGCCCGTGCCCACCATCGTATCGGCGGCAAGCTCCACACGCGCCACGTGAACGCCATGAAGCACCGTTGATTGTGCATGCTGCGTGTGCGGAAGCTGTTGGAGGAGATGATGTGCCGTGAGATGTTGTTGTGGTTGTTGTTGGGGATGCTGCTGCTGTTGGTGTTGTTGCTGGTGTTGGTGTTGCTGCTGCTGATGCTGTTGTTGCAGCTGTGCCGCTGCCAGATGCTGCGACAAATGTTGGTGATGATCACCCGTCGGAGGTGGCCACTGTTGATATGCCACGGGCACTAGAGGATCGGACATCCATTCGAAACTGAAGGCAGGTCCAACTGTCTGCGCACTGCCGAGTCCAACATGTTGCGGCGTTGCACTGGTGGGTGTGGGCGGCGTCGTTGTGATGCAGGGACTCAGTTCGTGAGAGGAGCCAAAACTGTCGAGTGATGCCTTCTGCGCCGATTCCGACCAGGGTGGACTGGGATTCCATTGCTCAATGAAATCCGCCGGATCGGGAGGCAAAGTTTTGTTCAGCAAACGCGAACGTGTTGGCACAATTGTTGCATAGATCACCGAGGCGGAGGCATCGCTGCCACTGCCGGCGGCTGCTCCCCCACTTGGTGCCGAAGCATACACTGCGCTCGGATGCAGCGCATAGCAATCCGGCTCAGGTGTTATGGCAGCCACGGGAGAACGTTCGGCATGCAGATAGAGTGGCTCCAGTTTGTTGCGTGCTCGCTTCTTGGGCGGTGGAGGCGTGGCCGATTGCGTAGACTTTTGACTGCAGCCCGTTGAGGTGCTGCCTCCGCCTGCGCCTCCGCCGCCGTTTACTTGACTATAATCCACCGGCTCCAGACCGCCTCCTCCACCTGCTGTGGGAAAACCAAAGAGTTGCTGCTGTTGCTGATCCTCCTTTAGCTCCAGCGCGCCGCCTTCCGCATGATAGACGCCTCCGTAAGTGGCACCCATATGCGGATGATGGTGATGATAGGATGCCGCCGCCGTTGTATGATGCTGATGCTGATGCTGATGATGATGATGATGGTGATGCGCATGATGGCTGCCAAAAACACCGAGGCCAACACCCCCGTGCGTTTGCTGATGCGTAGTATAGTAGCCGGTGGTGCTGCTATTGACGCTGGCCCCACTGGCGCCTGGCGGCACACGCATTGCACTGTCCAGCGGCATGCCAAACTGAATCTTCGACTGCACCGTGTAGTAGTGATAGAGCCACGAGTTGGCCAGCATGATGGATGCCTCACGATCGCTACGTTTAGGGAGTATCGATTCCGTTAGCTAAGCTACACACGATTTGAGGTTGGGGGAGAAGGCGTTACTTACTTCAGCACCTGATTAGTGCAGACTATGACGGGCTGTTGCGTGGAGTCGGGACTGTCGCGCACCTGAAGCACCACATGCACCCAGGTGTAGTCCCCATTGGAGCGCTGCATACGCACCAGCAAAATGCAACTGCGATCTTGCTCGGATTGGGTAACTAGGCGGAGGAAGAGAGGGAGATGCAGGAAAGTCTTAGCTGAAACTGCAATCCAAAACTTACTCAGCCTGTGTTTGCTCTGCGCCTCGCGTAGGTTCTCGCTGTGGATGAGATTGTACCATGAGCTGCCCTGCAGCGTTGCCTTGTCATAGCCCAAATGGAATTCGCCGCTGCGACAAAAAATGGTGCAGAGATTAGGAACAAAAGGGACATGGGGTGAATCCCTGCTGTACTTACTTCTTGTCTATATGTGCGATTTTCATGTCCATGGAGTGTATTGTGGTAAACACATTGGTGGCGCCCTGCACCACACACTCGCGCGTCTCTGGCATGGCAATGGGTGTGCAGGTGGCTAAGAAGACGGGCTCGTTGCGACTGCAGAGCGGCAGGAATGACAAATAGTGACCCTGTACCAGCACAACCTGTGGAGGGAGATGGAGAAGGGGTAGAGAGGAGGTAGGTTAGTCAGGCGGCTCCCACGAAAATTGGCGCGCACGTTGTCGCCGGGCAGCCAGGGCCATTTTTGGACTGGCATGCCCCGGATTGGAGACTCATAGACATTTTACTCTGATTCCATAATTTAAAAAAGGCAATCACTGAAATGTTTCGCCAGCATACGCAGCTATGGAGCCAGTTGCTCCCTGCCCCCTGGCTCCACACACCAGGCAGTCTCAATGGAGTTCTCTCGCTCTCAGTCTCCGCTTCGGTTTGTGTCTCTGCCATTGTCTCCCAATTAAAACGTGCCTGCATTTAGTTTTCCATTGCAATTGCATTTCGTAGCTTATGCGACCCGTTCATCTGCTTAAATGCAAATGCAGACCCGACTCCGACGACCGAACCCGATCCCAACCCATCGATGACGCAGACACTGTCGTCGTTCGCCTTCTTCCCTTCCCTCTCCCTCTCCTTCTCTTCTTTACTTCTTTTTGGTAAATGAGACGACCTTAGACTGCGGTGCAGGCGCCACTGCCGGCACTGTCGCCAGCTCTGCAACTCCTCCTCCTCCACCTTCTTCTCTTCTTCTTTCCCTTGCTGCCTCTGTTGTTGTTGCTATTATTTTTTTGGCCTCTTGTCTCTTGCCTCGACTAGGTACTAGCTCTGAACTATGCTGACCTCATTCATAATTATTTATTGGTCCACTTTTATTGCATATTAACGAGACTCGCATTGCGCTTGCCTCCGCTCTCCGGGCTATCTCAGTCAGTTCACATGGGTTCAGCTTCGGCGACAACTTGCTTGGCTTATTCTCTGGTACTTTTTAGATACCTTTCTATCTATGGACTAGCGCCCCTATAAATGCGGTTTATCTATTTTGAATATATTTAAAATTCCATGAATCAGCAAGGCAAGTGAACTGTCTTGAGAAAAGGTCGAAAACGACGCTATTTTAGGTGTGATTCAGCTTGGCTGGTTGATTACTGCATAGTTTGAAAAGCTTTAAAGTAGCTAAGCTTATGCTTAAGCGCAATAAATAAGATGCAAATTGGAATAATTTGTTCGTTTTTCATGTTAGAATAACATTTGAAAGAAATAATCTTTAAAACTCGAAAGAAAGGTTACCTTTGGCACGGCGAAAGTTTCATTCAAATATCAATATTTGTCCGATATGTTATATTTTGTGAAATATCACAAAAATTATACAGACGGACAGACGGACATGACTCTTATGACTCATCTATTAAGAATTTTGTGTTTTAAAGGGTCAAAGATGCTAAGACGTCTCGAAGGTAATATTAAGTATAGTCCATATTAATTAAATATTTTGAGTCTTGCTATGACATTTTTGGTAGCTTTAGCTTTTATGAACTCCAAGATTAAGGCGCTCATACAGACAGCCAGACGGACAGACAAACCGAGACACGTGGCTATATCAATTCGGCTATTATATACTAATTCAGAATCTGTACACTTTATTGTCACCGATGCCTGGTTCTGCTGACTAAGCTACAAACAGAAAAGACTATATATTTTTTTAAAATCATGGTCTAGAAAAAAGGTTTTTTTTGACAACGGAAACATTCTGAAAATCCCTTCTCATCCAGCTAGTGACATTTTCATCATAACCCACAACGACCTAACTTATTTCGTAGTTATTTCTCAATTCTAACGCAACTATGGGAAAACCCTTAGCCCAAGTGGCAAGCACAACACTTCCTGCACCTCATTAAAGTGCCCAACTTGCAACTTAATTAAAAACGTTTGCAGCAACTGTCAACGCCTCGTCTTATCTCCATAACTCTTGCCGCACATCTGCGCACTTCAAGCAAAGCAAAGAGCACAGCAAAAAAACGGGGCAAGCAAAAGGCAGCCAGATATGTTGCTGCATATGCATATATACCATATATGTAGGTACATATGTGTGTAGGTTTAAAAGAGCTGACGACCGCCCACAATATGGTAACAGAGCTGAGACCTGACTGAGCACACGGTAGCATCTGCGAGTGTCTTCAGCGCGTCGCGCACAACACGTTGACAGATTTGGTCTTGTCTGGCCGAATCTGTCTGGCTCGTTGCCTCGCTGACTGCTTGACTGCTCGACTGACTGACAACTTCATATTGTTGTTCATTTATATTCGCAGCCAGATGATCACCACGATGATCACACTGATGATGATGATGATGATGATCATGGTGCGGCGACCAATCAGAGCAGTCTGCGGCGGCGAGCACCCACCCGAGATCGTTTCACATCAACTGTCATCGTTTGTCAGCTTATAGTTAAGCGTAGTGTGTGTGTATGTGTGTGTGTAGTGTGTGTGTGTCTGTCCGACTGACTGCCAAGATATATGGCCAGTGCCGCAGTCGGACTTGCCAGCCAGCCGGTTGGCAGACGCGACGCATGCCCAGCCCGGTTCGGCTCAGCTCGGCTTGCTTCATGCATAATTCATTGCGTTTTGTTGCAGGCTCTCCCCCTCTCTCTCTCTCTCTCGCTCTTCGGTTTGGTTGCCAAATGTTACACGCAACACGCTTCCAGGTGATTCATTCATCAATTTCTGTCAGAGACTCGCACACATTCAAACACATGTACAGGGACTAATACACTCACCTTCTGATCACCGAAACGCATTTGCCGTCGCGCATTGCGGCTAACATTCATGCGACAGAGAAACATGCGATGTTCCCCCTCTAGACTGGAGGCGCCTCCGTTGCCACCGCCGCCGCTGCCGTTGCCATTGCTGCTCGTTGTCGAATCGCCAACGCCGACGCCGACACCGACACCGACGCCACTATTGCTGCTGCTGCCACCTGGTTGCGGTGGCACGTTCCGATTGAGCTCAGCCTGTATGGTTGCGTGATCCTGTTTGTCAATGATATCGTAAACGGAATCCCCATGGATAAGCAGGTCCTCCTGTGGGCATGACAAGGTGAGGGAAATCCAGAATGATTATTTAAGCACATTAAGGATTATATTCTTAATTTTATCTATATATTGTAAATTTTATTTATACTAATAATATAAAAGATATACTGATATATTACTTGATAAAAAAAATGTAAATTAATTTCACATTTATAAAACAAATTAAGGAAAATTAATGCATTGATTTTTACTGAGATCTTAAGTTTGATTTAAAATAAAACTCCATTTTTCATATGACCAAAATAAAAATAAATGATCATAAATCAACATTTTCCCTTAATATCTTCTATGTTTATTATGCGATCGCAAAAAATTTGTCAGAATTTATTTAGATAATGATAATTGATATACACATTGAAAATAAATACTCTTCTATCTAAAGGCTTTTTTCTTAAAGTTTTTTCAGTGTTTAATATCCGATTGCAATCAAATTATTGACAGAGAACAAATACCCTTTTACCTTTTAAATGAAGAAAATATAAATAAATCTATGCGAAAATCTAAGGACTTTGAGCCCATCAAAAGTATTTCTTAAATATCTTCACTGTTCATTGTCCGATCACAATGGAATTTTTATACCACACAAAATGTTGTATACACTTAAAATGAACACCCTTTTTCATTATACATAGCGGGAATGTAAAAGAATCTATTTTTAAATTAAGGAAATTATTATTCCCTAATTTTTTGTTAATGTTTAATATCCAAATGCAATTAAATTACAAGAATTAATTTAAATGATAAAAACAAAAAGAACAAACACCCTTCTACCCTTTGAGTATAGAGAATATAAATAAATCTAATAGAATATTTAAGGACCAAAAGTATTTCTTATATATCTTCAATGCTCACTGTCCGATCACAAAGAAATTTGCGTAAATTACTTGTATGGTATTAATTGTTGTATACAGTAAAAATATACACCTTACTATACAATGGGTAGCGGGAAAATATATAAATATATATTTTCCAGGCTAAGGACTTTGGGAAAGTCATATCAAATTTGTTAATGAGAAATCAAAGTTGCAGTTTCGCACGATTTCTCGTTTATTGTCATTAGCCTTTTTATTATTGTTGACAATTATGGTCAAGATAGAGAAAGAGCGAGAGGAGAAGGAGAGATAGAGATAGAGACAGAGACAGAACGATCGGCCAATTTACAATGCCATGTTGTTGCATTTGTAATTTATTTATGGCCTCTGTCGCTACATGACACATGACAGTGGCAACTTGTTATGGCAATATGCAAAAATCCAATTGGAATTATGATGCCCATGCAGCGGCAACAGCAGCAGCAGCAAAAGGCAACAACAACAACAACAGCAGCAACAACAATGAGAACTACAACTATTGACATTTTTGGCAGTTTGTTAATTAACTTTGCTTGTTGTTGTTGCCGTTGCTGCTGCCGTTTTGGATCGCTGCCACGTTGCCACAAATTAAAAGGTTGGGCAATCCACATTTGGGCCTGTTATTGTACCGTAATTATGCCAAACACATGGCATACGCTACAATTTATGAACTCGCTGACCATTTGCAGCCTATTGTGGCCGTTGTTGTTGTTGCTGTTGTAGCTGTTGGTGCTGCTGTTGTTGTGGGTGTCCCCTGATAAGGCCTGGCCCAAAGGCCAAAGGCTGTCAAGTGTGCCTTGGCCGGCATCTGTGGGGCCTAGCAGCTCTCGCTGTTCAGTTTTTTGCTTAGCCTTTGACAAGCCTTCATATAGTTTCGATATGAAAGTTGGCACAGTCCCAATGGGCCGCAAAAAATAAAAACCTGCCGGAAAACTACGTTAATTTAGGTTTTTTGTGCCAAAAGAAGTTGGTAGAAAAAGTTAACGCTGCATTTAAAAATAGTAGGGGCATATCGGAATAATATACGTATATATTATTATACAAAAGAGTAAAACAAGAAAGAAGGGCTACCTTCGGCACGCCGAAGGTTTCATACTCTTGCAGTTACTCCAAATATTGAACAGCTTTGAATTTCTAAAGATATCTTAAAAAATATTAGAATTCGAGCGATAAGTTCTATTGCAGTTATACGATACATCGATCCGATTTCTAGAAAACTTTTGCAGCTTTTAAAGGACATACTTTGACACAAATCGGAAAAGTCTTATGACAATATCTTAAAAAATGATTAAATTCGGCCGATAGGTTCTATGACAGCTATACGATATATCCGTTCGATCCACCTCGTTCCAACTTATTTACAACGTGCAGCAAAAAGAAGCATATATTCCAAGTTTCATTAAGATAGCTCTAAAACTGAGAGACTAGTTTGCGTTGCAACAGACAGACGGACAGATGGACGGACGGACATGGATAGTTGGACTGATGCTGGTTAAAAATTCATGTATTATTTTTTAAAATGATAAATGAATTTTTAGCTTTTGCATTTTGCAATTTAAACTAAATACCTAGGCTGATAAAACATGCTACGCTGTAATACGATATCTGAATATTTTTCAAAAAACATTTTCATTTCAATATTTATGACTTCTTGAACAATCTCTAAACACACACACGTTTAGCTCTCAGTCTAATTCCCATGAGCTAAGAAAACGTTTGATTTATTAGCCGAATGCTTCGATTTCTCACAACGTTTTTTGACAGTTTTGGCTGCAGTTGCAGTTTGCCGTTGCAGTCGACAGATAACTCATACGCCCCCTTGGCCAGGCACATCAGCCCCAATAACCCAACATTCTCCCAATACGACAGCGAGTAACAGTACCTTCAGTCAGTCTGTCTGGCTGTTTGTTTTAGATGAATGATTCGAATGTGACTACGAACAGAACAGATTGAGAGAGGGAGAGAGAGGGAGATATGTCACATGTGCATATCTATAGAGTATACAGACAGATAGATACGTATGTTATATATGGTGTATGGTAGTATATGCAGCATGCAGGCATATTTATTTAGCGCTGGTACTTCAAATGCAAAGTGAAAGGCCACGATGTATAACCTTGCTATTTAAGCAGCGTAAACGTACGATAAACCAAACTTGAAACAGCCTCAACTTTGCAACAGCAACGGCAACTGCTGCAGCAGCAGCAGCAACAGCAACAGCAACAGCAAAGTTGAGCTGTTTGCAACAGATTTAAGGAACTTTTGTGTAGTACAAGCTTCAGATTTATGTAAGCTCAATGAATCGAGTCTCTGGCAGTCAGTTGTAGCTGACTTGTCAACGGGAGCAACAGTTGCTGCTCTAGCAACAGCAGCAGTAAAAAAGCTGCTGCAAATGTGTGTTGTTGTTGCTGCTGCTGTTGCTGTTGCCTTGATGTCCATGTCGTTGTCGCTGCTGTTGCTGTTGTTGGGCTCTTTGTAGCCTGTTGTCGCTTGTCAGAGATTTGTATCAATGGCTGTAACAATTTTAGCCAAAAACTTTCGACGACTTTGCTTTTCTAATTATTCGCGCAAATCGTTTTGGGCAGCCCAAAAAAAACCCAGGCAGCAATGAAAGTTGCAGTTGCGGACTATTTAAATACCCTTCAGTGAGTTTGTAGAGTCGTTGAGTGGGCATTAGCCAACACTGAATTAGTAAATTAAGCGGATTCCTTATTGGGCAAGATTATCTTTTATTTTTTTGTAGTTAATTAATTTTCTTAATTTAAAACCCCTATTAGCAAATGAAGTTCCAGTACAGACTATTTAAATACCCTGTAGTAAATCTCGAAAGTTGCTTGCAAGGCATAAGCCTGCACTAAACCAGGAAATCAACTGCATTCTTCATGAAAAAGGGGCAAGAGCAAAAGACTTTTCTTTCATTTTTTTTTTCAATATTAAATTAGTTAATTAAACATTTTATTAAATTTATATAGTTGACTGAGCTCACTTAACTGTATTATAAGTGTAAAATATAATTTAAGCATTCTATATTAATTAAAAACAAACATCTAATTTGAAAGCTCTCTATTTCCTCAAAATCAAAGAGTTCATACATACAAAATGACCATTTTATACAGGGTATAATATTTTAAAAATAAGTTATATGTAGTAAACAAAAAATTATTAAATATAACATATAACAAAACAAATATATTTATAAAATATAGATATTATATAGAAACTTACCATAGAATGACCCAGGTACTCGGCAGCATTATCCGATATATACAACAACTTTCCATTTTGTGTGAGCATCATTAGAAAGCCCGAAAGTGCCTGACAAAATGAAAAGAAAAATCAGTAACGAAAGAATGATACTCAATCACAGCAATGAAATGAAGTAACACAGATTTTAATAATAATTTCCATACCCTATTAAGAGAGCAAAGACTTCTGTCTCGGCTAGCCTTACATTTATCAATCGAAAGTCGATCGGAAAAGCAAATTAAGGCATTTTGTTGAAGAAACACCCTCTATATGTATGTATGTATTGGGTTGCAGAGCAAGAACGGTTTGTGTGTTGTGTTGGAAATGCAAATTCATTTTCGCGTCTGCGCTCTAATAAATTGTTAGCCCCAATGAAGTTAGCCGGGAGTTGACAACTTCGAGACTACAAAATTGGCTCCAGAGAGCGCGCGGGCATACTACCTATACACTATGGATATGTACTATGGGGACTGATATCTGTGTATCTGTATATTTGTATTTAATTCAGTCACGAGTGCGCACAGGTATGTAGATCAATCTGACGCCGACCATCGCGCGCGCTTTCAGTTGGCGCAAGGCAGCAACTCTTGACTGACTGTTTGTTGACTGGCTGACTGGTTGACTACTGTCGGACTACTGAGTACTGTCTACACTGACTAAAGTGACTACCAGCCTACACCGACTGCTGTCTGTCTGTCTGTCTGTCTCTGCCCGCTTTACCGTTGCTGTTGTTGTTGCCGCATTTATTGTTTTCTTTTTGGCTTTTTTGGCGCAGCAAGTGGCGGTGGCTAAACGATTTCTGGCTTATGATATGCCACAGTTGTGCCATTAATAGAGTTGTTTTTTCCCGGGAACTTTCGGCTCACTAGTTGAGTTGTCAACGCGCCTCACTTAAATTGAGTTGTTTCCCCTGTGGGGGGAAGCCACAATAAATTGGCAACGCATCTGCGCAGTACACAGATTGCACACGCGATTATTGTTTAGCCTTTCTCTAAATTGGGGCGTTTTAATGACCTAGTACAATACAATTTGAAATTAGCTATGTAGAACAAGTAAAGAAAGCTACAGTCGAGCGCACCCGACAGTAAGATACCATTCGCCCAGTTTCGAAAGAAATTATCACACTTTTATTTCTTCTGCACAAGTTAATATGCCACCTAATGTTTAAATTTGGAATATATATATATGAATATAGTATAAATCTATATGTGTGTTGAAGCAAAACGTTAAAACTTTAAAACTTTCATCACAAAGCTAACTTAAAAATTTATATATTCATTTTCAGAGTCGGTGGGCTAGCCACCTTAAATTAAAAATAAACTCCATGAGCTTGTGATGTTTATACACCTTCATACTAAATTTGGTATGTCTAGATTTTATAATAGCTGAGATCTGTGTGGTCATACAGACGCTTGACGGACAGACAGAGGAGCATGGTTCAATCGACTCGGCTAGTGATCCTGATCAAGAATATATTTACTTTGTGGGGTCTGCCACGCCTCCTTCTGCCTGTTACATACATTTGCACAAATTTAGTATACCATTTTTGACCATTTTCAATGGTCGAATGGTATAAAAATATGACAGGAAGATACCCTACGCGCAACTTTGAAAAGCCGTATAAAAACTGTAAGGATCTGATTGAAAAAATTCTTAATAATTTCCTTAAAATCATGTCAAAGTAGACTTGTTTTATACTTAACACAACTTATAATATCATGCGTCTTGACACCCACAATATTTCTACACAAATTCTTATTATATCAATATTAAATTTTCTAAATTGATTGCGATCTGTAGATAAGAGTCTCCCTTAATAATTTCAAAATATCAGTTACTAGAAATTTTTTTTAGAAATTTTAAATTGCTTCAGATTACTTTTAAGTTCTTTTAAATAATGTAGACAAGTTACAATTTTTGGCTTTAAATTCAATTATTATTTAAACAATTTTAAAATTTTCTGGACTCTAGATAACTATTGTTATGTTTTATTATTATTTTGCTTAGATATATCACTTAACTTACCTTCGAGAAGCCAATATTTGGTGTTGCGGTCTGATGATGTTGGTGCAGCGCATTGTGTCGCTTGAAAACTGAAACGAAATAGATATAGATTTATTTATAGTAGATTCTTTACACATATCCCAAGTAATGGAGTTAATTAAGCTTGAACTATCGACCTTTTGCATCTTTTTACAGCCGCGCCCAGTTTAGCATCCGCCATAAGTTGAGGCTAAAATCGGTTTTTTTTTAGCATTTTCCCATGGCTTTGTTTAGCGTTTTGTATGCATAAGCGAATTAAGCGGAGCTAATTAAAAAAGTATCTGTTAATAATAGACTCGGTCTCTCTGACGGCAATTGCAGTTATTGTTGTTGTTGTCGTTCGATGCAATTGATTGTGAATTCATTGATTATATTCTACATACAATAAGCGACGATCTTGGTGTAGAAAAACAAGTGAATCACAAAAGAAAATGTGTCATTGTCATTGAGACGGCAGCAGCGGCAGCGGCAACTGCAGCATCACCAATTTCAGCAACAACAACAACTACAACCAACAGCAACAGCAGCCGCTATAGGAAAATCAACTGTGATCAGTGAGTGCAGCTGCGCCGCAGCCACCATCAAGATCAATTATTTTTAAAACACTGCGAGATACTCCCGCACCTGGCAAAAGGCAAACAGAAACAGAAACAGTCACAGCAACAGCAGCAGCAACAACTACAACAACAACAACAGCAGCAGCAGCGGCGGCAGCAATCACTGCAACAGCAACCGCAACTGGTAATTTCATTGAACTTGAACGGAAAGACCGTGAATGTACTCAGATATTACAACAATACCAAGAAATCCGTTTCGATAGGCACTTGCATACAGGGCGTGGCATGACTTTTCCCATACAGCCCTAAAAAAAGGGATATTGAAAGGGATTTCCCACAGCACCGATTTCAAATAACTCGATTTTTCGTAGGGTATAAAAGTTGTTTAATTTAAACTGCATATTAAGGTTTTATTGAATTGAGATATTGCTATAATTTTAAAAGACATCTTCGTCATTCATAAAAAATTCTTCTAAGTGACTTCTTGAAAAATGTGTAAATAATTTGAAATATTTAAAATATTTAATGGAATACAACAATTTGATTAAATAACCTTTTGTAGTTGAAATAAATTTCATAGTTTTTAAGTAGTCAAAACATAGAAAACAATAATAAAATTTTAAAATATTAAAAATTTGTAATAGAATAATAAAATTTTTTGTATTCATTATAAATTTCATAAGTTTATTAAATGTTCAAATAGTTTTAAACTGTAATTAAATTCTTTTAAAATAAATTTCATTACATTTTTTAAATATTTAAATTATATTACAATTTTTTTAACTAAAATAAGTTTTAAAATTATTTTAAACTTTTTAAAATATTAGATGTAAAGTTAAAATTCTTCACAATAATTTTTTGAAATATTGTACATTTCCAGGAATTGTGAAAATATTCAAAACGTAAGAAAAAATACTGAAAAGTATTTTAACAATTAAATAACTTATTAAATGTTGTGATACACTAACCAAATAAATATTTAGCTTAAATGCATTACGAATATCTATCCAAATAAGCAGTAAACCCTCTACAAGAGTAAAAAAAGCAGCAACGTATATTATATCTTTAAGTCGCAGCGCCTGCAGCTCATCAGCAGCCCAGCCAATTGGCTCAGTATTAAGTCTATGCAATTTGTTTGCATCCCAACAAGTTGGCATAACTTTCGCAATCCCCCCCTCCCCTTTGTCTCTCAGTTGGCGAATATGATAATCCCAGCCGATCTTCTATTATCTTCAATGCGATTCAAGCCGACGGCTAATCTAATGCATTAATAATTGTTTTGTGAAAACTCAATTTGGCTTATAAATATTTCATTATGCGCGCATAGCTCGAGATTCGCTGGACACACCCACCAAAGAGTCAAGTCGCACACACACACACACACACACACACACAAACACACCCAATTTACTGCCATGAACTTGAGGATAAAGCAACAGACGCGATAGCGTGCCAATATTAACACAATTTGTGATTATAAATGCCTTTAAACGGTGCAATGACAATGAACAATAACAACACACACACACACACATAGAGACAGGCACACAGAGACAGTCACACACATACTGGCAAACACACCCAAATAGCAGGCTAACAAACGCCGACAATTTCTCACACTTAGTGCTCCAAAAAAGAGACGGGAAGAGGGGCAACAAGTCGAGCGATCGAGAGGGAGAGGGAGAAGGAGAGAGAGAGAGAAAAAAAACAGTACTTAAGTTTAATTTTTTGCAATTTGTAGAACACATAAATCGCACATTTTGATTTATCGCAATATTTATAGCAATGCCAGGCAGACGCTGTGGCAGTTGCTGTTGTTGTTGTTGTTACCATTGCAATTGTGAAATTGCCTGCACTAAGGGGGAATCGCAGCTGTAGTTGAAGCTGGAGTTGGGCTCGGGTTCACATGGCCTGGTAAAAGATGCCAGTCGAGTTAAGAGACCTGGCCCGCTCATAGTCAGCAACTATGTGTGCATAGCTCTCCCTCACTCTCCCCTCCTCTCTCTCTCTCTCTCTCTTGCTCTCCCTCTCGCGTATGCTGTGTTATCTATGTACCGCACAACGCTAATTTGAAAAACAATTTTCGTAATTATCCACAAAAAAAAAAGGAAGAGAGAGAGAGAGAGCGAGGGAGGGGAAGAGATGCCAAGTTGATCTCGTTCAGTTGCGCCTGCGCATTGACCTGTGCGCATGCGCATTAAAGGAGGATGCAACCAGCTGGAGGAAGGGAGAGGTAGATGTGTAGATGGGATTGAAACAGGCTGGGGCAGAGCAATTTGCAGCCTGGGTGCGTGCCTAGACGCTTAGGCAATTACTTGGCCGAAAACAATTTCCAGTGCCGGAGACACACAGACATATGAATGATGTGCGCGCAGCTCTCCACGGCGATTACCCTTCTACTCCAACTGCAGCTCCAACTCCAACTCCTACTCTAACTCTTATTCCTACTCCTGCGCCTGCGCCTGCGTCTAGCGGTTTTTTCTCTTGGCGCACATAGTTTATGTCTCTCTTTTCGCTAGTCGCGTGGGGTCCACGCCAAATCTCCATGACTCATGCATATTCAATCAACGTGCAGCCAATTATCAACATGCATATGCAGCAAGTTAGTCCCCCCCTGTCCCACTACTACTACTACTACTGAGTGCCACCAAAATTCCACTCACCTTGTTGAAAATAGTTGGCTTTGCGCACATACACACACACCAGCGCCATCAGTTGCAGCTGCGACAGTCGCTGCCGCGTCGATTGTGGCAGCGGCAGCAGATCCCGCAAATTGGCGATCTCCGCATTTATGAGATCCCTGCGCATTTTTGAGGCACCCTTCGTCGACTTGTTGGCATCGAATCTGCAAGTGCAAAAAGAGAGAGAGAGAGAGAGAGAGAAAAAAGCAAATGTGAGTGAAACAATTAGAATATATACGAGCCCGTTCACAGCTAGTAAAGCTTAATAACGCCAGCTTAGACGCCGTTGCCGACACTGAAACCAACACCGACATCGACACCGGGGCTAAGAACCAAAGCGAGCCCACAGGCCTTACAGTCGCTAGTCGTAGTTCATAGCCATAGCGTATACTACGCTTAGCCCACTGTTACCCCAAGAAGTTTTCTTGGATGTCATTTCATATATTATATTCGAAAAGAAGACAGAGGAAACAAAAAGAAGGCGATCAATGTATATTAAATATTTGGACTTGTGATCGAAGTATTTAAGTTGCGACTCGATATAATAATAATATATAACTTAATACTTTGAGGAACAAAAATAATGAATATATAAAACAAGTAAGAACGGCTAGTCAAGTGTTGACTGTATAAGACCATGCATATTTCAAGGTTATGATAAAAATCAGATTTAGAAAACTTTTATTGGTAAACGTGTTTTTCAAAGAAAAAGAATAAACAACATCATATGAAACGTTGAATAACTTTTATGTTCATTATCCGATCGGAACCAAATTTTCAGCGATCGTTTAGTTGGTGATAGTTATCATTGGCACCTAAACTGAATACTCAAGCTTTATTATTGCGCTTGCTATACGGTTTATCGATTTGCGGGGGCGGAAGTAGGCGTGGCCCAAATTTTAATAAAAATTGTACAGCGTAAGATTAACATAAGTGTTGCCACCAAATTTGGTGGCTTTAGCTTTTTTAGTTTCTGAGATATAGGCGTTCATACAGACGGACAGACGGACAGACAGACATGGCTTAATCAACTCAGCTAGTGATCCTGAGCAAGAATATATCTACTTTATGGGGTCGCAGATGCCTCCTTCTACCTGTTACGCACATTTCGACTAACACAATAGACCATGTATTTTTTTAAAATCCATGGTCTAAATATACAGATATCTATTTATATGTATACATACTTGTATATAGTATAACATACAATATCTTATTTATTTTTTGAATATAATTATAATAAATTTATTTAAATTAAATTAACTACAAATTTAAAAAGGATGGAAATTATTAAAAATGAATAAAAAGAAGTTATTATACTTTAATCAAAATTAATACAATTTAAATTAACCAAAAACTTCAATTAAATTGTTGTTTGGTTCTGCCAATTTTAAAATTTTCTTATAAAATTGAATCGGTTTTAATCGGAGATGAAACTTTAAATTTTTGTTCTATAATTTACACTTACTTAAATGTTTCAGTTAGTTATTATTCAAAAGAATTTTAATTTTGAAGTTATTTATTTTAAATTCATATAAAAGTTGTTTAACAATTCTATAATAGTTTGTGGCTCTAAGCTTAAGTAAGCCAAGGCAGAGAGTATTATATTAAAATATTTATTTAGGTTTGCTTTTATAATATCATCAATCCATATCAAATGATATATTGCACGGTTTGCTAACTCACTACTATGGCGGGCCACAATGGGTTAAGTTGCGCGCACACACATACCGAATGCGCATGCGAGATGCATAAATAACTCATCGCGCATTTAAAAATCATACAACGGGCAACTAGTTGTTGTTGTTGTTGTTGTTATTGTTGTTGGAGATGTTGTTGTTCTTGCTGCTGCTCAGGCTGCGGCGGCTGCTAAGGCTGCTGCTGGTCGATGTGGGGCACACTTGCCACATGCCTTGTGCGGAAAATTGTGCAAGTAGGTTGGTCAGTTCGCTGGGTACTAAGGCAGTCCGTTTGTCTCTCTGTCCGCCTGTCCGTTCGTCCGTCTGTCCGTCTGTCCCTCTGTCCGTCCGATTGTCTGCGCTTGTCGGCTGAGTGCGGCTGTGCGGCTCGAGCGTTTAGCGATCTGTCCGTGTGTACTTTTCTGAGCATATTATTTACAAGGTTGAATTCATAAATCATAAATTTGTCTTTTTATGCAGCGGCGTCAGCGGCGTCGGCGCACGCGGCGTATGAGTATTTATTTATTTAGCTTGAACGTTGTCTTTATGCTCCATTGTTGGATTGCAGTTGGGGGCCGGGTTGGGGGATATATTTTGCAAGCGGCTTTTGATAAATATTGGTAATATTGTTGTAATAGCGGCAAGTGCCCGCGCCTTGGCTGGCAGAAGGAAGGGAGGACGGGAAAAGGGGACGCAGTGGCAGCTTGGCGTGGCGACTCGCGTCCGACTGCCATTTTGCCGCTGTTATTGCCTCTAAATGGCCATGTTAACATTTAAAACAATCACACACATGCAGCTATCAGATAGAGTGAGTCTGTGTGTGTGTGTGTGTGTGCGCACAGCGAGCGTTGCATGCAACACACAATGTTGCCGCATGCAATGCAAACGAGAGGCAACGTCTGATTTTCTGCTCTGCCTGCATCCGTTCGCCTTTTGCCTTTGCGGCAGTTTTCCAAACTGCCCATAATAGAACACAGATCTCTCGCCGAATTGAGTGCTCCACAAGGAGGAGGGGGGATGGAAGGGAAGGGGGAGACACTCACACACTCACACACTCGCACTCACTCACAATTAAGTCAAGGTGATTTGTACAATTAAAACGAATATTGATTTAAATGCCGCGATTGCTGCCCAAGCGCACAACATTTGATTCGATTGCCTTCGCCGGTGTCGGCATTGCCCCAGTGGGCGTGGCCGTTTAGCGCTGGTGAAGGGTCCGCACCGGGTTGATTGGTTGACTGATTCTTGTCTTGCTGGCCGGCCACTTTGCATGCCTGCGGTTAACTGCCAACTACGTCGGCTACCTGACATTGGCTTCGTTCGGTTTTGTTCTTGAACGATTTTATCGTTGTTTGGATTTGACATTACTTTTTAACAGACTTTTAATTGGCACAGTTTATAATGCAATACAACAAATTTTTTGTTTTCTAATTTTCTTTAGTTCAAAATAGTTAATAAAACTTTAGAGAAATATATTTCTTAATGCTTTAAAATTCGAGATAAAATATTCTAAATTACACTTAATTTTTTCTTTGTCATTCATTATGTGCGTAATTTATGCAAGAACTTTCATAAAAAATTTGGTAAGTTTAGCTTATTTAATAGCTGAGATATCTGTGTTCACACTGACAGGAAGACAAACAAGCCATTAATTTATTGTCATTATTTTAACAGACTTTTAGTTGAGACAAATAATTATGCTGTAATAAAATTTATGGTACACATTTCTAATTTTCTTATGCTCAAAATTTCTCCAATATTTTTTGTAATGCAGTTTCCAGAAATTTTGAAAGTATTCAAATTGTAAAAAAAAATAGTGAGAAAGAATTTTAATGAATAAACATCTTATTAAAAATTGTGATACACTAACCGAATTAATATTTTACTTAAACGCATTACGATATATAGGTAAATAAAACTTTTCGAAAAATATTATAAATTAAAAAATTAAGTTAATTAATTTTGTAAATTATAATTAATTTTTTCTTTGTAATCATTATGTGCGCAATTTATAAGGAACTTTCTTGGCAATTTTGATAACTCTAGCTTATTGAACAGCTGAGCTATTTGTGTTCATACAGACAGCGAGACAGCACTGTCTGTCAAATCAGCTAATAATGCTAATTAAGAATATTTAAAATATTTTTTTGTAAGCTCTGACAGCCAAACTCAACGTTTATTTACCTATTTACAGATGTGTGCAGCGGATAAGCCTACACAAAATATTTAAATAATATATCCGAATTATTTAAGTAAATATTTAGCTAATATTCAATTTCCATTAAATGCTATTGGCAAAGCGTCTATAAATATAAATATGCATGAGCATGAAGAACACTTAATAGAGAGGCAAAATACTTGGAATTTATGAATACGATGTGTACTTAAGATCAACTGAGATTGCATCCGCCCACACGGTCCAGCTTAGCCAAGCAGTTGCCAATTAGCCGAGAGAAAATGCTGGCTGAAAAGCCTATTTGTGGCATAATTAATAAGTAGCTAAAATATCTATCTATGAACAAGATGCTCGGGGATAATATGATAATGTATGTCATACCAAAAACGTGTTAATAGCAAGGATAAGCAACAAGAAGGAGGTGGAGGAATTCAGGGCATGGAGGCAGCGCACTCCCGCGCATCTTTGGCTTGCAATCTACATCAAAATTTATCTGCGCTGTGGAGTGAGCGAGACATGTCATGTCATTTCTTAATATATCTATCGCTACCTTGAAATCTGCACTAAGTAGCACCAACTGTTGCTGCCGTGGCTGCTGCTGCACAAGTTGTTGTTGCTAATTAAAAGCATAAACACGATTCTTAGCGAGGCGTCAGGCAGCCTCGCAACAACCTGTGGCAAGTTGGAGGCGATTGTTGTGGGAGCTGAAGTTGCAGTTGCAGCTTCCTCTCTCTCTCTCTCACCTGCGCGCTTGGCTTAATCTCAGCTCAGCGCGGCCAGTCAAGATCTTAATCATGCCTGCAGTTTGGGCTGCAGTTTGTTTTACGCTTCACTCGCTGCGATATCCACAAAGTCAACATGCTTCGCCAGAAATTAGGCGCAAATCTTGTTGTTGTCATCATTATCCTGTGGCGCCGCGGGGGCGGGCAGCAACTGATAGAGATAGCCCCTGCACACACACTAATTAGCACATAAAGCGCATAAACGCAAAACAATAAACCAAAATGCATTTTAAATGTATCTTTTTTATGGCATCTCTCAGTGCCAATCGTTAAAATCGCGTCTACAAATAAATCACAGGGCTGCGCCACACAGGGCTGCATCTACATATCTTTCTCTCTTGCTTCCTTCCCTTCTGTATTATCGCATCTATCTGCATCTTCGCACACACAGAGACAGACGTATCAATTTAATATGCATGGGGCGTCAGTCTGGCAACTTGCTGGCGCACTCTCCCTCTTTTTCCCTCTCTCCCACTCTCTCTCTCCCTCTCTTTCTAGGATCATTGCAAGTCCATCAATAGTAAATTGCGGCCAAGAGAAACACGAAATTTGCGCAAATTTTTATTGCACTTTTCCTGCAGCGATTGCTTGGCGGGTGTACGTACGTCTCCCTGTGTGTGTGTGTGTGTGTGTGTGTGTAATTTGGGCAAGTTTATTTGCCATATTCCCACGATATAGTTTGGTCCAGCTCAAACGCTGCGGGCAGCTCTAATGATTTTCTCTGCGGAAAATAGTGCAAAACGGCGCATAATGAACGCTGCGTTCAGCCAACTGACAGACGAAGTGAATGACTGACGGACTGGCTAGTTGACTGTCCGTCTGACCCTCCGGCTGTCCGTCTGTTGGTCTGTCTGCCTGGTAACCCTACACTTGGCTTGTGTTCAGCCCACGCCCGTCGCGTCGGTGCCAACTTGGCGTACAATTAATTGCCCGGCGCCGCACAATGCGCTTCTTTCTGGTACGGCCCCCGAAAATTTCTTGGAATTCCTGGGAAACACTTGTCGGTGGCAGCCTGCAGAATCCCTTTGTTCTGCTACCCTACCCCCTACCCCCTACCCCTTCCTTCCCGCTGTTAGCCCATCAAGTGCAAATGCAACGCGTCTGCGTAAGCCGGTGGCAGTAATCGATACCTCCGCTGTGCCAGTTAGTGCCGCCCGCCTTGGAGCGCTGCTCCACGCAGACAGATTAACATCGGGGACGTTTAGCATGCAAAAAGCAACAACAACAACAACATCAACGGCTACAAAAACTAAAACGAACGAAAACGTTGGCAAAACGTACGAAAAGTCAAGCCGCTGCCAAGATCCTGGCCACGGTTATGTTGGCCATCTAATAACCATGGGGTACCATGGATATTTTTTTTGTTGTACTCTCAGCCTTTAGCCAAATTATATGGCCAGCCACACACACACACAAGCAGAGAGACAGAGCGATCTGCCTGAGCTAAGGTGGCAACACACTCTCTCCCGGCTACTGTGTTTCGGGTTCTCGATTCTCTGCAAGTCTGGGTTTTATAGCCTTATGATTTCTTGCGCATTGTCTACCTGTCTGTGGGAGCTGTCTGTCTGTCTGTCCGTCTGGTTGTTTTGTGCATACTTCGCCTCGCATTGCTGCCAAGCTCGTTGCTTTATAGCAATCATTAAAAGCCAATAACAATAACAATTACACTATTTTTAGAATTTATTAGAAGACGCGTTCCACACAGTAGAAAGCGGCAAGAATATGTGTGAAATATAATACTAGAGCATATAATTTTTAGACAAAAAAGTAAACAAAAAAAAAATATTTAAAGATCTAGAACTTTTCCAATTTATGTCTTCACACCCTTAGTAACTTAAGATTTATTGAAAATGATAAATAGTTTTGCTATTCGTGCGTTTTATCATTATTAGAAAGTTTTGTATGGTTTTGTATACTTCGCATACTGACTTTGTACAAATGTATGCAACATGCAGAAGGAGGCTCAGGATTGCTCAGGATCACTAGCCGAATCGATTGTCCGTCTGTCTGTCCGTCTGTCGTGAAGATCAAAATTAGCACTTCATAATTGGTAAATTCTTTTATAAAAGTTACTTAATTTTTGTCCAAAGACTTGTCAAAATTTACTAAGAATTAGACCTGTAATACCCTTGAACCCACTCTTCCATACCCTACATAAAAAATATTTTAGCCCAAACCTTTTGAAAATGTTTGACTTACTTAGCTTGTAGGTATAAGTTTTCTTTATAATTTTGAAGAGTAGATTAACTATCTCAATGAAATTTACTTGTATCTTTAATAAGTTGCTTACACATCGAATAACAAATTTAAATTTTATTTGGCAGGGGCGGTGGGCGTGGCAATTCACATTTGAAACTAGCCCTTTTGTCATTTAAAGTAGAGGAAACTTTATGCCAAGGTCTAGCTTAGTTTTAGGCGCTCATACAGACGAACAGAAAGTTCTTTTTAGACATTCAATTGGTGGATTAGCTTGTTCGAAGCTTGCTTAAAACTGCAATTAATTAAGAAATCTGCGGTTTACGAGTTCGTTTGCTTAATGTGCATTAAAACGCTGTGCAGATTGCACTTTAATGTGCCATCTACAGTTTTTATACGCAATTCTTGGCCAAGAACAGTAGCCAACACAGAAGGAAAGAAGCAGAAGGAGTTGGTAAAAGAAATCAATCGATGTTGCTTCTACCTCTCTCTCTCTCTCTCTCTCGCTCTCACTGTGTCTGCATGTCCGATTGGAATCTTAGCCACAATTTAATGATGGACTGCCAAAAGCACACTTCGACGTCATCATCAGCATCGACAACAACGCCGACGCTGCCGCCGACGACGACGACGACGTCGCCGCATAATTTTTCATATTTTTCTGATTTGTTGCTACCGGGTACGGTACGTAAACCCGTTTGCAGAGCGTTAACCATGGAGCTGCTACCGTTGCTGCATTTGCTTTCGATTATCTTAATTTGCGTGCGAAACTGACTTTTTTGTGCCGTAGTTGCCCAAGTGGTAGCCAGGCCGAAAGCTGGAGTAGGAGCCGAGGCTGCGGCTGCGGCTGAGGCGTAAGCCAAACCCCAAATTGTGTGTGTACGGAAATTTTCCCATGACTTGAGTTCTGGCTCTCTCGCTCTCGCTCTCCCTCTCTGGCCTTATTGTCTACTGCTGCTATATACACGTATTTTGCCCGGCGGTGGCTTGGCCAGAAATTACCTCTACTCAGGCTCAGGCTCAGGCTGAGGCTGAGGCTGAGGCTGAGGCTGAGGCTGAGGCTGAGGCTCAGGCAGACTTTGGAAACTCTCTGGGATTGATGGTTGCGCTCTGTGGCGGGCAATTAGCACAAGGATGCCGCAGCTAAATAATTTGACGCGCCTTGGGGCAAGTTGCTCTTTTCTTTTCCATTTTTTTTTTTTTTTTGGTTAGAGCTTGCAGCTAAGAAAGAGAGAAGGAGGGAAGGAGGGGGGATTCGATAAGATACCGGGAGGTGGGCTAAGGTGGCGCGCTTACATATTTGCTCTGCATTTGGTTTTGGGCTTGGAAAAACTGCAGGCACATCAATTAGCTTGGGTCGCGCGCGTCATCAAATATTGGGCCAAGCAATTAGATGGGGATACAGCTAGAGCTACAGCTACAGCCGAAGATACAAAGATACAATATGCGCTACACTTTAGTTAGTAACTGGTGCAACTGCAGCTGGAAATGGTGCTACAAATTGTGGTAGCAGTTGCTGTTGTTGTTGTTGTAGGGCAAACAACTTGCGCCGATCCGATGGCGATGCCGCTGCGCGGATGTGTTAATGAAATTAGCAGCATAAAATGCTGCTTGCAACGTTACAGATACAAATGTATCGGTGCGTGCTAATTGAGAAAATTAACACCCAATGGCCCGGCCGGCCTGCCGCACAGACAACAGGTGGTGGGGAGGGGAGAGAGAAGGGAGAACGGCCCCACAATACGCAACGGTTTCGCTTAGTTTCACTCAGGGAGGAAGCGCGCTGCACTTCAGGCCGGGCCAGAGAAGAGAGTTTGATTTTCTTTCTTATGTTGTTGTTTCCCTTCCCTTTTCCAAGTAGTACGCGGCGCGGTTGTTGTTGTTGGCATGTGTTAAAAATTTCTTGGTTTTAATTAGTGTTATTTATTATTTAGAGCATATTGATATAGTTTTCGTTGTTTAACGGTTGTTTGTGCCCGCTCGGGGTTTCATGCCATATTTGCCATACGTTGTTTATCTGCCGTTAAGCGCACTTCCCCCCTCCCTTTCCCCTCCCTCTGCCACTCTCCATTGTGTATTAGTAAGTGTATATTTATAGAAATTCATGGGATCGGTTTTTTTTTACACATTATGGGCCTCTTTTTTTTTTGGATTTGTGGTCCCAGCCTCGTGCGAAAGAGTCGCGCGCGCGCGCCAAGTTGTGCACGCACACACACACGCACGAGCACGCATAGACAGGCATAGACAGGCATAGACACGCACAGACCAGTTGAACTCTTCGCGCAGTGAAAATTAGATTTCGAAAAATGTTGATTGGTTTCGATATGGGAATTCCAAATATTTCACTTGCTAAGTGACTGCCCTGAATGAAAGCGCGCCCTTCCGCAAGAACAACGCAACGTATCTGTATCTGTGAATGGGTGCATAGAAACAGAGGCAGAAGATACAAGTTGGAAGCAAGAATGGTATCTTAAAGTTAAGAAGAAGGTTTGAACCTTTCTGTATTTGTAGCTGTATCTGTGAATGGGTGCATAGAAGTTAAGGCAAAAGATATATATTGTAGAACGAAGAAAAGTATCTTAAAGTTAAGAAGAAGATTTGAACCTTGCTGTATGTATCTGTATCTGTGAATGGATGCTTAGAAACTGATATATATAGTAGAAAAAGTTGAGGTTTCTCAATTCTAAGAAGAAGGTTTGAGCCTTTTTGTATCTGTGAATGGGTGCATAAAAACAGAGGCACAAGATACAAGTTGGAACCAAGAAAAGTATTTTAAAGTTAAGAAGAAGGCTAAAACCATACAGAAAGGTTTGCATCTGTATCTATGAATGGGTGCATAGAAGTTAAGGCAGAAGATATAAAGTAGAACCAGGAAAAGTATCTTAAAGTTATGAAGAAGGTTTGTGTATCTGTAACTCTGAATGGATGTTTAACAACTAAGATACATAGTAGAAAAAGCTAATGTTTCTCAATTCTAAGAAGAAGGTTTGAGCCTTTCTGTATCTGTGAATGGGTGCATAGAAACAGAGGCAGAAGATACATAGAAGAGTCAGGAAAAGTATCTCAAATTTAAGAAGAATTCTTAACCTTCCAGTATTTATATTTTTGAATGGTTGTTTAGAAACTGAGATATATAATAGAACAAGCTAAAGTTTCTCAATTCTACGAAGAAGGTTTGAGCCTTTCTGTATCTGTGAATGGTTGCATAAGAGTTGAGGCAGAAGATCCATAGTGGAGCCATGTACAATTTCTCAATTTTAAGAAGAACGTTTGAACCTTTATTACTATTAGATTACCATTCAAAGTGAAAGGAAAGTCAAAGTATCTTAATATATTTTATATTTAGATTCCTTTCACATGCATCGCATATCTTGTGAATCATTGTTTCTACTTTTAGGTAATGCAAGTGTGATATTTTCCGCTTCACTTGGAATGTGGCAATTTTGTGCGATTCTCTTCTCGTTGGAGGCAACTGCTAAATTATTCTGTCAATATTCACAAGTGACAATGAAATAATTAAATAAATAACTTGTAAATCGTAATTAATTGCTGTGGCTAAGTAACATTTTTTATGCTCGTGTGGCAATTGAAATGATGTAAATAATTTGGAAAGGAAAATAATAAAATAATTAAATAATTACAGAATTTATTTATGTAACATTTTGTTTAGTATTTTTTTATGAATTATTAGTTTTATTAATATTTTTGTTTTTAAATAAATATATTATACATTTTTTTATATAGCTTTAATTGTTCATAATTTTATTATATTGCAAATATTTTTTTTGCACTTTTAACTTTTTTTTGGTTATACTGTAAAAGCTTTCCAAATTTCTTTCTTTACTTTTAAAAATGTATTTAAAATTTATTTCTTTAAAATGCGTGGAAGCAAATCCTAAATAGAAATAAAATTTATTTTTATTAATAGAGATCCAACACTATATAAGCAATCCAATTGAATAAAACAAACAAATATTATATTAATTAGTTTTCAATGCTGACTATTCTCTTTCAAAAATTTCTCAATTTTGCTAGACAAGTTTTGCATGTCAACAAAAATGCCCTAATTCGGCCGTGATTCAGCCAATGGCTTCCGCTTACCAATTGGTTGCATTCGTAAACAAGCCCACACCAAGCTGGCAGACAGGCAGCAGAGCAGAACAGAGGAACCCATCGACACCCACACGAAAATGGGCACACAAGAGGAGGCAGAGGCAGAGAAGGGTGGGAAGGGGGGATCTAGAACCATCAACAACATCACACGTGAGTTTTACACATTTCAGAAGCAAACGTTGCGCCAACTGCGCAATCGGGTTTCGAATCCTCTGCTGCGGCTGCGGCTGCGGCTTGGCCTTCATGGAGCCCGGAGCCACGGTGGCTCTGGTGCTCTGGGACGCGATTGCTAACGTGGTAATGTCAATCGCACTGTGCGGGTTTAACTTATGGCAAAACATTTGAAGCACTAATTAATTGGAGCTAAATAAAATGGCACAGCAGCCGAAGGAGTCGCCGGCTGTAGACGAAGACGGAGACGTAGACGGAGTCGGAGTTGGGCTTGCGGAAGAGATCGGGCATCTGACGGCAGGGATTGCAAGTTGGAGGATCGGCATCGGGAGTTGTGCCAAGTTCGCTTGACTTGATTCTCTCTTTTTTTTTGCGTTGCGAGAATTGGGCGCTGCTGGCATAGTGTACGCACGGCAGGAGGGTGGAGAGGGAGGGGGGGTTACCTGGGAAGATTACGAGTGCCAGATAAATGTGAACTACAAGTTGCCAATAAAAGAGGCCATTAAAACCGGCAGCACTGGCAGCCAGACGGGAGGCGAGTCGAGAGCATCGACGAGTCCTCGACGGCCAAAGAAATTGAAAGCAATGCGAGAAAAAGCGTTGCTGCAGTTGCAAGAGTAAAACACACACACACACACACCCACACATATACACACATATACTGGCACACACACTTGCATTGACAAATATCGCAGCGTGCGAAACAAATTGAAATTAAAAGTTTGCATGTTGCATGCTGCGCATTTTTGATGCGTTGTTGCCACTGATTTGTTGGCTGCTGCCAGCGCGCCAAGATGTGGCACGATAAGGGCCAAATTGGAGTTGCCTGTTCTGGGCATAGGTAGGTAGGTACTGTATACTGTGTGCCGCAATTGGCGCTAAGACTCACCTTGTAAACATGCCGGCAGCCTGTTGCTGCTGTTGCTGTTGGTTGGCCTGTTGCTGCTGGGCGACCTGTTGCTGCTGCTGCTGGTGTTGCAAGTGCTGCTGCTGCTGCTGCTGTGACAATGCTGCTGGCTCATGTTGCTGAAAGTTATGATGCGTGTGCATGTGTTGTTGCATGTGATGTTGCTGATGTTGCAAGTGTTGTTGCTGTTGATGTTGTTGCAGCTGCAGCGCATGGTGATGTTGCTGCTGCTGCTGCTGCTGCAGGGCATGTGCATGCGTGGGCGTGGCCAAATGCGTGACTGCAACTGCTGCTGCTGCTGCCGCCGCCGTCGCTGCTGCCGCTGCCGCTGCTGACGTCGACAGCGCTGCGCCGTTCTTGTCTAGGCCACGTTTGTTGTCCGCGTACATTTCGTGGCCGGCACGTTTGCAAATATTTGTGCAGTTGGTACTAAAATTGTAGAATGACATGGGCAATTTTTGGTTTGTTGTTTGCTGTTGTTGTTGTTGTTTTGGTAGTTAATAAACACGTCTAATATCTGGCTAAGTTCTTGAGCCAACATCGATGATCGAGCACAACGTGAATCGTAATGAAAGTCTGCAGACTTTTTTGCAGTTCTAATAAAATCGTCACACACACACGCGCACACACATACATTAATGCGCACACGCACTGAAATTGGTTCAATTTTGGTTTCATTTATTTTGGATTTTTATTTTGATTTTTTTTTGGCTGGCATTGTTTGAATTGTGGCACAACAAAGAGCACATTTTGAGGGCGAGTCGAGAAGAGAGAATCGATTTGCATTGTTGTTGTTGTTGTCGTTGTTGCGTGTGCTCAACAATTAAGTCGTTGAAATCGCTCATTGGCATTGGGGATCGATTGAAGAGATCTACTCGTATACACGCATACATAGCATATACGTGTATTTACAGACCTATATGCTACGGCTGAGTACTCTCCTATAACTCGGCAATGAATTGGCAGTTTCCATGCTGGATTGCATAAGGAAAATGATTTATGATTTATGGCCATATGGAATTCGACATGCTGTTGGCATCGAAGTTGACGTCGAGGTTAATCGAGAAATCTATCTATGCTATACCTATGGCCAAAAACAAAGGGTATCCACTTTGTATCTAGCAGAGGGGCCCCTTTTCAGCCAGTCGCGGACTCGTTATGCTAAATCAGTCGGACATAAATGACAAATAATATGTTCATTTGATGACGCATTTAAACAACTTAAGCATGGCGATATATTTAAATTAGTATTTATATATGTTTTTCTTTTCTACTCTCAAGCTATTAGGTAGGCCTAATGGAAAATTTGACACATAAAATACGACACCAAAAAGACCACATAGGCTTGCTTTATTCTTCTTTCATTTTGTTTATGGTTTCGCTCGTAAATTTTAAAGTTTAGTATTTTTATTGTTTTCTAAATGCCAAAAAATGCGTTAACAAAATGTTATTAAATTAAGAGAGCTCAATCTGCCTAAAAGTCGATATTCGGAAATGTTTAATTGGCTTCAGAAATTTATAAAAAATTCACTTTGCTTCGAAGCTAAGAGAGCTGAATCTTTATAATAGATATTAATCAAAAACGTTTAACTTGTTAACTTAAGACTTCAGACTCGGCTTAATTGTTTTAAAAAATTTGTAAAATTAATAATAAAATTTGCTAAATTTATAATTCTGCCAATAAGCATTTTCTTTGCATTTTAAACTATTGCATCGGTGTCAACAAAATGTTTTTAAATAAAGAGAGCTGAATCTGCATAAATTATAATATTTGGAAATGTTTAACTTGTTGATTTTAGGTTACAAAATCAGCTCAATTGTTTTCAAAAATGTTAAAAAATTTTAATATTTTGAAATTTTAATAATTTAGCCATTAAACCTATTCCTTTTATTTTAAGCTGATGTCAGCCAAATGTTTTTTTTAAATTTAGAGAGCTAAATCCCATAAATAAAGTCATTAAAAAATGTTTAACTGCTCAGCCTAATTATTTGTTCTAATAATAATTTAGTAGGAATTTCTAGCTTTTAAACCCTTTATTAAGCTTTTATAAATTAATTGTCGTCAAAAATTAGAAGATAAAGCAAGCTGAATCTTCATAGCAAATTTATTCGGAAAGGGTTAAGAAATTTGTAAGATTTTATTTAATTAAAATTTTAATAATTTAGTAGCAGACTAGAAATCTTTAAGTCTCTTTTACTATAGCATAGATGTTGTCAACATGCTTAAAAAAAAGAGATATTCAGAAATGTTTAACTTAAGACTCAGCTTAATTGTTTTAGAATATATTTTTGAATTTTAATTATTTATCTATAATACTTTATCAGCAATTTCAAGCCTTTGAATAGGTGTCGACAAAATGTTGTTAAATTAGAAAGCTGAATCTCTCTAAAAATCTGGAAACAAGGAATCAAAAGAAGACTTGCTAAATTCTATGTTTTCTGTCTAACTATGTATGATAATTTAGCAACAATTCCCAATCTTTAAACATTCTCTTTTTCCTATGTTACTCATCGGATTTTCTACCTTTCCTTCCCACACACACACACACACACACAGACACAGAGGGAACTATCACTTTCCATGAATGTGAAAATTTGTGTATGGCACTTTAGCTGGCGCCAAGAAAAGTCTCGATACACTCGTAGTACTCATAGTACCCACACTCACGTACTCGTACGTATACTCATACTTGTACTCGTAAATAAATTCTTGAAAATGCAACAATTGAAATTAGTTTTGTAAATGAATTTCAATTTTGTACTTGAATATTCACTACCGGCTACGGCGACTGCGGTCATCTGCCATGTGTGTTTGGGGCCCGGCTTTGAAGCGGCGTCGCGCCGTTGCCGTTGCCGTTGGCCCAACTGGTTGGCCTGGCTTAGTTGCAACTCATTGTCAAGTGAACTTATCAGAGTATAGAAGAAAAAAAAAATTCGTTCGAGTTGACGTTTCGAGTGCCATCGAGTCGCTGCTCGATTTGTTTGGAGTTGTTTGAATAGGGACCACCAAAAAGTCATTGAATGAAATGAAGAACACCGTAGATACAATTGTCTCTCTGACACAGCGCGCGCATGTGTGCCGGTCTGTGTGTGTGCCTGTGTGTGTGTGTGTGTATGTGTGTGTGCTCTGCTGCCTTTTTAAGTATTTTTTTATTTGATTTCTATCAAAGTTAATAATGAAATTGGTAAATCGCGTTTTCGATTTTTGGGTTTTCTTCAACGTGTGTGCGTGTGCGTGTGTGTGTGTCGGGTGCGGGTGCGAGCTTCAGGGTCTAGGGTCTTGGGGGTCTTACCTTTTGCTCGTCAGATTTAATTCGCGATATCCATTGGGTACAAGCAAGTCTAGAGTATTTGCTCAATGCTTTTGCATAAATTATAATTTATTTTGATTTTGATTTTGATTTTGTGATTCATGTAGGTTTTGCACAATGTTTGACACTTTATTTGGAATTAATAAATACAACTTTTTTGCTTTCTTTTTTTTTGTTATTCAAATCACAATTGGAATATTTTGCAACATTCGCTTTTATTACTTGATCTTTCTTGTTTTAATTCATCTTGCAAATTGCATATTCATGGATGACACAAACACTTTGATCATATCGGCAGCGGCTCGACAAGATTTATGGGTTTTCTTACGGCATTATTTGCAAATCGCTGTAAATGCAGATGTATCTTTCGCATAAATAGGTAACTCCGACGTCAGTACACGATGATCGTTAGTATTTAAAACAGCCCGAACAAGACCGCCAGCACAGCGAGTGCGATAACGATGACGATAACAGTTCCGATGTTGTTCCGACGGCTTCGAATCGTTGTCGCCGTTGTCGTCTTGTGGCTCACTTGTGGCTTATTGAGAATCCGTTGAGCTAACTCGACAATACGATCGGCGTAGTCAACCGTGTAGAATGCGCGCGTGCACCTTTCTGTGCGGATCACCGGAGCGACACAGAAGCGGCAAACTTGATTTCGAAACAGGTAAGGTAGCTTTCGTTCAGTTTCAGCTCAAGAGCTCCCACACTCAGGCCGCAAGGCGCGCTTGTGTATGTGTGTGTGTGCGTTTAGGTGAGATTATCCAATGAGGTTGACGATCGTACACTGCACGGGTGAGTTGTGTGAGCTGTGAAGGGAGCTTCATGTGGATGTGTGGATTAAAGTTATCCTATTTTATTTATTTACAAAATTATTTAAGTTAAATATTTATACTATTAAGGAGGAGAGAAGTAAATAAATAACATTAAGTAAATAGTAGTTAAGAAAGGTAAAGTAAATACAAGTTAACATAATAAAAGACTGGAGAAGAAATAAAAGTAGAGGAAATGTAGAAAGAGAAAGGGACACTTTAATTGAAATTCATTTATGTACATAAGTTAGGCTTAGGTTTAAACTTAGATCTTCTTCTGAAAGGTATCACAAAAAACTTAAGTTGAAATTTTCTTAAATATCATAGCTAATAACATAATTTATATAATGCTTGCATTTTTACTGTGCTTTACTTTTAATATTCAAAGGAAAATGAATGAAATAATTATTTATACTCAACTTCATAAAACAACCTTAAATACTATAAATAAATGCCTACAATTATCAATCAACTTGCCCAATTATAGATATCACATCACTTTACTCATGCAACATTCATAAAACTTAACCTTCCCCTCTTTCTCACAGTGCAGGCACTCGATCATGCTCAGGTACTCAGCGAGACGCTCTCAACAAAGCTGACCAATGCAGAGAGCGTAGCAGGCGCAGTTGGCAACGCCTCTCGCTACACCTACACACACACACACACACGAGCGCACAGCAAATTGCGCTGGTATGCGGAACATGTGCTCTCTCTTGTTGTTGTTGCTGCTGTGGTTGCTGTGTTGGCGGCTCTCCACACTCATTAGCTGTTAATATATTCAAATTAGCCATAATTCAATTAAGTTTGTCTCACAGCCAGGAAAATTCACTATTATTCGTATTTACACAATTCTCTGATTAGATCAGGATTTGCTTGCTATAATTCCAGTTTAAAAATGCTAAGTTTGCCAGTGAAAATCCAAACTAAGTTCCGTTTTACAATGAGTTGGCAACTCTGCGCTCTGAGCTCGCGAGAGGCTGCATGTGTGTGTGTGTGTGTTGTTTTTGTTGTTGCCTTAATGCGGCGAGCTGATTGGTTGGCATTCGTCAAGCTCCGTTAAGAAACTATTTACGGTTTTTTTTTGTTGCTGCGCATTTTGCTTTGTTTTCGCTTTTCACAGCGAATTGCTGGACGGGCCAATGAGACAGCGAATTCGCCTCGCGTGAGTGTGTGTGTGTGTGAAAGAGAGAGAAAGAAGGAGAGCGAGCTATGCTTGTATTAAGTTGATTTTTAATTGCGCGGCTTATTAACTAATTAATAAAATGGCGCTGGTGGGTGCAAGCGTTAATTAAGTTTTATTAAGTAAATCAATCAATCAATCAATCATTAAGTAAATCAACTAATTAAATAGTTAATAAATTTAAAAAATATGCGCTTTAAAGCTTTATTATATGTATATATCGCCTAATCGGCACAGCATAATTTATGGCTCTGACACGAATCGTCTGTGTGTACACATTGGATCGCATTTCAGGCCAGCCTGTCAATGACCCGAAAACAGGACTCGTGTCTTTCGCTTAGAATTTCAGCTATCATTCAGTATTTTATGTTCAATTTTGGGTCTTTCATGAAACCCAATTAGCATATTTCGAATTGGTACATTAAGGAATCGTGCATACATATCCGACTTTGGTATATGCAAGGCATATTTAATTAGCCGCAACCACTGTAGGTACTGTAGATCAAATGTCTTTAGGTGTGGGACAGACAGCAGAAGACAATCGATTGAATACAAATCGTAGTAGCTTTAATTGAAGAGAAGTCAATCGAATGCACTCGAATTGTGATTGAATGTGGAACAACTACTTAAGATATTGGAACGGAAATGAAGATAACATAAACGATAGAAAAGGTTGTTCGCCTTCTTGTATTGATTAAAAATTAAAAAGAGTCTTTTATTGTCTTTTATTGTAAATCTCTTTTTATACCATTCGACCATTGAAAATGGTCAAAATGGTATACTAAGTTTGTGCAAATGTATGTAACAGGCAGAAGGAGGCGTGGCAGACCCCACAAAGTATATATATTCTGACTCAGGATCACTAGCTGAGTCGATTGAGCCATGTCCGTCTGTCTGTCTGTCCGTCCGTCTGTCCGTCTATCCGTCCGTCCGTCTGTCCGTTTGAACGTCGAGATCTCAGCTATTACAAAAGCTAGAGACATCATATTTCACGTGAAGGTTCCTGTATACCATAGGTAGATCGAGTTTATTTTTAATTTTTGATGCCACGCCCACCGCCCACGCAAATCGATAATTTTCGATTATCAGGAGAAGTATTGAAGTAACAGCTTTCTGCTGGTATTGGTATGAACATAAATAATTGCAATATAAATCTATTGCCAAATTACAATCCAATCGGATAAACACAGAAGTTATGTTTCCGTTTTCCGTACTTCCACTGCTTGCGCCTGTGCTGCGCGTCGTGATGTCATCGTCACGATGCTTCGTTTCAGCCGTAGCGTGTGTAAAGCTATGCCGTTTTTACATGTAGATGGCGCTATTCAAAAATAGATCTTATTTAAACAATAGGTGGCGGATAAACTTGTGCAGCGTTTTTTTGATGGAATTAAATGTGTGATAATTTGTTTCAAAACTGGGCAAATTGTATTTTACAGTCGGGCGCGCACGACTGTAGGTTTCTTTACTTGTTTTAAATAAGTATTTTATAATTATCCTAATAGATATTGGAACAAAAATGTAGGAAGACCTAGGAAGGATTTTATACAATTTAATATTAATTGAAACAAAATCGTAGGATTTTGTTGTCATCCTAAAAATAGTCAACAAATTATTAAATTTTTAAAAAAGAAATCTGTAAGGATTTAATAAATATTTTATACTAATAATAATCCATTATCTGAGGAAAAGGAAATGTAGATAGACGGTGAATAACGTTGTTTGCAATTCAATGTTGGTTAAAATTAAATCAGTACATTTTATTGGTATTCTTAGTATTTTTAAAAAATTTAAAAAATTATAAAAAAGAATTTTCCCTCTTTTAAATAGATTTATATACAATATATACATATAATAGTAGATCTGCCACAAAAAAAATGTAGGAAGACGTTTAGGAAGTGTTGGTTGCAATTTAATGTTGATTGGAAATAAACCAGAGCCTTTTATTAAAATCCTTTTATTTTTAAACAGATATATCTTTAGTTTCTTAATTTAGTTTATATTGTTTTTTGTTATATTCCCTTTGGGTCAGTTTAGCCTTTGTCTGAAAGCTGTTTTATATCAATTGTTTATTTATTTACAGAATTAGCTTGAACCTCCAAAAAAAAAATAGGTTGACCTAATTTACAAAACCCATAGAAACAGGAACCTTTTAAATTTTATTTTACAATATTTTAAATATATTTTGCATTTTTAAATAAAAATTTTAAGCTTAAAAAAACTAGTCGGAAATACTTAAAGAACTATAAAACTGTGTTTAATCTAAAACAGTTTGCTCTGTTCTAGTGATGAGTCATTTGGTTAAACAAATCACATACGAAACTTATCGGTCGCCCTTTGAACTTCTTGACGACGCGTGGGGAACACTTGCGGGGGCAGGGAGCACGGAACGTGGTGAGTCAAACACGTCGGCCGAGCAATCAGTTGACAGCGTGCATATTAACTAGGAATAGTTCCCAATTTGCCTTGAGCAAGAGGGAGAGAGAGAGAGAGGGGGAAGTGAGACAGGCGACAGCCTGGGCCCACTTTGTCGCCGTCTTTGGAGTTTTGGGTCAATCATGGAGCGGAAGTCAGGCAGCACGCGCCAAACCCTTGACTGGGGACTCCTTTTGTATAAACGTTGTTTGTCTGTGGAAACATTTAGAACACATATACATATGTATGTATGCAGGCCCGAGGTGGCTCGTAAAGCTGGTAAGATTTCAACGCCTCTCTCTCACACGCATTCCGATGCTCCAGTTGTGTTGTTAACATACGAATCCAAATTGGCCAAGAGCAATCCCACGCCTATAAATGCGCGTCCCAAGCCGCACGAGTCAAATGTCGTATTTCATTAGCCCATGTTAATGTTGGCGCAGCGGTGGGCCTCCCTAGGTCCCCGTTTCCCCCCGTCCTTTCTCTTCCTTGCCAACAGCTGCCAACACTCAATGCCAATAGAATTGTAAAATGGCCAGTTCAATGCGCCCACAAAAAGGCGAAAGAGGTAAACCCGAATTGAATTACATGAAAATGCGCATTGCGTTGCGGAAATCGTACAAACTGGTCATGAAAAATGCATCACCTGGGCACACCATGGCACACCACCAAACCCGCAGACGGGCGACGGGCAAACCATAAAAGCTGGGGTCCAGACAACGGGGACTGCCGACAGTTGGCCGACTCCGAGGATCAGCGTCTGGGGTACTTTGCCAGCGCGAGTGATGAAATTGTACGACTTTTGCTTGCGGCGCTAAGTGAGCACACAAAAAAATTGTAACTTTAGATGTCCCGACAGTGTGGGTACAGTGACTATATAGTCGCTTGGGTGACACGCATAAAAGGCGCTTTATGCGACCTGAGCTACAGGCCAAATTGGTGTTAAAGGCAAGTGATTTAAATCTAACAGTCGTTTTAACTTGTAGTTAAATTTGTAGGCACATTATTACTTTAGATCTATTAACTGTAACTAACAGAGACAATAGCTAAATAAGTTACAAGATATGAGAGGCTTCACATGCATTTAGGTGAAATTAATTTTAGATGCTCAGTCACTTGATTTACGTTTGACATGCAGCTTAACTTAAGGTTAAACCTTAAAATTGTAGGATAACTTAATTTTAAATGCTTAATCAATTGATTTATATTTAACCAGCAGTTTAAACTGAATGTTAAACTTAAAATTGAAAGTCATAGCTGAGTTTCCATGCTTAGGCACTTGATTTCATTATAAACAATCACTTTAACTAGAGATTAAGATTAATTTTAGAAGATAAAAGCTTAGACACTTGATTTTTAGTTTAACCGTCTCTTTAACTGGACGTTAAGCTTAAATTTATAAGTTAAAATAAAATTTACATGAGGTTTAGAAGTTCAGAGACTGGATTTTCAATTTAACAGCCGCTTCAACTTAAGGTTAAGCTCACATGTTTAAACATTAGCTCTGACATTTAGTTTTAATTTAACAGCCGCTTTAAGTTTTTACTTTAATTGTATAGGTGTAGACTGTTTACAATATTTGAATGTTTGGTTCAATCTAAACTTGAAAGCATCGAATAAATTTATTAAGTTTTTTAACCCCATGTTAAATTGTAGCTAAAGTGCAGGTTAAATCATGTTCCATCGTGTATTCCTTTCTCGAATAAGTTGTCTTGCTCTTGTTTATAGATTTGTTAGGGTGTTGACAAGTCGACAAGTTTCCTTACATTGCTTAATTCTTGTATTTAGTTACAGTTTCACACACACGCACTTATAGCGAGCGGATGGTGAGGCTAGGCTAGGAGAAGGAAGTGAAGAGCGGGCGGGCGAGTGCGGCTCGTTGTTGAGTTGTGACTGTCTGCTCTGTGGTCCAGAGGCGCCCGGGGCCAAGCAAACTTGACCAAGTCAATTCGATCCGAGTGGAGGACGACGTCCAGCCGTCTAGGCGGTGCAGGCAGGAGGCCCAACTTGGATTTGAACTGGGACTGGGGCTAGGCTGGAACTGGTGACTACGCCTGGCGACTGGCGACTGGGGCTGGGGCTGTGGCTGGGGCTGGACTCGCTGAAATCAATCGATTCGACATTATTATTAATTTTTCATAACTTCTGCTGGCGGCCGGCGGCTGGCGGGTCCACAGTGTGCAATATGGCGCCCTAAAAGCGCGGCTTCATGCCATGTGAAACTAATCTATTTGTGCGGGCAGCAGCAGCAGCAGCAGCAGCTCTGGTGGAGCAGCTCTGTGGAGAGGATGCAGCAAAAGGGCCGCCTTTGGTTTTGGCCTCTTCATCGATTGCAGAGAGCGTGTTATCTGCTATCGCTGCGCTTTGATCTTTTACCGCTTCTGCTTTGCATAATAAATTCGCTATCGATGAAAACTAACTTGCAACCTAGTCCGCTCCCTTCCTGCCTCTCTCTCATTCCCCATTCCCCATCTCTCTCTTTCTCTCTTGGCGAATTGGGATTTCCCGGCAATTTGTTTGGCAGCGTTTTGCCAGCGCCTGCGGCTTTTGCCTGTTTAATTCGATTGCCTTCGCGATTTTGGCTTGGCTTTCGGTTTAGGCCGACTGCGGCAGCGACTAACCATTTTATTACAATAGCATAATTTTTTACTATGCTTAATGAGTTCTGCTTTGATTAGGTTTTCAGTTGTTTTTTCGCGTTTTGGTTTTTTTACTTCACCTCTTTTATCTTTTCTTTGGGTTTCGCTTGTTTTACTTTTTTTTGGGTTATTTTTTTGTGGCTCGGGGCATTTATTTGTTGTTTCTTGGGTGTCGTTGGCAAAGGCTCAATTTGCTGGGCTCTCTTTGGGTCTTCGGAGAAACTGGAACGCGACTGCGAGTGCGGGTAGTTAGTTAGTTGTGGAGGAAAATTGATTTTCGTTGTCGTTTGGGCACATTGAACGACATTTCAAACAAATATTGCAAAATATTAAAATAAAATAAAAAAATCTTAAAATTATAGTTAAATTATTTTTGATCTGACTAAGTGACTGACCGTAGCAAGTAATTTTCTCTTAGCTTTGTTAGATGAATTTTAAATGCACTTATTAATTTAAATTCTTTGAATTCCTTAACTAAGTTGGAATCTTAATTATATAATTTTAAAGAATAAAATTCAATAAAAATTTAATTATTTGTATTCAGTTTGTTATTTGAAAAACTTGTTACCTGCACAGCTTGCACTGCTTTCCACCACTTGCACTGCTTGCAATACAATGAACAGCCTTACTGTACTGCTTGCATGCACTGCTTTCGGCAGGAAAGCAGAATAAACTATCCAGCTCAAAAGCTAGCTGCTACAGCACACATCCATCAGTGATGCCATATTCAAAGAGCCAAAAATAGCGGTTTTTAACGGAAAGTAATGCTAAATAATACCAAAAAATTCTCTGGAAATATTTATTTGTTAATTAAGTGCGATTAAAAGTAAAATTGAAGCAAGTAAATTTCAGATTTAACTGGAAAAAAGCTGCCTCGGCAACACTGCCGACAATTGAGGTTGACTTGAAATATTGAAATGTTTTTTTGGGGTCTGCAGAAACTGCGGCAAACGCGAGAAGCTCTGCAAGATCGATCGTCTACTATCAGCTCTGCTGTGAGTTGCTGGGGGCATGTTTTGTACGATTGCACACACTCACCACACACACGCACACAGACGCGCAATTAGTCAGCTAAATTTAAAACGCGATACGGTTGAGTATTTCGGCGCGTGGCTCTCTTTCGGATTCTCTACTTTAGCGCTTTATTTTTGGGCCTTGACATTGCGCGTGTGGTGCGCTGTGTACATAGGTAGCCGCCAACACACACACACACACTCAATACTCAAGTGTCTACAATAGCAAACAAATTACCAAAATACCCAAAATAATTAAAAAACAACAACAACAAGCCAAACAATAACAAAATATACTATATAATCTTGCGCATGCAGATCGAAACCGGTAATGTTATTATTATTTGTTGTTATTGTAACATGCGCGACTCGCTGACATGTCTAAAAATATCGGCCGGACATCTATTGATAACAGAAAGTCGTTGCCTGACGCGACGACACAGACACACACACCCACACACGCACACGCAGAGCGTACGTATTATAGCTGACATTATTTTTGCAAGAACCGAAATAAAAGAGATTCATGGGTGCACACGTTGTACCCTAACTTTTAGCGGGTGTTTCCAATGGGCGATCGGGTTTGGCAGGATTGGAATAAAGTAAATGATTATTTATTATATTTTTTATAGAATTATTTATTTAATTTCAATTTAAAATAAAATTTAAAACTAAAAATAAGTGGTATAAAATTTAATATAAAATAAATATAAAAAAGAAACATATTATTATTAAATAATAATGTGAAATTTAAAAGATAAAATTAAAAAATGAAAAGCAGAAGGCAATTTAATATTTTAAAATTAAAATTAAATTCAATTTTGAAATTTTGTTCTGGTATAACAACAAAAAAACTGATTTAACATTTCTAGTAATGAATTGGGGATAACCTAGGAAACGCACGAATTATATTATAAATTTAATAGGTTAAATAAAGTAAAAATAAAATGTTTTATATAGTATGAGCATATGAGCTAAAATATAAAGAATTTTTATGTCGTTTTTTTTTATTTTCGTTTCTTTTCTTATGTTTTTTTCTGGAAACTCTTCTTATTTTTTCTGTGCTGATTTCTGGCAATTCTTTACGACTTAAATTATAAAATGAATTGTTTAAATATTCCTAATGTTTTATTTAATTGTTAGGGTATTTCAGCAACGTCACAAAAACCGTTGTCACTTGTCTAAGCCCGTAAAAACCATTGACCGTTCAACGGAAAAGGGGGTAATTTCATAGGGGGGCGTGTGCAACGGAGGGGAAGGAAGGGAGAGCGGGCGACTGGCGCGTGTTTGATTTCGTTGGCTAAAATGAGGAACAAATTTTGTCGCCATTTGATTACGCACTTTTTATGGTCATCATTGTTGTGAGTGTTATAAGCATAACGCGTAGCGTACCGTATGACGCAAGTGCCAGATGAGCTTGAGCCACGCCCATGTCTGGTACGCCCACGATCTAATTGCATACGGTCTTACAGCAAGTGACTTTTTACAGCGCTCCATTTGCTGCCTTTCTTCCCATTTCCTTTCTCCCTTTTCGCAGGTTGTTACTCCTATTTTTCACACGTGTTGGCAGAGACGAAGAAAAGGAAGGGGGGCAGGAAGGAACGAAAAAAAATGCGAAAAAAAGAACAGAAAAAAAAACACCCACGTGCCTATTAAAAAAACGTATATAGACATGTCAAGAGGCTGCGGGCAGGCGAAGAGAGAAAGAGGAAGAGAGGGAACAGAAAGCGTGTGAGAAATTGAGAATGAATGCGAGCCTAGAGCGGATGGAAGCGGTCGACAGCTGACACAATCATGTGTTATGCTAATTTCCATTCACTATTGTTTTCTGCACATCGCGTGTGTGTGTGTGTGTGTGCTTAGCCTTTGACCATATATATTCAGCATGGCGAAACCGGAAATGAGATGCGCTACCCGCCATGTTTACCGTTAGCAGGGCCAAGCAGACGCTAGTTCCACCTGCTCGCTGATTGCCCGTGGCAAAAAAGGGCATTGAATTGCCTTTTCATTAGCACACGCGGCGCACATCAAGCGAGAGAATCTAACAAAATATTCACACCCACAAACACACAAACACGCACAGACACGCCATGGCCCCGCAAACTTTAGGCGCACACACACACACACACACTCAAACTTAACAAAGGAAAAAAGCAATCGGCCGTAACAAAATTTCCGACACGTGCGACAAAATTGGCTACGAAAGCTGAGCAGAGAGTGTGAGAGCGGCAGAGCGGAAAAGAAAGAGAGAGCGGGAGAAGGAGAAGGAATCAAGAGAGAGAAAGCAATCAAGTTTGCATGTTGCCAGCAACATTATTGCTTGCCGCATTTGTTGCTGGCAACATTTCAGGTCGTGACAGCCGGCAAAAATGCGTGGGTGTTCGAAATCGGAAATGTGTGTCAATAAAATTGCCAAGATTAGATTTGGCTGCTTTAAAAATAGTACTGCTCATAATGGACCTCGAATGTTTTGTTCGTTGAATTGCTTAGCAATTTCCATGCGCACCTACACACTAAGCTTGGCTGGCAAGCGCAGAAGAGTCTAAGAAATTGAGAAATTTGTGTAGGAATAGTTAAATTGAGAGATATTTTTAGTAAAATTTTTGGTTTTATTACAAATATTATTGCTTAAGAATAAATAAATAATAATAATTTTTATAGATTCTTTTCAATAATTTATTTTGAATTTTAAAGAGATTTTTGAAGCGCTTTAATTATTTAAATATTAAGTTTACATTTTAATTGTTTTTTAAGTCATTCTTTAAGTTGTTTTAAATGTATTAAATAAACTTTAAGTGGACTGCAAATAGTTTACGCTAGTTAAACAAATACAAAAATAAATAGATAAATAAATGAATAAAAAATAATAAATAAATAAACAAATAAAAATAAATAAATAAATAAATCAATAAACAAATAAAAAAATAAATTAAAAATAAATTAAATAAATAAACAAATACATAAATAAAAATATAATTATACAAATAAATAAATCAAAACATTAATTAATTAATAAATAAATAAATAAAATATTAAATAAATGAAGCAAATTAATCAAAAGTATTTCACTCATAAGTTGTATGCATATAAAAGCAGTATTTATTTAATATGTTTATATACATATTAAATGATTAAAAGTAGTATTTATTTGTTAATTTTAAACACATTAATTAATTAAAAATCTATTTATATTTTGTTTATTTGCGTTGCACATGCATTTTCATATCTCTCGCACACATTCACGCAAAACACCTTCGACATTCGTGTGGGGTGTGCACGAACTGCCGCTGCCAGCGACGTTGCCGCTGCTGCTGCTTCCCATTTAAACGACGCGCAACTGGCAGCGCGGCTTCATTCGGCTTTGCGCTGTCGTTCCATGCGCCTCGCTACACAGCGCTCCAAAGCTCTAGAAAAGCTCTCCAAAAGCAGCAGCAGCATTTACGTACTTCGTGTTTGCTTCCGTCGTGTGCAGGTGTGTCCGTGTGTGTGTGCGCCCGTGTCTCTGCTGCTCTGTGTGCATGTGTGTGTGTGTGTGCGCGTGCTCGTGTCTAAAGCGTAACGAAAGCGAAAGTTTTGCTGCGCGCGTGTTGCTAGCTAAAGCGCCGCTGGCGTCGTCTGTCTCCCCTGTGATCGCACACACGTCGTCGTCGTCGCGTCGTCAACGTTGCTGTTGCTATTGCTTCTGCCTGTGCCTACTAGAATTGATTGAAGGCTTGTGAAAACAGCAACAACAACAACAACAACAACAACAATAACAACAGCAACAACAAATATGCTCATTAGTTTCAATGAGCGTGCAATAAATTAAAGAAAAACGTGTTTATGCGACTGCAACTGCCAGGGTTGCGTCTTGGTGAGTGTCAAGTTCTTCCCGGCAACAGCTGTTAAGCGACAACAACAGCAGCAACAACAACAGCAGCAACAACAACAACAACTCTAAACGCCAAACATTCCCTGCAGTTAAACGTTTTCAACGGGTAAGTTTGACAAGCTCTATAAATTGCTGGTATAAATCTTTAGGCATTAGCCACGCCCCCGCAACCAGAGGAGAGCCTAAAAAATTGGGATTGGGGGGAGGGGGTGGTGGGAAACGGGGAAACGGGGGCTCATGGCCTACACGTGCCGCCCGTTAAAATTGCATGTCACACAGGCGACGCGACGTTCAACATTGCAGAGAGCTTTTAGCGTCCACCCCCGCTTTGTGCGCGTCACCCACTCATGGTCATAATCTTTGGCTGTTTGCGGCAGCGACGGCAGCGGCGACGGCAGCGGCGACGGCTTGCACTAAGAGCCCTCTGGCAGCAGCCCCCCACCTCCCACACACACACATACTCGTAGTCAGCTTGTGCAGCTCAAGTGAACTTTGTGCCTGCCTCACCTTCCCAAGGACAAACATTGTAAGCGTGGCTGTCTCTCTCTCTGTGTGTGTGTGTCGTGCCTGCTGACGCATCGTCTTGGCCTTTGGCCTTTGCTCTCACGCTCGCTGCACACAGCATTCGCTGCAATATTGATTTCGCAAAGTAGAGAGAGAGAGGGAGAGAAAGGGAGAAATATGCAAACCACTGAAAGGAATTTCGAGTTGAAAGCGCAAAGCGCTGCCAGAAATAGCAAAGGTTTTTTTCATGCACTTCTTGTGTAATTCCTAGAACTACTCGAATCTCTATATGTGTGTGCGTGTGTGTGTGTGTGTGTGTGTGTGTGTCAATGCCCCGTCCCAAATACGCAGACACAGTTAAAGTGCCCTCAATGGAAATTGCCGATCGTAAAGCGGAGCGTGTGAAGAGTTTCGCGTGTGGCGAAACGAAGAAGCAAACCAAACAAAAACAAAAACAAAACTTGTGGTTTCAGCAAAGTATTGTGAGTCAAGCTGTGAGACTTTGACAACATATTCAGCTCGCCGTCCCCATATACTATATTAGTATACGTGTTCACATATACAACTTGTCCGACAGCTGTTTGTTTACATATGCCAATCTGAATCGATGCCTTTGTTTCGCTGCTCCACCCCCACACACACACACACACACACACACGGGCTGCAGTTGCTTTGACAATTGAATGCTTACTAATGTAGAGTAAATATAAATAAATATAACACATGCACCACGCAAAATTAGAAGTAAGCTAAATAAATATACACTCGACTACAGAACACCTTGTACACATTAGTTTTTTGCTTGCTTCAAGGTTCGTATTATTATCTGCCAGAAAGAATTTGAATAGAAGGTCTATTTGAATTATTAAACATGAATAATTAATTAATTAATGTTCCTTTTTGTTTTTAGCTAAGTAAAAAATAATATAATTAATATAGATTTGGGTAGAATTGAATAATAGTGCAAAGAATTTAAACAAAATTTGGAATTCAATTTACAATTTTTAAGTAGTTTAAATTAAAATTCAGCAAAAGCGTTGAAAAAAAATCTAAAAAATCCAATCGGATCTGGAAAGTTATGATGATGAACATTTCCAAGAACCATTTAATAATTTTTTTAAAATTTTTATTTAATATTTCATAAACACATACATGGATTACCTGCAATTTAATTCTATATTCATAGTAAAATTCTCGATAATTTGGCACTAGGAAATTTTTAAAAATAATCCTATATGTATACAAACCATGCAAGCTGTGTGCTTCTTTGAAATATTAATTTTTAAAATTTAAAAAAGCTACAACGGGGTCCGCTGGACTGTAATATACCCTGTACCGAGTGTCGTTGCTCAATTATATTTTTTTTTACTCTTCCCCTCGTCAGCTTTATACCATCAGCTATTGCCAATTTTTCTTTTCGGTTTCTACACATACTTAATATACCCATTTTGATTGTGCAAGACAAAACATAAAGAGGCCACCGCCCTATACATGACACCCCATGGCGTTCATAATTATAGATTTATTATTTAAGCTCGAACGCGTTGCGCATTTAAAGCCTCAAGATTAGCCAAAAATGCGCAAAGCTTTCGTTAATATAAACAAACAAAAAGAGAAACAACAACATAAGCTCACTCGACTGACTTTATACCTGATGACTAACACACGGTTGCATATATTTACATTAATATAATTTTAAGATATACGCAGTCATACGAACACAACATGCGATCTGGGGCTATAACACCCTTGTACGATATGACGCTGGGTATTAAAATTCAAAAAACAATAACAATAACAGCATGCTCCTAATTGTGTAGGCAGCGTAAAAGAGAAACAGAGGAAACGAGAGACAGAAGAAAGAAAGAGAGAGAGTGAAGTCCGCTTCCAGTTCGGCTACCCCGGCGGCAGCATCGGCAGCAACACGTGCGTCGTTAATTCAATAAAAACAACAAGAGCAAATCACACTCTGAAACACACAGACACACACACACACACAGACACACACTCAAGCACACACACCTACAGGCAGACAGGCAGCATAAAAATTCATTAACACCATATGAACGCATTCTCCGCTGTTTCTGTGGGAATTCGCCCCGAAAACCCAGTGGAATTTTTGCAAAAAAAAAAAAACCGCAAGGAAGTTAAATGTTGTAAATAATGTTAACCACAGATTAGAGTCTGTTTTATTATAATAAATTTATTTAAAAGTCTTGTGACCTGCAGAATTTATTTATTCGTTGTCTCAAACTTGACAGCAATTGACTTAATAAGTAATAAAATACTACTATACTAAAAGTATAAAAAATAATAAATTTTAAATATTTTTATGAAATTTCAAACATTAAAAGTAACTAAATCAAATTTAATAATTAAATTTAATAAAAAATAAAATATTGCGAATAGTAAAATACTATATTAAACCTAATGAAAACTTGAATAATGGGAAACTAAAAGAGAAAAAAATTAAAATTTAAATTATAAAAAAATGCAATAAAATAAATAAGTTAAATTTAAATGTTGAATTATAAATATTTAAAAATTAAATAATAGGGAATTAGAAAGAAAAAGTATTTAAATTTAAATTATTAAAAAATTCTATAAAATACCAAAGTTAAATTAAAATAAAAGCGTTTAAAATAATAAAATACTTTATTGAATTATAAATAAGTAAAAATGAAATTTTAGGAAACTAATAAGGAGAAGTATTTAAATTAAATTTATTACAAAATTCAGTGAATTTACTAAGTTAAATTTATATTAAAACATTGAAATTAATAAAATACTATATTAAGCTATAAATAATTAGAAACTGAATAATAGAAAATTGGCAAAAGGAAATGATCTCAAATTAAAATTGTTAAAAAATTTAGTTTTTAAATTTAATATAAGCTTTGCAGTGGTATATGATTTTAGGGAAATAAACTTCATCTTATCTTAACTCAAACTGCAGCTTTAATCCAGTAAACTGAAACCAATTGGACAATATTTTCAACTGGGTAGTTTTTTTTTTTTTTTTTTGCCTTATGTCGCCACACACACAACTCGCATAGACTGTCTGCGCTTTGTGGTCGTGGCAGCAGAATTATCGCCACTTCGAAGCAGACATCGACGTCAGCAGAGGCTTCACTGTCGCTGTGTGCGCGTCACCGAGTCGGATTGAATGTCAGACAGAGTCTTTAATTTATGCCAGCAACTACAAATTAATTCGCTGTTTGGTTTTGATATTTGCTTTTCTTATTTGTAGCTTTTTTTTTAAACAGCTTTACCTGCGTCTGCGACTTCCACACGTGTCGGGCATAGCCAAAGCTGTGTGTGTGTGTGAGCGCGTTTTAAAATGTAGCAGCGGCAACCCTAAAGGCCAATAAAGCTAAATACGAAACACGCGTTTCTCGCGTCTGACAAACGGTAGCAATAACAATAAAAAATTGACTAATTCGCTATGACAAAATTAATTTGTTGTAGCTTTTTTGGTTTGTTTTGGTTTTTTGGTTTTTTTTCTTTAAAGGTTTAGTTGCGGATGTGGGCACTGCGTGCTGGTAAATCGCTTTAATGCGTTTGTGTCTAGGCTATAAACATGCTAAATTGCTATAGTTAAAGATTTATGATTTGGGGGATTTTTAATTTTTCATATTTTTCATGTTTTTGATTTATTTAATATTTTTTTTTTTATTTTGATTAGTTTAATGGGCTTAGGCTAGTGTGTTTTGTAAACAACATAAGTGTTGAGCTTTATCGGAATTCTTTCTGTGCTTGGAATGACTTTTTTTATCAAAATTCCTAGAAATAGTTCTAAAAAATACGTATACGCCACGTTGCTCGTAAAGTTAATGTTGTTCTGCGTTTTGCATGAGTGCCACGCTTTAATTATTATTATTATTATTATAAATATTTTTTAGTATTATTAACTGTAATAATTCTAGGCAAGCCCGCATTTTATTTCCAAGTGTAATTTAATTTACATATGAATAAAATTTTATTTGCAGTGCACATATATGCATACAATTAAATACGTTGCTTATCTGCCATTAATATTAAACAACAGTAGCGCCTTTAAACAATAAAAACAGCAACAATAAATATAGCAACAACAACACCGCAAGGGCTAATTGCTGACCCAATAATGCGAGCCACACGCCTCTGTATGTAACTGTAAATTGCCACACGCGCGCGTGCTGCTTGTGTGTGTGTGAGTGTGTGTGTGTGAGTGTGAGTGAGTGTGACTTTGTGTGTGTGGGTCTATATGTTGTGTATGGGGGGACTTGTGGTCGCCAGTTCAAAGCGTCGTCTAACCTGACTCTGCGGACTCGTTCCGCATTTTAGCGGTTGCATTGTGGGGTTTACACACACAGACACACACACTAGCACTCGCACACACACACACACACATAAACACAACTCGCAGTTCAGTCTACGCGCTGCGATGACCGTCGACCATAAAATGTCACACGTGCGACAGTTTCGACGTGATAATAGACGAAGGTACAAGCTAGACGCGCTTTAGACGACGAGTTCATGTCAATACCCTGCAAACAACAGCAGCAGCAAAGGGGTATGTCAGACAGACAGCTTATAGTATATATTTTGTTATGATATTTTACCTGTCATTTACGAGTGCAATCGCCAATTTCAGAGCTTTACTACACATAGTATTAAGCATTTAACGAGGGCATTAACAAGTCGAGCAAACTTGTTTTAACTGCGGTTTTTCTTGCTTTTATTTTAGTAAATTTTATGGTTACATTAGCGAATTATTTTTGCTGTTAGTCGTAGCCGAGTTAAGGCAAACATAAATTAAACGTACAAAGTCGCGCAGCTCTGTGACGCTGATGATGATGATAATGATAATGAAATAGATAATAATGACGATGAGCAAACAATAATAAAGACAAACACACGCGCCGCTTTCGGTTAGCTTTTGTTTTCATTGTTGTGCCCTGTGGTTGTTTCTACAGGGTGTGTGTGTGTGTGTGCCGCGTTTTTATTTCGCAGCTGCTGCAGCGCTCTTTGAATATTTTGGGGGCAAAAAAAAAGCGTGGCTCTAACTTAAATCACCCCGAAGCCACGACGAGCCGTCCTTGGTTGGACAGTGTAAATACCAGCGTGACTAAGGCTGTGACGAATGTATGTGAATGCCTGCCTCGGAGACTTATCAAGCCACGCGCAAGTTTGCTTTAAAAACAAAACAAATGAGGAAAAAAAAAACAACAAATAACAACAAATATTTCTGAGATTTTTGCATATGATATTAGCGAAATAGTTTTGCCAAACGAAAGCGAATGAATAAATACGACTAGAAAACAATTACTAGGCTTTCCCAAGTGGAAAGAGTGTGATTTTTACATTTAATTGTTGTGAAATACTCGAGAAATAATAAAAAACCAGTAGGTTTCATACCCTTGCAGTTACTCCAAATATTAAATCGGCCGATAGGTTCTATGACAGCAATACGATATATCGGTCTGATCCGGCTTATTCCGACTTATTTACAGCGTGCAGCAATAGGAAGCATGTATACCAAGTTTCATCAAGATAGCTCTAACACTAAGAGACTATTTTGCGTTGCAACAGGCAGACGGACAGATGGACAGACGGACAATTAACTAACCTATCGATGCGGATAAAAAATAAATAGGTTTTATAGGGAGGTGCGTTGCAAACTTTTGGCCAAAGTTAATATACCCTCTGCTAGGTTATAAAAATAACAGGAGATAAGCACGCGCTGTCTAAGAATTACATGGGTCTTTGACGTGTGGCATGTGTCGCATTTGTAATGAGTAACTGTTTCAATAAAATCTTACAACTCAGCCCATAAAATGTTGTTATAGATTCCTGGAATTTGACAATAATTTTACCACGTAAAAGTTTCTATTGTACTTTGTACTATATTCGGCTTATCAATACCACGCGTAATAGAAACATTGCCCGACAAACTGAAACAATTTTAATTGTTTTTTGATTTTTTTAATGCTATTTATAGCACGTCGACTTGCTTTCAAAAAAAAAATGGATAATTTTTTGTTTGAAATGACGAGGCAGTTTTTTATTTTGTTGGCCCAGTCCAGACAGCAGAGCACATCGTTGTTTATGGTTTATTTATAAAAAAGAGAAATCTATAAATACTCAACTATTTTGAATGACAGCCCCAGCGCGTTCTTATCCTCTTGGGCTGATTTCAAGCTGACAATCTTGATAAATCTCTCGATGCCACAATTCGAGCAATTTATAGTTTGTCTGCTTGAGTTTTTTGTTTTGTTTTCATAGTCGAGCTAGCATTGTTTATTGTCTGGCGCGGCAACACGATTCGCGCTGTGGGTGCGCCGTCGTCACAGGCGGAAGTAATGCCACATCAAGTATACGCCCCACTGCACAGCGGTGCGCACACGTGCCAGTCAACTGAGTCTATGTGTGTGTGTGTGTGTGTGTGTGTGCAAATAAAGACATTGGCCAGGCTAATTAATTACGTTAAACATTTCTTGTTTTATGATGTGCCAATTAAACGAGCAAAATAAAAAACGATTGTGTTAATGAAACATAAAAAAAATTTTCAAATAAAATCGAAGAACAAATTCAAACGGCATTCACATTCGCATACTGATTTTTTGTATTTCCATTCACATTCAGACTGATTTGCGTAATACATGGGCCGTTAAACGCGCTCATTCATTAAGCTGAAAAAAGAATTAACAAAAATTATCCAATTAGCTAACAAAACATAAAAATGCAAAGCACGAAGGAAGAAAAAAGACAGACATAATGAGCCTAGAAAGTGAATGCTCCAGTTAACTCAAATTCACTTGATTATTTAGCAACCCCTCTGGCTAATCATGTATGCAGACCAGCAACTGCCTCCCATCTATCAATATTCATCGGGTTTTGTGTCATGTTGCGAAAAACTCGTTCTGTGTTTATTGCACTTTAAAAGACAGCTATGGCCTTAGCTAATTCGACTTTTTATTGTTTAGTATTTATTATTGTCATCTGCTTTGCGTGGGCTTTCAATTGTTTCATTGTATGCAAATTTCTTTGTTAGCAGCACAAACGATTTCATTGTGTTCGCAAAATCTCTCTAAATTGTGTTTCAACAAAATTTCCCGCAAATTATTTAACAATTTGCAATTACTTAGCCTGCTTGGTTGACAACTAAGCAAAGCTGCCGTAATTCCCCGAGAGCCTTCCATTAAATGCACTTTAACCTACTGTCGCGTATGAATGAGTCTGTGATATTTTATGATATAAACAGCTTATTGTTGTTTTAGTTGTAATGCAGCTTACAAAGTTAAAAACATGCACTAAATCATATAGATTTATTTTGGTATACAGAACTTGATCAATTCTTGCATAATACTCCGCCTGTCCGTCTGCCATTCTCTGCCCCGCAATTTTGCTGTGCGCGTTTTGTTAGGTAAATAAAACACACGATCTCTGGGGGTTGAAATCGCACTGGGTTCCTAATTAATTGCATACATATATATTTTTTTTCGGGGCTTCCATTTTAACGAGCTCCTCTCGTTGTAAGGTTGTCGGGTTGGCGAGTTTGCTGCGCGTTTTGTTTGCCATTGGCGTCGCAATTGGGTCATCGTTTGGCACACGTGTGGCTCGTTTAATGTTTCGCTTTTTTTGCTTTTTATTTGCTTTGCTTGTCACCATCATAAATTTTTATCGCCTAGCTGGCAATTCAATTGGCAATACTGCACAATACACACTTCCCAAAATGACGACAACGCCAGGCAGTCGTCAGTTTCAGATGCCAGTTGCTACTCGCTTCTATCGTCATTTGGCCAGTATCAATGCACGCACATAGACACAAATAAGTGTATCTATGTAGTTGTCGCTTTTTTTTCCCCGTTGCAGAGGGTATATTAACTTTGGCCAGAAGTTTGCAACGAAACTTAGAAGATATCTGCGACCCTATAAATATCATAAATATTTCTTTTCAGCATCAATAGGGGAGTCGAACTAGCCCTGTCCGTCTGTTCGTCTGTCCATCTGTCCGTCTGTAGCTTGCAACGCAAAATAGTCTCATAGTTTTAGAGCTATCTTGATGAAACTTGCTATACATGCTTCCTATTAAATAAGTCGGGTCGAACCGATACATCGTATAGCTGTCATAGAATCTATTTAATATTTGAAGTTACTGCAAGAGTATGAAACCTTCGACATGCCGAAAGTAGTCTTTCTTTCTTGTTTAGCTTCTTCTATGACGTTTAAACCTTTTTTCGTAGCGCAAGTTTCGTCCGCATTTAGTGCGGCACGTTTAAGACTAACTCCAGACATAGCCGCATACTATTGCATCGCATATTTATTGTCTTGCACATTTTTATACTCATTTGGCATTGTTGTGGGCCCCTTGAGTTGTTGCTTTTGCCTTTTTCGACGCGCATGTTTCGAGATAACAAGCAAATTAACACTTTAATGTAGACTTTCCTTGACAACCAAGCAGTTTGCTGGGGTAGATTCAAAGATAGTAAGAGAAACAATTAATATTTGTCTAGTTGAACTTTGAATAGATAAGATATTAAATCCAAAAAATTAAAAGTGTTTCATAGACAAATTTATTGTTTCCAGTTAGCCAAGCCCGAAGGTCATAAATGGCCAATGAGACACAATGCAAACAGAATCTGTGTAAACATCGACAGACTCGCGTTAGCCATAAAAATAATGGAAAGTTTTTTTCGATTTTTTTTTTTATTATTATTTTCTTTTATAATTTGTGGCAAATTTTGTTGTTGAGCATTTTTGTTAGCGCACAGGCGCTTGTTGCCTGTTCATGATAGACGGCACGTGTAGAGGTGTTAGATAAAGCCGCATAAATGGGGGCAATGATTACACGCGGCAATGACGTATACGCCATGTGTGCCGCGCAGTTAACGATGTCTCGGCGAAATATGTAGTTGCAAATGTTGGGAGTTTGCAAAGATAAATAAGCGTGAAAAGCAAATAAAGTTGGTTTTCTAAGAAAAACAAACCTACGGGACGTATACGTAATTTGCCACTTATGATGTCTTTATTTATTATTGATGCACATTCCGACGAATGCTAATGAATTGCTCGTTACACATACCTGGCCTAACTTAAAGGCTAATGCGATGCGAGGGACTTCGGGGGACGACGATTTAAGCAAATGAAGCCCAAGTGCAATATAAAACGCTTTTTGACGACATGCGTGCGCTTAAAACATAAACAACTCAGACGGGCAGACAACTTAACTGGCTGTGTGTGTGTGTGTGTGGCTGTGTGAGACATCTGAAATACCGTATCATCATCAGCATAACAATGTGTACGGCATGTTGTTGTTGTTGTTGTGGCTTTTGGCATAACTTGCACGCCAAATAAACTTCAAAATGACAACGACGACTTCAACAGACCGTTAAGTTTCTTGAACTTGTTTTGTGGATTATTTGAACAATAACAATATAATACGTTGGCTTGCAACAGCAGCTGCTCTTTGTTTCCGCCCTCGCCCCTTCCCGGAAAGTGGGTCTGGCGCTGTGAGAGAACACAAATCACGCCATCATGCGCACAATTTCCCGATTTTTGTCTTTAAAAGTCAATGAGCTGTTCCCGTTTTGTGCCCTCTGTCCGTCTGTTTGTCTATCTGTCCGTCTGTCTGTCTGTTTGTGTTGTGGCGTGTCGTATCGCGTGGTGTCGTGCTTTGTCATGTCTTGTCTAACAATTATTTTGCTAATTTATGTTCACGCAGTGGCAGTTCCCATTGTAGACATTGATTGACATGACCTCCAGCCAGGTAAAAGGCAATAGCAACAGCAACAGCAACAACAACAGCAACAGGTGATGGGCCAAGCGTGTTTCAAATTGTTCTCAGAACACTTGATTCATGCGCATAGTAGAGGTATATGTATGTGTATGAATGTATGGCTACATACATAGCCATTGATAGTGTGCGCCATGAGTCAAAACAGTTTTTGCCTGCAGCGGCACGTGTTGCTCGTTCCGAGTCCAGCTCGAGGCAAGTCAAAATCATCAAGGGGCTATTATATCATTCCAGCGTATTTCATTTAGATATGTACATATTATATTTACGACAGCGGAACTACAGTGGGAGAGCAGTGAATAAAATAAGCAAGTGGAAGCAGAAAAACCTAATGAAACTGAGTTATGCATAAAATGAATATATATTTTTGCTTTTGTTTATTTATTTTATTTATTCAAAGTTGACTTAAAACAGTCGAATTAAAAATGCCTAAATATTTAATATTTCGTATATTTCTTATGCTATAAAACAATTTTTTAATTTAATTAATTTATAATAATTTATTAATCTAAAAATTAGAAAATATAATAATAATTATGTAAGATAAAAGCTTTAATTTTAAATTAAACTTTACTCTAAATTTCTTTGTCAAAATAGAGTTACAATTTATATTTATATAATATTAAAATATATTTTATAATTGAATTAATAAACTAAATTTTTTTTACTTTAATTTTTTTAATTTTAATTGGAGTACATTATTTATTTTTAAAGTCATAATTATATAAAATAATATAAAATAATGATAGATTTATAAAACTTAACAACTTATGAAATCACTATAAAAGTTCATAGAAAAGAAATAAATATTTTTTGTTAGATAAATGATAAATATTTATTAGACTATAATATTTAACATTAATTACAGATGCCTATGCCCTAATCCTTTTCCATTGAGTAAAGTCACAAGTAAATATAATAATATAGAATAAAACGTAGATTTATTAAAGAAATTCAATCTAAAAGTTCAGAAATATGCCATAACTATTAATTTAATAGATGATAAATATTTATTAAGCTATTCTATTTAATATGCATTTTTTATGCCTTCATCCTTTTCAATTTGCAATTTTGTAAGCGTATTTGAGCCTTTACTCTTCACTAGAATTCTTAACTGTCCCAGCACTTCGCTTGAATCCATTTCACATTGCCGCATCATTTGTTTATGACTCAGTTAAGCTTTGGCAAACAGTCGTGGCAGCAGCAAGGGCTTCGACACTTACCTCTCCCTCCCCGCGGCACGCCCCCTTCCCGATCAAACAGCCTTGGCGCGTGCACGTCAAAAATGCCATTGGGTCTGCGGCGTAGTGCGTGAGCTTGGCATACGTTACGCTTCTTGGTTTCTGTTACGTCCTAATGCGGGAAAGATGCCCTAAAAGATGATGTTGGCTTATCCAATGTCTGCGTGGCTATGAAGTATTGCCGGCTGTCTCTCTCTCTCTCTATCTCTCTCTGTGTGGCAACTGTAATTTTAGCTGTATGCATATTGGCAGATCGAGAACAAAATATTCTGTTTGGCATTGTGCAAAATCCGCTTAACTGCCACGCCCACTCATTGCCAAGCCGCCCACTTAAAATGGAAATGCCTCTAAGAGGCCGCGGCTGCCGCACACTTTCCAAATGTAATTATACTCGGGAGATACACGTGCCGTCAACAACCTCATCGTTCCTGTTGTTGTTGTTGTTGCCGCGCTTTTTCAATTTGAAATTCACTGCCTTCGTTTCCGCTTACGTCTCCCTGGCCGGCGGTGCCTGTGGCAGCGGTTCATTTGACTGACAGTACAACAATAACAACTGAGGGCGAGTCGAGCACTTGAGCAATTTGCATGCGCGCCAAAATCTATATACACACAGACATATACATATCTACTATATATTATATAGAGTATATATATATAGTATATAATACTGCATTTTGTTGTGCGTTAAGTTTGTTTACCTCTTGCCAAATTGCGGCGGCAGCCACAGCGCTAATATAAACATAGTCCATGGCCCTGGCCCCATAAGCCTAGATCTTTTAGGGGGGCGGCTTGGTTAATGAGCTTCAGCTGCTCTTGGGATGCTCAAATAATTTGCACGTGCCGCTGCTGGCTCTGGGTATTAAATGACAGCTCTCGTTTCTGTTTCAGTTCCGGCTACTGTTTTTTTTTTTTTTTTTTCTGGGGAATTGAGGGCACAGAGCACACTCAAGGGCGGCAAAGCGGTTGTTTGTCTTGCTCTGCATGACTAATACACTGCAAATTCCAAGAGATTAGACGTTGAAAATAAACATAAATAAATTAATGTATATACTATATATTGCGTTATGTAAACAGCTTAATAAGCCATACTCTAGCGAGTCATTTCGAGGGCAGAACCTGTGGGAGATGAATTGCGCTCTGCGATTTGTGAAAGTCACGATTCAAAGTACAATTGAGATTGAATAAGTTTGTTTGGGATATGTTACCATATAGAAGGCCAGTTTAGGTTTCAAAGCAAACGCAACATGATATAACTGAGATTAACATTTAGCATAAATTGCACTGAAAATTCCCCTCCAAATCCCTCACTAAATTGTCGGGCTATAATTAGTTTTTATCACACGTCGCATCGGTTAGGTAAGATAAAAGTTACTTAACAGGCACAGCACACACACACACACACACACACACACACACACACACACACACGATTTAGCTATATGATTAGTTTGTGTGATTCAATGCATATGTTTTTTTGTTAACCAGTGTAATTTGCGGCACGTGCGGGAGTCAATTACGTTCGTTGTGGCGATAACGATGCTGATTACGATAATGATTTCATTATCATCAATTGTTAAAAATAAGTTGATTGAACCCGTTGCGTTAATTTTATTGAATTATATGCGGGCGGGCGGCAGATGTCGCTTTGTCAATCAATCAATCAATTAAACAATCAATCAATTAATCAACTTGATAGCCAATTAATTTTGCATTTTTCTTCCCCTGTAGAACAACTGATGGCGCCCACTGTTTGCTTTGAAAAGAAAGTTCGTATTGCCGGCATGAAGGAGGCGCGTCGACGTGGCAGCACAGGCGTGAACGCAGAAGCAGCAGCAGCGCAAGTGGCAGCAAATGCGGCTACACAACACAGCGTAGTGCTGAGCTATGGTGAGTAGAGCGCACCACGTGGCGTATACTTGTTTTCGAAATATCACCACGTGCCACAGGGTGTCTCGCTTTTGTGACTTCTACTCGGCTAATTCTCACTCACGTTACTTGAACATGTTTAATTAATTTATGTAAACCTGGTCAAGCAGCGGCAGCAGCAGCAGCAGCCGGCGCAAATTGTTTGTACGACACACACTTGCAACGTGCCCCAATGTTATGGAACGCACCACGTGTTGCTACTGCATTTTGCCGCCTGTTGTTTTGTTGCTGTGGCCCGCGACTCAGTTATGGCAACAATTTGCGTCAGCAATGCAAAGACTCAACCTGGTAGCTGCTGCCTCCTGGCGATAAGCTATTTTCGCCTGCAGGTCCTGCCTTCAGAAGCACACCTGCCCCACCCCCTCACACCCCCTGCCACCCCGACATCTGCCTCTCAAAATGACACATTTATATAAGCATATTCCGGCCACCAGACTGCAAGATAAATCCCGTTTGTCGTTGCCAATGTGCCGTGAAAGATTCAAAAGGCTTCGACGTCAGCTCGTCAACTTGTACCATTTTGTAGCTAAATATAGCTTGGCAGTTGCTTGGCAGCAGGACGAGCTAAATTGGGTAGCTCCCGTGGCTTAAAATAATCGTTTGTCTATGGAAATAAAACGATTGCATTTCACTGGGTAATTGAGGGTATTCATGCGGAAAATGAATTGAAATTTATATGTTTATAATTTATACAAAATAAATATTGTTAACAAATTTATTAAAAATATATTTAAGCACACGCTGTTTTAGCCTTCGAACTTTGGACTTCTTCGGCTTTGCTTCATTATTCAAAATTCGCATTACGCTATATTCACATTCATCGATCATTTGTCAAAGTATGACACTAATTGACCATATTCTCAGAAAACAAACAAACATGTGCAAAGAAAACACAAAACACAACAACAACAATAGCGAATAAAACAATAATGAAACGCCTAGATTGTAGCATTAATATGGCATGAGGGCAAATTTTCACTGGAAAAAAGCTATAAGTGTGCGAGTGTGTGTGTGTGTTTTAAAAATATGTGTTTGTATGTCGCAACCTTTAATCTTGCGCCATTAAGTGTGGCTCATTTCGCTTCCGGTTGTTGTCGTTGTTGTTGTTGCTGCTGTGTGCCACTTTTCCTGGCCTATTTACAATTTTCCCACATTTGTTTAGCTGCTTTTGGCAACTTGACGACTTTTATTGCCCGCTTTGAAGTTGTTTTTGCCACTTTTATTGATGTCATGTTCTTTGCGATTCATAACAGATGGTCTGCTTTTACTTTGCATACCCTGCGCCAGTTTAAAATGTGTGTTTAAGGTAAAGCAAGGTCTATGTAAAAGAATTTACAAGACAGATTAAAAATTAACATATTTCTCTATGGTTTCTTGTTCAGTGTCTTTCCCAAGAATCGAGAAGCGGAAGCTGAAAGACTGTAACAGTTTTGTGCCGCTTTCTTGCAGTTGCCTGTAGGGTATCTAAGAGTCAGTTGCGCTCGATTGTTATCTGCCTTACGTGTTTAATTTTATTTATTTTCTTGTTAATTTCTAGCAACACATTGAAATGTTGAATGTGTAAATGGGTGTGACGAGGCCACGTGCAGGCGTCTGTGAATTGCTAGAAGCCGCCTTCTCTGCCCTCAGGCAATGGCAGCGTAACGACCTGGGCGTTGCACAGTGGGCGAAATAGGAAAATCAAATAATATATATGCAAATCTCATTTAATCTCTCATAACTCTGAATTATGAATTGAGGCAGGACATCTATTGCAGTTGATGATAAGATTTTTAGCAGCTACACAAGTTGTGAGAATTTCTAAAATTAAAATAGTGTCACATATCTATTGTGAATAATATATGTAAATATGTTTGTACAGCTGTGAATTAAAGTTACCTTCTCCACTTATACTAAGCTTGTCATATTCCGCTTTCATTTGTTGGGTTTTTTATTTTCTCGCCGCTTTGTTGACATTTAAGCACGTGTTCGCGTCAGTGTGCACAGTGTGGCATGTTGACTTTTGTATTTATTGCTGCCTGTTGTGGCAATAAATGACACACATTTAGCAAGCAATTGTGAATGACTTTTCTTGGCAATGCTAATGCCACGGCCCAACGGCATTTGCTTTAATTAAGCATAAATAGTCAGTAATTTGTTGTGAGTTGTCGTCGGCACGTGTGTGCACGTTGCGTCTGTCATGCCGACATTAACGAGGCCATAGACGCCCTCAGTGCCTCCTCCCACCTTCAGATCACGAGCCTATGGTGGAGCCCTAGATGAAAGTATATGGAGTATGTAAACGTTAATAATAGCAAATATTAAATGAGTTGAAGATCTGACTCTCTTTTTAAATGTTTAAATTCTAAGTGAAAGGGTCGATATTTGTATAAAGTGGGCGTGGCATGCATTATTTCATTTAGGTATAATCTCTGTATATTATATAGAGACGGTCCTGGCAAAGTTTCTGTCTCTAGCTTTTGAATATAAGTTCCTTTAGGGTTTGCCAAGCTCATTTAATTATTTTAACTTAGTCTTCCTATTTCAAAAGCGACATACCCCTTGTAGGCATATACCTCTTATGAAAAGTAGGCGTGGCATGCATTTTTAAATGCTAGAATATTCTCCGTATGATATGCAGTGACTTACTTGGTGTCTTCAGCTCATGTATTTGTAGAGAACGGCGCGTTCATACAGACAGAGAACCATAAGAATATGCCTAAGTCAACGCGTCCATGCTGCTTGCCAATAATATATGTTCTTTTACGGTCTGCCATGCCCATTTCTTTGTGTTTTTCTCTTAAACTGCCCCCCTGTAGGGTACAACAAAAACTAATGCTCAATGGCCTCTGCACGGTTGAGTGCAAGTGCCTTGTGTGCGGGGAGGAGGACCTCAGCACTTGCATAAGTTGATGACGAACGTAGACGGAACAGGGCATTCCAGGAAGTAAACACACGCACACTCACACACACACAGCTGTGCAGTGCATGAGCGTTTGAGTGTGTGCGAGACAGATTGAGGGTGTGGCAACAGCGGAAATTTGAAGGTGACAACAACAACAACAGAAACGAAAACCAGAGGTAGCATAAGAGCATCAAAGCGGGCTGAACATTTCCGCAATAAATTGCGATTCTTACGTTCGAGCACATGTTCGAGACAGGCTACGGCAATCGCTTGCGTGTGTGTGTGTGTGTGTGTGTGTGTGAAAGTATGTGTGTCTGAGAGGGGGCAGCGTCTGATGCAATATGGAGATGAGGATGAGGATGAGACGTGTGGGAGATTGACCTACATAAAGACTACGCAATGTCACTCGCCCTCTCTCTGTTTCTGTCCCTTTGTGCTTACAAGGAAATACTTCTAAATACTCTAAAATACTTCTAAATACATTTAATGAATTAGCATTTTATAGTAATATTGATAAAGCGTTGAGTGCTCTGCCCTAAAGCTTTAAATAGACACTTGAAAAGGGGCTACGCTCTGCGACATATATTATAAACGCGATAAGCCAACAAGTTCAAGCATATAGCTTAGTGAAACTTGTTTAGAGCATTATTAATATTAATACAAGCAATACCATATATGCTGATCTAGCCGATCTAGCTGCCTGCTTGGCACCAATTGCAATTATAAGCCATAAGCCGGCCAATGCGTCACCTCATTCAGTTCCCCCGTCGACTCTTTCCACTGCTTGCCCTTGGGCCAATGCCCGCACTCACGTTTCACTGCACTGGTGCAGCGTATCAGAAACTGCTTTATTTGCAAAACACAAGCAAGCAAAAACAAAAAGAAAAACAAAAACAAAAAAACAGAAATTAAAGCAAAAACAAAAACAAAACCAGAAACCAGAAACCAGAAACAGAAACGGGCATGCAGCGCCGCATTTCGCTGCTATAGCATTGGCGCCGATGACTTCCCTCACAGGTATTGCTATATAAACACACGCACACAGGCATATATAGTATATGTGTAAAACATGTGCTCCGATTTGAAGGCCCTGTACTTCCAGCTGACCCTGACCATAGACACAGTGCCGGAAACGCTAATTGGAAAATGATTTCATTTTAGTGGAGGGACGGACATGACTCGCCGCTTCACCGGCTGTTTTTACTGCTTGTTGTGCTGGTGTTTTCCACGATAAATATATACATACATATAGCTTTGTATGTGTATTTGTGCTTGTGTTGTTCACTTGTCATTGTGCTAGTGCCTCACTGTGGCTATTGCAAATTGATGCGAAGCGCGTCGCAATCGCCAACGACGCTTTGTTGACTGCTGGCCCCAAGCTGTGGTCACGTTTTCCGAACACACGCGATGAACACACACACACACACACACACACACACACACACACACACACACACACAGACAACAACACACACAGAACAACAACGGCGCAACATGTTCGCAGATCGACGACAATGAGGTCCGTTGTCTGATTATTAAGGGGTGAATCAGACTGTGCTATAAAAATAGATTCTAAATTCTAATGCATTTAAAGAAACTTAATGAATTTAAAGAAACTTAAATATATAGGGATTTGTATGAGGAATTCCACTTAAAAGATTGCGTTTTAAGACAATTTGAAAATATTTAAGTTCGTTTTAAAATATCTATAAAATAATTTCCTTTTCCCTTATAAAAGTATGAATTTTTTTATTTTAATTTAATGCTACATGGTTATACGAGAAGCAGAAGCTCAAATAGGCATTTTTTTTAAATTATAAGCAGCTTTAGGTAGGGGTACCTCTTTATAATTATAAAACAAGCAAACTATATGCTAAAGCAGAATATTTTTTATACATCGCTTACAAATCGAGTTGGTAAATGCACGACTTTAACTCGTCTCGCTTTTGTGTTGCATACTTTCGGGCTGAGTGTGGTTCGTGTCTGGGATACGTTGCGAAATTATTGTCGTGCCGCCACTGTAAAATGCAGCGTTTTATTGATTTTCTTTTCCATTGAACCTTGACTGACATTTCTTTGTCTCCATTCGCTTTCGTTGCAGTTGCCAAAGGTTCAATGAACTCGGTGGGTCGCAAGCGTCGTCGTGTCAGCAGACCGCTAACCCGACGGCAGCGTGACTTAAGAAGCAGCGGATCCAAGTCCACGAACAAGCCCAAGTCCACGTCATCGGTGACAGTCGAGTGCAAAACAAATCAGGCTGGCCAGAGCGATGGGAGTTACAAGGAGACAAGTTTGCAGATATTGCGCACACATTCCAGCAGCGGCGACAGCAGCAGCAGCAGCACCAGTGCCAGCTACAACAACTGCTACAACAACAGAAACAGCAACAGCCACATCAAAACAGTATTACAGCCCTCGATGGTGAACACAAATAGCGGCAAGAGCTGCTGCAATGGCAACAACAACAACAATAGAACAACAAACGCGGCCAAACTCTGTGATCAGGAACAAGAACCGAGGCAGGCTATGGATGAGGACGACAAAGAGGATGAGGATGATCTGGGAGCCGCTGACAGTGGCTATGAGTTTGCACTGGACAGTCAGTCGCTGCACTGCATGGGTGTGCAGCACCATCATCATCAAAGCCAAAACACACACAACGAGGGTCTGCTCTCGATTGCCCTAAAGACTATCAAACTGGTGCAGCGCAACAAGTTGCTGCAGAAGCGTTTGGCCCAGCTGCAGCTGGAGACATCGGAGTTTATTGCCTCGGTGTTGGCCAATCCGGAGAATCGTCATTTCCGTGAGAAAATCTCAAGTAAATCGGATGTGAGCTCCAATAAGGTCTTGTTGCGGCACTAAAACGAGAGACAAAAAAGTATTGCATACTTTTAGGCAGCGGCCAGAAAATGCCACTCCCGGCGTGTCACAGATCAATAGATCATCAATAGTTTCAACAAGTTTTAGTTTTGCTATAAACAATAAATAGAAAAATTAAAATCCAAAATAGCAAGATGGAAATTACAAATACTTTTGGTTTAGTTCAACTCGAATGACATTTGGCATGTATATTTCAACGATTTCTGTGACACTCGGAATGGAGTCTAGAGCAATTCGTACTGATTATTTTTACAACGAAGTGTAAATTTAACACTTTGCATATATATACATATATATACAAACAATACAATATTTATAAACAAATCAAAAGTCAAGAAGAAGTAAATACTTTGTATCGTAGGTAGCTCTTAAGTATTTACTGCGTACAACAAACAAATAATTTATGAAACATCTGCTACGTAGCATGTAGTGTTCTAGGCAATTAGAACTCCTAGTAAAGAACTAACCAACCCACTGGCATAATCATTTTAGAATTACATACATATGTACGATGCTTTTCGCTTTTTACGGCAAATACTTGAGATAAGTGCAACTTTATTCAAATGCCAAGCAATTTGTTTATTAAATTTTGAATAATAAAAAAAAAACCTAGCAAACCACTATACGTAAGCTAATTAATCTATGAATAATCTACACTACATCATTATATCAATAATCTATACCACATCATTGTATCAGAACATAACCAAAATATTTAAAATTTAACTTATTCGAAATCGGAAAGAACGGAAAACGCATTCACATGTATTTTACATAAATGTTAAGGTATTTAATTTAATTTTCTACTTAATTAAAAATTATGATTATACCAAACTAGTGTATAGAGAACAATCTTGAATCAAACCAATTTCAAATAAAATTTATTTTATTGAAGTGAGAAACCCTTGCGTTTTTGCATATTTCAAGAGAATCGAATAACAGAGCCTAAACACAAGGGTAAGTAAAGCGAGTACATACATACATACACTCATATAGAGATCATGGCAAATCCCATACTTATTGGTTGTGTCAATAACACCAATCAAAGCGCGCAAAGAGCGTCTCGAAAATTTGACGTTAAGTCTGTCAGCTCAATTAAATATTTTTTTCAGGGGGTGTTCCGAGGAATATTTTATGTTTATAATTTACTCTTCAAAATTTTAAAATTTACATTTTAAATGTCGTAGTTTATATAAGTTCAGATATAAAAGCCTTGCTTTGAATCTAAAAAACTTGAATTCTGACTTAGACTCTAGTTTAGCGATTTAGATTTCGAGAACACCACGCTAACAATTCGCGATTGATTTGCCCGCTGCAGACTTTGCATGTCTGCGTCGTTCAATCTGAAATTGCACTTCAATTGTTTCAAGTTCATTCAATTAAGTCCCTCCCCGCCAAACCAAGCCCAGGCCTCTCTTAGCCAAAAGCCTTTCGAGTATCATTCAGCATTTTGATTGTGATTATGTGCGTTCCTCTTTCTTGCTTTGTTTGAGCATTTCAGTCAGCGTTTGTCAGCTTTATACACAGTCGTAAATTCGATAAATATAGCCATGGTAATAATTTCACAAAACGCTTTGACACTTAACCTAGCAATAAAAATTTAGGGAGAGGGTAGCTTGATTACCTAGAGGATATGCCTTCGGTAAAGAAAATGTAATTCACTTTTGCTTAAAACAATTTTATATTAATTTTATTTTTTATAATCAGTCGAAAAAAAATTACAAAATGGAAATAAGAAATTACAAATTAGTCGAATAAAAAACTTAAATAATTTTAATGTTTAATAATTAAACATAACAATATAAGGAAATAAGCAATTATATTTTATTTTTATTTAAAATTAAAATTAAATATTGAAAATAAATAATGTAAATTGAAATCTTTCAAGAAAAAAGAGTTTAAATTGGTTAAAAGAGATATAAAATGATAAACTTCTTTAGCAGGGTATTTTTAAGTACAGTCATTTTTAGCCGTACGTGTTGTGGGTGCTGCTGCTTCTGTGTTTGTTATTAGTTTTAAAGGTATTTTTTATCGCTGTGGCTTTTTATGTGCCCGCCGCACGTCTGCGCTTTTTAACGGTATTTTGTGTTAGACACGTGATTTACGAGCGACAGACAAATTATAATGATCAGAGACCGCCCCGACTTGAGGCCCACTTGACACCAAAGGGGGTGGGAAGGGGGAAAGGGCGTCAAATGGCGCTGAGAATTGTGACCACATTTCAAAATTTCGAAGTTGAACTTGATTTGTGTTCATGTTTTTCTCGATTGCGCCTGTCTTCGTCGTACTTGCCTTTTGTATCTCTTTATTTATGTTTGTGTTTGTGTTTGTAATTACGATGTGTATCGGGCAGTGTGTTCACACGTTGTTGTTGTTGTTGCTGCTGTTGAGCGACCCAGTAAAAACTAGACGATCTTTTGAAACGGCCTTGGCAAGGTCGTTGGCTAGCTACTTTTTCAGTTGTCCGATTAAAGTGCGGCCATTAATAGTTGTATCCTATTTTCGTGGGACAACTTTTACTATATATGTATAAACTTGCCTATAAATAACTTTTGCGAGTGATAACTCAACACGCTCACCCATGAATATTCGCGGACAATGCAGCTTCAATGGCAAATGTGGCATGTCTGTTGGCAATTGCACTTGCGATTGAAAAGTGTTGCTGTTAATACTCTAACTGGGGGTATTTTGCATTCAGTTAAATTGCACTTATAAATCGTGTACACATATCACACTTTGGCATATCAATTAAAATATACAATTAAATAAATATGTTTCTAATGCCTGTAAAACACCTGCGGGATTGTCGAGGCTGCTGCTCAAAATAAATATAGAAAACACGATTGTTTGTATTTGACAAACATAAATAAACATATGATCTATCTCAAAAAAAAAAACTCCCCATGATGTCATTTGGTTTCAATAGAATCATTTTTGGGTAAATAAATAAAAATACTAGCTAAATAATTTAGCTTTTAAATTCTGTTAATTTTTAAACTGGATTTTTATTTGCAGGAATTACAAACTGTTTGCTAATTTAGCTCTATGGAAACTCTCAGACGATAAAAATCATTTTATTTACATTTTCTAAGGCTCTGAAAAGATCCTAGTTTGCTAATTAAAAAAAAAAACTTTCCATTTCAATTTATAAAAATATTTTAAAAATGCCTCAAAAATGAGAGATTTTGCTCTTTGTTTAATTTTTCTACATTTTCGATCGCATTACTCCAATTGTAATTAGGAGTTTCAATTAAATTAAGTTGGAATTCCCAGAGAAAATCTCAGTTAAATTAGAAAAATGAATACATGAAATTTATGAGCCCAGCCCTCAATATATATTTTTATCCACCCAGTCGCTATTTCTGTCTAGTTTCAGTGTCGAGCCTAGAAAGCGCCGTGTCATGTTGCTTTATTAGCAAATTATCATGTAAAAATGTATGTATGAACGTATATATGTCTGGAGCTACTATCACTTATTTCTTTTGATATATAATAATATAGATTGGCGATAAGAGACATTCGTTTTTCATTGTTTAGCATTTAAAATTTAATTAGCAACACTTTGTATTTGTCTTTGATCTATTTGAATTAGGATTATGATGTGCGCTACTATGGACTCACTCAAGTACTCAGCTGAGTGTTTGTGTGCATTCACTCAATACTTGCAAATTCGACAGTCATTCGGCAAGTCATGCGAAATGAATATGCATAAAATCTGTGCAAATATCAACTATGGAAGTTTAAACAAAGGCAATGCGAACTGCAATTTGTTTGGACTTTTAGCTATAAAACCTACGGAAAGAAGAAGCAGACAGACTTGAAAATGTTGCTGCGCCGGTACTGAAGGTCAAATGCGCCAAAAAAGAGAAAAAAATCCACAAAAAAGGGAAAAAATTTGATTATGAAAGTGGCAACAAAAGCAACAGCTCGCAATAAATTTGTAATCAGACGAAACTGAAGAGCAGCCAAATTTCTGCTAGGTTTTTTTTTAATGAATTGGACTTTAATGTTGTTCGTATGCAAATGGAAACGTTCGAGCTTTAAATTTGTAAGCGTTGTAACATGAAGTCATCGGCAGTTGAGCGCATAGATACAAGATACACAGCTACAGATACAGATGCGTATCTCACAGACTAACTCTGAGAGCGCTCAGCTTTGTCTGACATTGAACTTGGACAGTCAACTGGCAATAAGGCGTTCGTCGCATCGCGGAAGCACTTTATTGACCACAATAGATCATATTTGTATTTGCTCACAACTATTTGCTAATCGGACAGCACTAAATTTGGGCTTAACACATGCTGCCGCCAGATTACGAGCATCAACTGGGTGTTAATTAAATTTTGGGTTAAAAAAGCAACAACATTTTTTGGACACTGACTAAGCCAAGCGGCCAGGCGAAACGGGGCAAAGCTGCGAAAGAAAAAGCTAAACCTTAAATATGTAAATAAACATGCGCGAAATTCGCAAGTTCAGCTGATGAACTTGAAAAAAGACGCACCAAAGACTGCACGATTGCGCGTAGGCTGTGCCCGTGTGTTTCTGCGCATCTGTAAATGTATCTGTATCTGGAGAGCGTTGCGTCTGCGTGTTGTCCCGAACGTAGCGCCAAACTGACCGACATAAGCGATCGCGTCGGCTACCTGTGTTTGGGTCGTTCATTGTAGGCTTCGACGTTGCACACGACGGCTGCGCGTTTCATTTGCCGAGCGGACATCGAGGCGCACGCATGCGCAGTAGCAGAGCGTGCTCAGAAAAGTATCTCATCACGTCATCAGCTGCTCCGTATCTACAAGTGTTTCGAAGGAGAACATAAAACACGCCCGCTGCGTAAGTGCATTCTGAGTGCAGCCCCTGCCCCTTGCAGTGAAAACGTGTTTGGAATTTCACAATACATCTGAATTAGGTGCTTCGAGCCGGATCTGTGCTCATTCCTTTTGCAAATAGTTGAAGCATGTGTTGTAATCAAATTAATCTGTAAAATTTTGGCATATATTTCCATATATTGCAAGAAGTGTGTTGGCAATTAGCTGATAAATTAAATAGAGTGATTTATGAATTGTGAATAAAAAGTGAAGTAACCAAGTGAATTTAAGAACTTAACTAAGTTATGAACTGATAGTGAAAGCTTTAAATACATTTTTTATGATTATTTAAATTTCATAGATATGTTTAGGTATTTCGTGCAAAGTTCATATTTTTAAAGCATTTTCTACAATTTTTTAACATTACTTAATATTGTACAGGATTTTTAAAAATGTTGAAACGTATTTTTAAATTTTCTTAATTTACTTAATTGCTGAAACCTAATTCCTAAAAATTGTATACAACTTTTAAAAGAGTTGCAAATGTTTTCAAATTTTTTAAATTTAATTACAAAAATTTTAAAATTGCTTTTGCACAATTTTAAAAATTGTTTTTAAATTTTCTTCTTTTATTTAATTGCTAAAAATTGCATACAATTTTTAAAAGAGTTGCAAATGTTTTCAAAGTTTTTAAATTTAATTATAAAAATTTTAAAATTGCCTATGCACAATTTTTAAAATTGTTTTAAAATTTTCTTCATTTATTTAACTGCTAAAAGTTGTATTCAATTTATACATTTAAAAATGTTTTTAAATTTTTTAAGTTAAATTAAACAAATTTTAAAATTTCCTCTTTAATATTTTGAACTTTTGATAAACTATTTCAAATATTCCATTTTTTTTTAAATTTCAAAGAGTTCATTTAAGTTAATTATTTTTTAAATTCTGTGACACATTTCTCAAGTTTCTCAAACGAATTTTAAACAACTCAAACATTTTGATCTTGAATCTTAGATTATTAATTAACTTTATGGCACTCAATTAATCTAACATAATTTCTTGCACTATTAAATTCATATCTCTGAACGAATTCAAATTCCGTAACCGATTACTTGCAGGCCTTTCAGGCCTTTCGTCACGGCGGCCGTTTAACTTGGCTAATTGGACACAGTTAGTGAACTCAATTAGGGCAAATGGCATAAGGCACATAGGGCGATCGCCGATAGAAACAAACATGTGTTATAAATCGCGATGTGATTTTTATGATTTTTCAAAGTTAACGACCAACAAAATTGTGTGCAACCTGTTTCCCCCTCGTTGCTAATTGGGCACTTCTTACCAATTACAACATTAACAAAATAAATGTGAAGAACTTTACCAAGCGCCTTGGCCTTCGATTTCGTTAATAAACCGCAACGACCCTTAACGTAGGTCAGTTCTTTGTAAGAAAGAGTGAGAGAGAGAGCGATCGTTGACCGGTTATTGATAGTCTTTGTAAAAAAAAAAAACCAGATCGAACCTAAAATTGCTGCAAGAAAAGAAGAAGTTGAAACTGAAGGCACAAGGCAAGAACAACCTAGGCGGCAGATTGTATACCCCCGCGGGGCAGCTGCATAACTTAAAACGAGGCATCTGCGACTTGGCATAGCAGCTTATTGGGGTTAATTGAAATACATTTATATTTTGTGCAACTCTTTTGCCTTTAATGGACTCGCAAATGTTTGAAATTCCCCCGGCCGAAAACAGAAACCGACCAAAGTTAATTTGCATTTATGGCAATTTTTGTTATTTTTTTTCCCCTCGGAATCGCAGCGCACCCACAACGAGCTCGAATAATTTGATTTAATTTGCAATGATTTTGGAGGTGAATTTGCAATTGTTTTTGTTAACAATTTATCAAAAAATTTGCGTATGCAATTTGTAGATCGTTAAGGCAGACTTATATGCAGATGGGATCTCTTCAGATCTCTTTGGCACGCCTGACCTTCCGCACGCGGAATATATTAAGGCAGGCAACAACAACTCCAGCTGACTGCAATTAAAAGAGTATTAAACAGTCGAATCGATAGGCTTATTGATTTGCATCTTGATTCCGATTCGATTGCTGCCTCGACATCCGCGTGCGCTTTATGGGTCAACGTCGTCGTCGTCGTCGTCTTCGGGTGAGGGTAAATCTTGTTATTTTTGCACAGATTTCGCTCGATTTATTTTTGCGTATTCCGCTTTGTTGCGTCTCTTCGCCTCTTCGCTTCTTTGATTTTCTTTTTTCAACTTTTCTGTTTTGATCGCGAACCGGTTGTCGAGATCTTTTGTTATTGTTAAAATTGAGTTTATTTTGCGCGCGCAAAAAAAAACATTATTATTTTTATTGGCAGTATCGATGTAACCCGAAACTCGTTGAACTTGAGCTAAAAACATGCCGCTATTTATAGTTCGTGCGCGGGAGGGAGAGAGGAAGAGCAATGTTCACTGGGGCGTTCAACGCGTTTGAGCCAGAATCGAGTGAAATCCAAGGACGTTTGCAAGTCGCGAGTGGTCGCTAAACTGTAGCTAGAACGCTTCACTGATTAGCGCGTGCATGTTTACATTCTTACAGATTGGAACGGCAAAGATGCCATCTACGCACCTGCGGATACTCTATCTCTATCTCTACCTCTGCCTGCTTGGCTGCTGTCGCTGCCAATCGCTGGTAGATTTGGTGCGAGATTTCGAGACTTCCTTGCTGAACAATCGCATACCGGACACCACATCCTTTCTGCCCGAATATGACTTCATTATTGTGGGTGCCGGATCGGCGGGCTGTGTGCTAGCGAATCGCCTCAGCGAGATTAGCTCAGCCCGTGTGCTGCTACTGGAGGCGGGTGATCAGGAGACCTTCATCAGCGATGTGCCGCTGACGGCGGCGTTGACACAAACCACACGTTATAATTGGGGCTACAAGGCGGACCCCACGCCCAACGCATGCCAGGGACTGCGCAATGGGGTCTGTAATTGGCCCAAGGGGCGTGGCGTGGGCGGCACAAGCCTCATTAATTTTATGCTCTACACACGCGGCCATCGTCGCGACTACGATGGTTGGGCGGCTGCTAACAACACGGGCTGGTCATATGAGGAGGTGTTGCCATATTTCAAGAAATCGGAGCGCATTGGCATTCCCGAGCTGTACAAATCGCCATATCATGGACGCAACGGACCCTTGGATGTGCAATACACGGACTACAAGTCGCGGCAAATGAAAGCGTTTCTCAAGTCTGGGCGAGAGTTGGGATACGACATAGCCGACATTAATGGCGAACAGATGACGGGGTTTACGCGTGCCCAGGCCACGATTAGACAGGGAAGACGTTGCAGCACAGGCAAAGCCTTCATTCAGCCCATTTTGCAGCGGCGTAATCTGCACATATCCATGAAGAGTTGGGTCACCAAGCTGTTGATTGATCCCGTTTCCAAGGTAGCTGTGGGCGTCGAGTTCACCAAGCAGCGTCAACGGTTTGTGGTGCGTGCCAGCAAGGAGGTTATCCTATCCGCTGGAGCTATAGCCAGTCCGCAACTGTTGATGCTTTCTGGCGTGGGCCCCGCAGCGCATCTACAGGAGCACAATATTCCAGTGGTGCAGGATTTAAGCGTGGGTTACAATTTGCAGGATCACATAACGCTCAATGGGCTGGTCTTTACTGTCAACGATTCCACAGTGAACGATGCACGTCTACTGAATCCCACGGACATTATTCGTTACATCTTTGCCGGCCAAGGTCCGTACACCATACCCGGTGGCGCCGAAGCCTTTGCCTTTGTGCGCACTCCCAGCTCCAGTTATGGTGAGTTAGTATAGTGCAGTTTATCGTCATCCATCATTTCATCTCTCTGTTACTTTCAGCCAAGGATTATGCGGATATGGAGCTAGTGCTGGGTGCCGGTTCCTTGAGTGGCGATCGCTTTGGCACTCTGCGTGATCTGTTGGGCATCACCGATGATTTTTATACGAAAATGTTTGGAGATTTGCAGAACAAGGAGACATTTGGGCTGGTGCCTGTTCTCCTGCGACCCAAGAGCACGGGACGCATCTCGTTGCGCAGTCGTAATCCATTTCACTGGCCACGCATGGAGCCAAATTTCATGCAGCATCCGGACGATATACGAGCCATGATTGAGGGCATTGAAATGGTAAGAACAGTTTTTAAAGGAAATCGCACAATTTTAGCTCAAATTACTGTATACTCTTCCAGATCCTGCAAGTGGCGCGGACCAAGTCGATGCGGAAGATGGGCACACACTTCCATGATCGTCCGTTTCCCGGCTGCGAGCACCTGATCTTCGCCAGCAACGATTACTGGCGCTGCTGTCTGCGGCTCTACGGCTCAAGTTTGCAACATCAGTCGGGTACCTGCAAAATGGGTCCTGCCACAGATGCCACAGCTGTTGTAGACTCTGAGCTTAGGGTACACGGTATTCGCAAATTGCGTGTGGTAGATGCATCTATCATGCCCCATGTGCCGGCTGGACACACGAATGCAATTGTCATCATGATTGCCGAGAAGGCTGCCGATATGATTAAGAATGCGTGGCGCATGAGAACTGTCCCAGTGGAGGGGTAAACAGATACGTAGGCGGGGCAAGCATTCCCTAGAAATTGGTATTTATTATTTAATTATTCTTCGAGTCATTAGTTAAGAAGGTTCAGAGGACCAGCCAGTTCATGTTTCATCACCAAATATTAGTTATTTAAACATACTCAAAATTCCCTGCTTAGCTGCAGACTTGCCCTTTAAGTATTCGTCTTTAGAGAATTAAGAACAAATGTTATGTTCATTTTTAATAAATATCTTTAAATATATTTAATAATTTAAAATGATTTCTTGCTGGTCGCTTTTTTTGCGCCAACTTTTCTGAGCAACCCTGCAGCTGCCTGCGTATATGGTTGTCTCACTCTTACAAACATGTGTGTGCATTGTGTAGCAATCAGCTTTTAGTTGTGTGCCATAAAGAGGTTCATTTGGTATGACAACAGATGGCGCTTTTTAATATTCAAACTGAATTGCATTGTACAATAATTATTTTCATACAGTTAAGCACATCCGAAAGTAAAATACCTTTCGACCATTTTTAAGACATGATGTTACACTTTTATTTCCAACAAAATACTCTGCACAAATTCTTTTGCCACTTTTTTATATAAAATTAATCTTTGAATAGATGGCGCTACTTTGAAAGGTCATAGCAATCAGCTTTCCGTACGTCCACGATTAGTAACAATAAAATACCACAAACAGACAGTGCTGCTAAGTTGTCGGTACTAAAAAAGCTGTTTTTAGCGGGAAAAATTTCAAAATATAGCCCATTGGCGAAAATTGAATAACTTCGATTAGCCTAAAACGTGGTGGCTCTAGCTTTTGAACAGCTGAGATTTGGACGTTCAAACGAATAGACAGACAGATGGAAGAACGAAAAGACGGACGGACAGACGGACATGGCTCAATCGGCTAGTGATCCTAAGTCAGATATATATACATTATGGGGTCTGCCACGCCTTCTTATGTCTTAGATACATTTGCAAAAAATTTGTTTCTTCTTTTTTGACCATCTTAATGATTGAAGGGTATAAAAAGGTAATGAATGTGCTCAATACAAATAATGATATTTAATAATCCTCTTATTTAAGCTTTAGCTACTAGTTAAGGGTTAACATTGTTTTGCTTTTACAGGGTGCACGTTGCGCAGACTCTGAAAATGTCAAAAGCGGCTTGTTTCGCTGTCATTACCGACGCGGTTGTAGGCGACGTCGGGAGCAATTGTTCTTGGAGATGCTCTCAGTATTTTGGCGGCTTTCAAACGTAACGCAACTTGAAAGGTAAAGACAGCTAACAAACATGACGTGAATAGCGTGAAATTTGAAGAGCATAAAATAACGTAATAAATGAAATTACAATACATCGTATAAACATCTGCAAGGCGTGCTCTATGACCGCATACAAATGAACTTGTGTGTTTCTGCCATGATCAAATTTGGCTAGGTAAACAAAAAGCAAGATCTAAACACATCTTTGAATAAACACAATGTGTTATTCGTTCGATCAGATATTTGTTGCGCTTCTCTAAACATCTTTCGAAAAATCTAAATAAATTTTAACTTAATTTGTATAAAGACTCATTTAATATAATAAACCTTGTCTTTTTCCCACTCCATAATAGCAAGCATAACTTCTTTGTTAAATTACTGTGTGTAGCAACATATACTTAGAGTATATCTATATCTATATCATTATACTAATATTGAAGAAAATTTGGGCTGAAGTTAAGGTGAATAATATTGAGTAGTAAATCATACAACAACAAAGTGAGCTAGCGAGTGCAACCAAGTCCAAAGCCAACACGTGGCCCCAAAGCGCCTGTGTGTGTATTTGTTTGCATGTGCTCGCCTTGGAGTGAGTGCGAGTGTGTGTGTGTGTGCGTGAGGAAAAATGTAGAACAACACTAAAAACTTTATTACATTTGGACCCACAGGGGCGCTTTATCCGAGTAGAAGTAAAAGTAAAAGCAATTTCGCTTCAGTCTGCTCTGTTATTGTTTCTGTTTTAGTGAAATTAACTATTTCTACGAGCAACAGTAGCAACAAAAACAACAACAGCAACAATAACAGTAACAACAACAACAAGCCACATGGCAACAACTATGTGTTTATCGCACTGCGTACCATACATATTCAGACGGCTTTGCGTGCACTGTGCAGGATTTTTTTTTCATTTTATTTTTTTGTTGTTGTTTTTGTTTTTGTATTTTTATGCCCTTTTTGCTTGGCTGTAATTGCCGCTCAGGAAATGGCCGAGCCCAAGGACTCCTCGTCTGGCACGGTCGACGCGCTCTAAGAGGTTTTTTAACCCAGACTCTAATAAACTTTGCCACTTGCCGCACGTTGCATACGAGCAATATTTTAATTAAATGCGAAGCTCAACTATGGCATAAATTTAACTAACCTCGGGTAGCTGAAAGAAATATTTATTAATGTATGAACTACGACGTTACTCGGCATATCTATTAAATGATTTAATCGCCAGCTGCGAGAGTCAAGTAAGTATTTGCCATCCTAACTACATTTGCCATCATATTTTTCTATGTCACGATAAATCAACAAAAAGTCACAGTTTATACGGGATATTGCGGCCTGCAAATCACAGTGGATAGCAGCTGTGGAAAGGAATGCAAATATTTAACAGCGGCAATGGGAAGTTGTGTAATGGCTGAGGAAACTATAAAATAGAAGAGTGGAGGCTTTATAATACTATAACCGCAGCCGGAGAACTTTGTTGTTGTACAGTTAAAAGTTAGAATAGGGCATAAAAATTAAAGGGAAACAAGTAAGAACGGCTACAGTCAAGTGTTGACTGTATACGACCATGGATTTATCAAGGTTATGAAAAAAATCAGATTTAGAAAACTGTTATTGGTAAACGTGATTTTCAAAGATAAAGAATAAACAACACATATAATTTTCAGTTAGACGCCAAGCAGTCCAAGAAGTTGGAAAAAAAACACTGCTTGGAAAAAAACACTGCTTGCATGCTTGCAGTGGGCGCAGTGCAAATCTATATGAAGCGTTGAATAACTTTTATGTTCCGATCGGAACCAAATTTTCAGCGATCGTTTAGGTGGTGATAGTTATCATTCACACCAAAACTGAATACTACGAGGGTCGTTTGATAAGTCCGTGACTTTTTGAATAAAATATATTTTTTTCGTCAAAGAAGCGTTTTATTTCTCAACATAATCTCCTTTTAGCTCTATACATTTAGTCCAGCGTTTTTCCAATTTTTTTATTCCTTCCAAATAATAGGTTTTCTCAAGGCCCTCAAAATAGTCGTTTGTTTCTGTGATGACCTCTTCATTTGACCCGAATCTCTTACCGCCGAGCCATTTCTTCATGTTTGGAAACAAAAAATAGTCACAGGGGGCTAAATCTGGAGAATATGCTGGATGGGGTAGCAGTTCGTAGCCCAATTTATGAAATTTTGCCATGCTGACTACACACGTGTGCACCCGTGCATTGTCCTGATGGAACAGCACTTTTTTTCGCCAAATGCGGTCGTTTCTGCTTCAAATCAATATCGAATCTGTCCAAAAGCTCTGAATAATATTCGCCGGTGATCGTTTTACCCTTTTCAAGGTAATCGATGTGAATGATACCTTGTGCATCCCAAAAAACTGTGGCCATGACCTTGTTGGCCGACAGACCCACCTTGGCCTTCTTTGGTGCACGTTCACCCGGAGAAACCCACTGTCTTGATTGTTCTTTGGTCTCTGGTGTGGTGTGGTGGATCCATGTTTCGTCTACGGTAACGAAACGGCGCAAAAATTCGTTTGGATTGCGGTTGAACATCGCCAAACACTCCTTTGAAATGGTCACACGGTTGCGCTTATGGTCGTGTGTGAGCAATCGCGGCACCCATCGCGCGGAAAGCTTTTTCATGTCCAAATATTCATGTAAAATGTGATGTACCCGTTCAGTTGAGATGCCTACAGCCTCAGCTACCTCACGCACTTTCATTCTCCGATCATCCAATATCATTCCATGGATTTTGTCGACGATTTCTGGCATGACGACCTCTTTTGGGCGACCTGAACGTTCGGCATCACTTGTACTGGTACGACCACAACGGAACTCAGTAAACCATTTCTTAACCATTGAAATTGATGGTGCAGAGTCCCCATAATATTTATCAAGTCTTTCCTTGGTTTCGGTGATGGATTTTTTACGCAAAAAATAATGCTTAATTAGCACACGAAATTCACTTTTTTCCATTTTCGTTAAAATTCACGAGATCGTCTGCTTTCAATGCCTATAAAACGCAAACCAAAAAACGCAGCTTTCTCAAAATTTTACAGTCAGCTGTTAATCGATAACTGCTGACAGGAGCAGTGTTGTATTTAGAGCAGGTGCACGGCAAATACAAAAAGTCACGGTCATATCAAACGACCCTCGTATATCATTATTATTGCGCTTGCTATACGGTTTATCGATTTGCGGGGGCGGAAGTAGGCGTGTCCCAAATTTTAATACAAATTTTACGGCGTATGATTCAGATAAGTGTTGTCACCAATTTTGGTGACTCTAGCTTTTTTAGTTTCTGAGATATAGGCGTTCATACAAACGGAAAGACGGACAGACAGACATGGCTTACTCGACTCAGCTAGTGATCCTGAGCAAGAATATATATACTTTATGGGGTCGCAAATGCCTCCTTCTACCTGTTACGCACATTTCGACCAACACAATAGACCATGTATTTTTTTAAAATCCATGGTCTAATAAATGGTATAGGGGTAGGGAGATTAGTTGGTAGGAGAGGCTAATTCGAAAGTAATAAGAATTAATTTGGGGAGTTGCTTCAATTTGAAAATCATTTTTAAATGTTAAATATGTTTACGAAAATCTATAAATTTGATTAATTATTCCTATGAAAGCTATTGCATATATTCATCGCATTTTGATAAAAAGATTTATTAAGATAAAGTCTACTATATAATTTCACATGATATTGATAACCTGTATAATTTTGAAAAAAGAAATGCTTAAAAACCAAATCTCACATTTCAGACAATCGTTCCTATTACAGCTTTATGTTATAGTCTTTCTAACTTAATGAAATTTCGACAGCATCAGAAGGCATATGTACCAAATTTGCAAATGTACAAAGCTGAAATATATACCTAGTTTGCGGTCAGACAGACATGTCAAGTTGTGCTCGCCTAAAGATGCTAGTTAAGAACATATGTATATAGCTTATTGGGTCGAAGATGACTCTTGAGGTGCGTTGCAAGCATCTAGCCAAAATAATTATACCCCTTGCGAAGCTATTAAATTAAATCAAGTTTATGTGTAATTTAATTTGTAATTAAACTTAAAGTAGAAGAAGGTTTCGTCACTTATTTGATTATTTTTGGAGAAGAATGCGAAGAATAATAATTAATACTAAATAGTAAAGTATATAAGAATACAATGTTATATCTATTATGTATGCTGATGACTCTTCTTGCAAATATGAAGTGATATGTAACAAATTTGAACATCCAATTGTATTTCAACATTAACAGGACTGCCTCCTTTCGCCTTTTCTAGACGCCCATTCAACGATAGACGATTGTCATTTAAATCAATTTTCTAATTCTATCACTTATTTGAAGAAATATGTTGTCACATTTGGCTTAGTCTGCTTTGGCTGTCATTTCGTCAACTTGTCCGCGCGCCCACCTGTCGACCTGCCCATCCATCCCTACCTCGCATTGTGGCTTCGCCCTGCCCCGTCTGTCCTTCTGTCAAGCGCAGGCCACCACGTCCACTTGGCATATTTAATTATCTGTCAATTCATCAGCAAGTTTCGTGAGTACGTGTGAGTGTGTGTGTACTATGTATGGGTGTATGGGAGCGAGTGTGTTTTGTTTATTTTGCAGCTGGCCGAGCTGAAATAATGGCGCCCGCATGAAGGCAGAAAGAGAGGCGTAAACAGAGAGCGCGCGAGACAGAAAGAGACAGAGCCACAGACTGTAGCGCACTGTTGCTATAATAATAAAAGAGTAATAAACAATAAAAAAAAGAGAAAAGAAAAGAAAATCCACAGCAAGAACAACAACGACGAAAATGAGAACGGCCTGAAAGGCACGAAGCATTGCCAAGTGCGGCCTGCGCGCATAAATGGAATGACAATGAAAGGGGACCACAGTTGTTGCCACATGTGGGCGCAAGGTGAGGCGACACCCTAACAAAAAAATAAAAAAAGGGGAAAAACGAGAACGAAAGAAAAAGGCCAAGCCAAGCGAGGCGGTTACAAATGTCATGTGCTTGCAGTGCAACTAAGCTAAGTAGTGTGTGGATGAGTTTTGAAGCAGCACAACACATTACGTATACGCCTCGTGCACGCATTATGTTAGCCCCCATCTACATTGCGTATACGCAGAGTTGTCGCACGAATATTACCAACAGTCACGTAGCAAACCAAATGCTACCCCGTTGTTTTAGGATGTGTGCGTGACACGTATGTGTGTGTGTGGGTCCCTTATCAGCCATCATAATAATTGTTGGGGCAATTCCCTGGCACTAAACTCACGCTATGCGAATGTAACATAAAAGTGCGCTCACACACACACACACACACACCAACATGCGAGACCCGCTCCCGCGTACACTAAACAGCTGCAAACACGCAACCATTTGGTCAGCCAGTCACACTTTTTGCGGACAGTTGGAATGTTGCCCCAGGAACACAGTGCGAGGCATAATTACACACGCATTTGGTGGTCATAAAAAGAACATTTGTGCAATTGTATAATATATAGCTGTAAATGGATCGAAGCAGACAGGCAGACAGCGAAAGAGAGAGAGAGAGAGAGAGAGAGAGAGAGGGAGAGAAAAAGTAAGAGAGTAAGAGAATTATGACAAATTATTTTCCGCAGATGAGCTCAAGTCGTAAGCCGTAGTTTACATAACATTAAGCACATCATTTATGGGGCTGAGACAAGGTCGTCTCCCTGGCCTCCTAAGCCATGGGGTAATCAATAATGATTTATGTGTGCATAACATTTTCGTTAGTCATTTAAATTTTACGCATAGCTTGGCTTTAAAATGAAATTATTTGCATGCCTCTCTGAACGAAAAGGGCAGGCCAAGAGGAAAGTCAAAAGGAAAATCCCTTTTGAATGTATGTCGCCTGCTTTATACTTGTATATGTGTACACACTCACTCGCAGAGTAGTAACGGTAACGTTTTATGGGCCAAAGCCAAGGCGAAAGCCAACATCCTTTGACAGTGGATTGTCTGGCTATGCCACGCTTTGAGTATTTGAGCTTGCCCGTTTGGTCCTACGGGCAAACAATATCAACAAAGAAGAGGAAGAGAAAGCGGAATAAATAGAGAAATGCGAGGGAGAGCAGAGAATATAACTGTGGAGTGGGCAACGGATTGAGGGCGAACTGTGCTGCAGCGAATGGTTTTCAGCGGAGTTCAATCACGCAGAGAGAAAGGAAGAGAGGAGGGTAGAGAGCGTGTTAACTATCACAGTCCACTCAGAGAAAAATCATAAATTTAAGAGACACTGAAAATGGATTATTACTATCCATTCGGTCCATAAACAATTCCATTAAACTGTCTGTACTCACGCATTGCTCGTCGAAGTTGCCAATCAAATTGCAATGCGTCTGGCATGATATATGACAAGTAAAGACGAGATTCATGTCAGCTCAGAGGGGCGGGAAAGCTATGAAAACAAACGATATTGCAGCAAAAACAAACATAAATATTGAAAGCAAACATGCTGCCCAGCCGGGGCAGTTTGCCAAACTGATAGTACCATGAAAAATATATCTCCCTTTTCTACAAATTGTCATAGCTTTGTGCAGCTAATGAGCATGGAAAACTACTAAAACTGTAAATTGAAATAGGTATACATGACAATTATTAGAACATCCCTTTGTAGTTTAATTATTCTAGGTTCGTGATTAAAAAGCTTGGAGTATGTCTGTAAAGTTTGCCTGGTATGGGCTGAAAATTAATTTGACTGCTCTTTTATCAGGCCTCTTCTACGAATTTAATGCTCATCCCCTGTTTGAGCAAGTTGCAAATTAAATTTAAATTAAATTGGAAAACTGAATTTCCTCTTTCTCATCTATTAAAATTTCCATTCTATTTGCAAATTAGCCACTAAGCAGACTAAGGGGCTGACTAACTGTCGCCCTGTCTGTTTCACAGAAAACCGTATTCAACGCTCGTGTTGGCGAAAATGGAAGTTGCCCATTCTTCTCTCTCTCTCTCTCTCTTTATGTCTTTGCCTTGACTTGTCTATTCTTTGACCAAATGAAGTTTACCTCTTGTGTGACATTGGTTTCTTGTTGTTTTTCTGTCTGTGGTTCATAAATATACAAATACGAGTGAGCAGAACGTTGTTGTTGCTCTCGCATCCTGGCAATATTCTATGCCCAGACGGACAGACATCCATTGTCATTGTGCTCCTTTACGACTGTCGATGTGCTTGTTAGTTGCTGCCTCATCGGAGCACGATTTCTCCTCCTGCCAATCTCTTCTTATTTTATTTTGTGGCCAGGTACATAGCAACTGCAGAGCCAGCGCTGTCAACGTTTATGACTAGGCAAAATATGGAAGAATGTTATTCTTATTCTCTTTCTTACTTTCTTTCTTTCGTTATCTTGTTTTCTTTATTTTAAAACGAGATAACTCAATTAGATGGCTTTTCGTTATTATAATGTGAATGTTTCACTTTAAGAAGTCTTGGGTTTTTTGTGCTTCTAGAGGGATCAGACTAATCTGCTTTATGTGGGCGGTTTCTTGGACTGCCTCGAAGTTGAAAGATGAGAAATGACAAGGCGCTCGAAAGCAAAAGTCAGGAAAACAAATCGCATTTCTTTCCCGAACAGAAAACCCTGTGATGCTTAGTCATTAATTTCTTAATCTGCTTGTAAATGACAGAGGAAAGGAAGGAGAGAGAGAAATGAGAAGGGAAGGTGATTCCGAATTTAATGGCGGTCCCGAGCGGATATATTTCAAGTTGATTTTAATTGCGGCTGCTCACTGGGTTCAGGGGCAGTCCAGGTAGGCGCCACCTGCCGGCAAAGTGTGGCAAATAATTGGCTGGCAAAGAGGTGTACAATCAAATGGGGATAAAGACCTTAAGTACAGTTCTCTTCCTCTCCCCCTGCCCCTCTTTCTCACTGACCCTCGCAGGAGCGGAATGAATTATTATGACTGAGTGATAGCAGCGACAATGATAATCTGCACATTAGAAGGCGTCTGTCTGTATTCGTTCTGCTTGTCCTGTAAGCTAAGGATTTTGCTAGCAAATTCGATATTATCGGCTCAGTCATCGCTGCCTCAGCCGCTTCTCTTCCTATTCTGCCCAGCTGACAAGGGTTTACAGTGTCAAGGCAAGCAAATTCCCATAATGAGCCGGCGTCGGGCAAAAACAATTCCTGTGCGCAATAGCGCTGTGTGGGCAGCTGTTTCTGCTGCTGTAGTCCCTGGCCAGTATGGACGGGCGTATCAACTGCATATTGTCCTCCTTGACGAACTCCAGCACATCGCAGAGCTCGAAATTGATGCGATCCGAAAAGGTGCGCGAACTGCGCTTTCGCTTGCGACTGCTGCTGCTGCTGCCGGTGACGGCGCCAGCGCCGCCGCCACCGCCGCTGCGACTGCTTGGGGCGTAGGCGTTCAGCTGCAGCGCAAGCACTTCCTCGGGCGGCGCAAATGCATCGATTTTATTCAATAATGCCAGCAGGAATTGATTGTGCAGATGCAGTTTGTCGGGCGTTAAAATTTTTCGCGATTCGCTGTCGAATTCCTCCTTGGTCCAGCGATTGCAAAACTAGTTCTTCATGTTATTCCTGTAGCGCTCCCAGTTGTCGCCGAGGCACACGACCAGCGCCTCCTTGGCCATCAGTAGTTTGTCCGTCAGCGGATTTATTTAGTCAAATTAATTTTTATGAATTAAGCATGCAAATGTTTTGCTTTGTTTTGTTTTTCTTTTCTCTGTTGCACTTCGATTGGTAATTGTTATCGATTGCTAGTACAACAGGGTGGCACCATTTGCCGCTGCTTTTGTCTATCGAACGGGCACTCTAAACACACACGCACATATGATCGAAGAAGTAGCAAAACAATAAGACGCGACAAATAATAGAGGTTGATTTAATTTGGAATTGTAAATAAAAAACTAGTTATTTGTTATTTATTTTAACAGAAATCAAAGAAATCCAAGACACCCAAAAAGACAAAGGACTCGGCGACAACACTAAAAATCGCCGTCATGCAACGCAAGCTGAAGGTAGTCAACAACGTGTTGCAGCTCAAACATGAAATCCTTATCAAATCTGAAGTATCCTATCTGGAGTATATAGAAATGCGCTCCGAACTGGAGCGTCTCAATGCGCTCAAAGAGACCTTTACGCGTCGCGTGGAGAAACTAAAACAACTGGCCAAATAGTCGATAATGTTTAACAAATATGTTTATAGTCGTTCACATACGTCGTAAGAGTAAGAGATTTAACTAGAATTAGTCAATAAAAGTTTACGCTGTCTTTGGTAGATTGTTTGCCGTGTCTTTGAATGCTTGCCACATGCGAAAGAACTCCGCTTCGTATTTGTCAATTATTTTGCGATCCGAACTAATGATGCAGTGTTCCCAATTGCCGCCCATAGCTTGCATTGTGAAATTGGCTGTTCCCGTAAGGAGCACAGTGCAATAATCTTTGGGCTTATCCTTGTTGCAGACTTCAGCTAACCGACGTCGGCCATCAACTACGAAAAACTTGTGATGCATCATTGCCGAAGTTTGCGGAGCACGCACCTCTATGCCCAACGTTTTCAGCTCCTTGATCAGTGAATTACACGAGAATACCATCTCCTCATCGCTTATCACGCGCAGTCGTACACCACGTTGCAGCGCCCGCTCGAGCGCCAACTTGATTTCGATCAGCGTGAACGTGTACATGGCCATATCGATGCTGTATTTGGCTGTATCAAGTAGTTGCACGATTTTCTTTATGTTGCGTTTCGTACAGTATTTGTTAGTGCACGCAGTGCCCTCGCCATGATAATTAGTGTCACATTTTGCGGAATGCTCGTTGAAAATGAGCACATCCATCATTTCTCCTTGGGATGCGCAGATCTTGCGGCGCACAGTCTTTACGGCTATCCAGATTGCCTGGCAAGCGACTGCAGCGCCCGCTATCCAAGTGATTTTTGCCCAAACCGAATGTTGGCTCAACCAGTCGTACACTAAAATGGAGTAGAGAATTACTTATATATATACAATTACATAGAATTTTAATGATACCAACTTGCGCGCTTAACTGACGTGAAGTGTTCGAAATGATAAAAGCGATGATACAGGTTGCACATTGCACTCTCAACGCTTGTGACGTCACATTTTGTATAACGTTTAGTAACCTTAACCTTAGCCAGTGCTGCCACTTTGGCGAACTGATCGTGAGCTGGTCACACAGCGCACATTCGACAGACAGCGCGTCGACTTGGAAAACAAATTAGGATTTAATATTAAGATTAAGATGGGAATTATGGGGCCCAAAGTTTAGACAAAGGTCTGCTTGCCACGCCCCCCTACCACTTCCTTTCGCCCACTGTCCGCGTGTGTCATTGTGCCTTAATGGCCTGGAAGTAAATGCCAAAGAGCTCTGCGTTTCAATCTACGTAAGTTTTGCCTCGTTTTTTAGAGATTTTCTTCACTTTGTGGCACTTTTTGCAGCCTTAATTTCAATTTCATTTTCTGTCAAATTAAGTTAAAATAAATAAAACCTATACAGGCGAAAGCAAAACTTCCCCTGGAAATTCTCAATTATTAAATTTACTTCCCCTCTGTCTGCAAAGTTTTTCCCCCTCTCACTGAAAACTTTTGCTGCTCTCGCTGTAATTACTTTCGTCCAAATTGGGAAACTGGAAACTTTGTTAGTTAATTTCCATTAGATTTTCCCTTTGCCATTTTCAAAGGACATTTTTGTCATGCTCCTTTTATTTGACATGCTGTGACAGAGGGGCGAATGGCATTTTACACATGATCACACACACACTCAATCACACACACACACACACGCAGATACATACTCGCATGTGTGGGGGATTTGCATAACTGAAGTGTTAGTTGCACGTTGTGTTGTCGCTGGAAAATGAGGGAAAACTGCGAATTGCATTTGCAATTAACAGCTGCAATTTGCAGTTAACTTAGGTGTGTGTATCTCTGTGTGTGTGTGAGTGTGTGTAATTGTTGTGATTCCCGATGAGTATGGAAATAATGCAGCAGCAGCATAAAACGTGACACGTAAACAAAAATCTAGAAAATATGCAAATTAATGGGTAAATTCTTCATTTAAAATTGCAAATTGTTCAAATACCATTTGCGAATGGAATACCATGAATGATAAATAGATGGATAGAAGAGACACCTATCGCTTGAACCCAACTGGGATCTGATTTGGAATTCCATTCTGTGCTTCCACCTCACAATTTGGTCCCCTTTGCCGCTTGAGGACCAATTAAGTGTGTCCTGTCCACGACTGAGTCCCTTTCTGTGTGAAGGAAACTATGTGTCTGCCACTCAATGAATGCCCCAACTAGCTGCTGTCTGGTTGTCCCCCCTTCTCTCCTCCAAATCTTTCGTCATTGTCTGCTGCTCACACGGTTCACTGACCAAACGTGGTTTCTCACTTTGTTGCCTTCACGGTTTTGGGTGTGGAAAGAATTAGGAAGAAGGCAACGTTAAGTTTCTTTAGTTTAATATTTATCTAAAAAATTATTACATTTCATTTTAGATAAGTTAGGGTAGGATTATGCTAAGGGTTTTTTCATAATCATTTCAGTAACATCTATAAATACTTTATTTTTTCATTTCCATGTGGGATTCAAAGAGGCTTTTTCCATCAACTTAAGGCAGAAATATTGAACGCAGCTAAATGAATTGAATTTGAATGAAAATTTAATGGGATTATGCTGCTCTCGAGACAGGATTGGGAAACTTATAAATTGTCAGTTGATTAAATTGAACTTAAATTTGTAGAATAATTCAGTCAAATATGCCAACAGCAGTTAACACTTTACTTTCAATTTATATAGATTATAAAGGGGACACTCATAACTTTAAACAAATAACGAAGGGGCAGTCAAGCACCCCCGAAATTTAGATACCCTTAACGCAATATTTAACAAGTAAAGAAAGCGTGACAACAAGATACCATTTGCTCAACTGTGAAGTTGCGCTCCAGAAATATCAATAGATAGCGCCCCTGCAAAGAACCATGGAACTAAGTAAAACGTTTACTTAAATAACTTCTGTGATTATTATCCAATCGAACTATAATTTGGTGATCAGATCGTCAGCATCTTGATGTATGCCGAAGCAGAAAGATGTAATGTAATTTAATACTTTACTTGATATAAATTATCGATTTGCGAGGGTGGTAGGCGTGGCATCATAATTTTTAAATAAACTTTATCTGCGTATGGTAAACAGGAACCACCATGCCAAGATTTTTGTCTCTGGCTTTTGTAATCGCTTAGATCTAGACGTTCATACAGACGCACATGCGGACACTATGTGCTGTCAATCACGTCTCCTTACACCTGTTACACACATTTACAAAGCTAGTATACTCTTTTTTGACCATTCACAATGGTCGAAGGGTATAACAACTGATCACAAAGTCTTTCTTAAGCTCCCACACTGCCAACTGAGTTTCCGATTATAAAGACAACAGCAACGGCTAATAACATTAGCAGCTTTTGTAGCAATCTAAATTTTTGAACAATTTCATGAATAACAAAAAAGCAATCAGCACATACACCCTTCTAAAAACGATGTAGTCTATTAAATTCTGCCATACTCTTTCTTCAGTGTGTGCGGCATAGACAATTCAATTTAAAGATGAGTTCCTAAGGCAATACACACACACATGGATGATTTGATACAAAATGCTGCAGTTGTTGTTGTTGTTGATGTGATTGAGTACCACAGCAAAAATAAATTTGTTATATATATAGCATACATTAGAAATAATTTCAAAACCATTAGATAAATAAATGTGAACTTAGACTTAGATGTGGTGAGAGTGCAAGAATAATAATTCCACACAAAGTATCTTAGAGATACAATTGTTAGTCGCAAGTTTTGTGGCTTTTTATGTGTGTCGTCTTGGTGTCTCTTGACGTCTTTTCTTCTTCTAGATTTAAAAACCTTCTATAAAGTCTTTACCTTCATTTATGCTAAGGGCTGCGGCTTTTTTTAGGCTCTTCGCGTCTTGTATTTGTCTATCTAATTTAGTTAATCACGAAGACTGCACAGCGTAAACGAGGTACTTGAAAGGGAGAGAGGTGGGTGGAAAGATAAACAACTGCATAGGTAGATAGATAGATAGAGAGATAGATAGATCGATTGATCGATAGAGAGAAATACAGATAGATAAATAAA
>JAEIGP010000678.1:0-87982 GCA_018904095.1 Zaprionus ghesquierei
GTTCTTATGTATAATTAAATACTTGTATTTTTTATATGTTCCTCCTATTTAAAAACCTGCATTAGTGCTCTTCATCGGGTGTTATTGTGGGCCGGTACAATTACTTTGAACAAATTAGAGTGCTTAAAGCAGGCTTCAAATGCCTGAATATTCTGTGCATGGGATAATGAAATAAGACCTCTGTTCTGCTTTCATTGGTTTTCAGATCAAGAGGTAATGATTAATAGAAGCAGTTTGGGGGCATTAGTATTACGACGCGAGAGGTGAAATTCTTGGACCGTCGTAAGACTAACTTAAGCGAAAGCATTTGCCAAAGATGTTTTCATTAATCAAGAACGAAAGTTAGAGGTTCGAAGGCGATCAGATACCGCCCTAGTTCTAACCATAAACGATGCCAGCTAGCAATTGGGTGTAGCTACTTTTATGGGGGGAAGTATGGTTGCAAAGCTGAAACTTAAAGGAATTGACGGAAGGGCACCACCAGGAGTGGAGCCTGCGGCTTAATTTGACTCAACACGGGAAAACTTACCAGGTCCGAACATAAGTGTGTAAGACAGATTGATAGCTCTTTCTCGAATCTATGGGTGGTGGTGCATGGCCGTTCTTAGTTCGTGGAGTGATTTGTCTGGTTAATTCCGATAACGAACGAGACTCAAATATATTAAATAGATATCTTCAGGATTATGGTGTTGAAGCTTATATAGCCTTCATTCATGGTGGCAGTAAAATGTTTATTGTGTTTGAATGTGTTTATGTAAGTGGAGCCGTACCTGTTGGTTTGTCCCATTATAAGGACACTAGCTTCTTAAATGGACAAATTGCGTCTAGCAATAATGAGATTGAGCAATAACAGGTCTGTGATGCCCTTAGATGTCCTGGGCTGCACGCGCTACAATGAAAGTATCAACGTGTATTTCCTAGACCGAGAGGTCCGGGTAAACCGCTGAACCACTTTCATGCTTGGGATTGTGAACTGAAACTGTTCACATGAACTTGGAATTCCCAGTAAGTGTGAGTCATTAACTCGCATTGATTACGTCCCTGCCCTTTGTACACACCGCCCGTCGCTACTACCGATTGAATTATTTAGTGAGGTCTCCGGACGTGATCACTGTGACGCCTTGTGTGTTGCGGTTGTTTCGCAAAAGTTGACCGAACTTGATTATTTAGAGGAAGTAAAAGTCGTAACAAGGTTTCCGTAGGTGAACCTGCGGAAGGATCATTATTGTATAATATTTCCAACCGTTAATAAAAAAATTTTATTTACTTTTAACTAATTTGTTTTAAGATATATAAAATTTAAAAACATTAATACATAAATACCCTGAAAATACAATATTTTATACGCAAATTATGGGGAATATACATATGTAATTTGATCTTAAAAACTGTCAACATATCAAGCGCATTTGTATATATTTGTTGTATTTAACTTTGTTTTTCAAAAACACTGCGTGTATATGTACCATAATATACATGCGTTGCACGATGTATTGTTCATTTTAATATGCGCATACATTAATATAATCGCAACAACCTAAAATTATAATGTTGTACCTGTTTTCAGGTTAACGCTCTATATTATTAATAATAACATATTATATTTGTGGCAATCATGTGAAATATTTTGTAAAAATACCATGTTATTATCGATTTTGTAGAACTAAGACATTTCGCAACATTTTTAGGTATAAAAAAATTTATTGAAGGAATTGATATATGCCAGTAAAATGGTGTATTTTTAATTTCTTTCAATAAAATGATAAATGACGTAATGAAATAAAAAAACCAATTATTAAAAACTCTAAGCGGTGGATCACTCGGCTCATGGGTCGATGAAGAACGCAGCAAACTGTGCGTCATCGTGTGAACTGCAGGACACATGAACATCGACATTTTGAACGCATATCGCAGTCCATGCTGTTATGTACTTTAATTAACATTAGAGTGCTGCTTGGACTACATATGGTTGAGGGTTGTAAGACTATGCTAAATAAGTTGTTTAAAGTTTTTATAAATTTTAAGCATATGGTATATTATTGGATAATATGTACACATGTTAATTTTAACGTGTATTGCAATATATTCATAATATTAAAATTATATGAGAATACAATATCTCAATGTTAACTTTGTATTAGAGAAATGAAGAATTATATATTCTTTTTCAATTCAATTAATACTGAGAAATGTCTAGCATAAAAAATTGATTTTTTTTAATCTAGAATTGTCTCTTATTACTGATGCGATAAAGAAAATGTTGTGAATATTATGGACCTTCATAAATGTATTTCATATATTTGAAATTTTTTTTTAAAATTTCAATTTAACATTGTTTTATACAACCTCAACTCATATGGGACTACCCCCTGAATTTAAGCATATTAATTAGGGGGAGGAAAAGAAACTAACAAGGATTTTCTTAGTAGCGGCGAGCGAAAAGAAATCAGTTCAGCACTAAGTCACTTTGTCTATATGGCAAATGTGAGATGCAGTGTATGGAACATCAATATTCTAGTATGAGAAATTAACGATTTAAGTCCTTCTTAAATGAGGCCATTTACCCACAGAGGGTGCTAGGCCCGTATAACGTTAATGATTACTAGATGGTGTTTCCAAAGAGTCGTGTTGCTTGATAGTGCAGCACTAAGTGGGTGGTAAACTCCATCTAAAACTAAATATAACCATGAGACCGATAGTAAACAAGTACCGTGAGGGAAAGTTGAAAAGAACTCTGAATAGAGAGTTAAATAGTACGTGAAACTGCTTAGAGGTTAAGCCCGATGAACCTGAATATCCGTTATGGGAAATTCATCATTAGAATTGTGATATTTTAACAATATTATAAGGATAGTGTGCATTTTTTCCATATAAGGACATTGTAATCTATTAGTATGCAAAAATTTATCAAAAAATTATAACTTATAGTTTATTTAAATTAAAATGCTTGCGTTTTAACATAAAATAAATGTTGTAAATTTGATAAAGTGCTGATAGATTTATATGACTACAGTGCGTTAATTTTTCGGAATTATATAATGGCATATTTATCATTGATTTTTGTGTTTATTATATGCACTTGTATGATTAACAATGCGAAAGATTCAGGATACCTTCGGGACCCGTCTTGAAACACGGACCAAGGAGTCTAACATATGTGCAAGTTATTGGGATATAAACCTAATAGCGTAATTAACTTGACTAATAATGGGATTAGTTCTTTAACTATTTATAGTTAATTAACACAATCCCAGGGCGCTCTATATAGTTATGTATAATAATATTTATATTATTTATGCCTCTAACTGGAACGTACCTTGAGCATTTATGCTGTGACCCGAAAGATGGTGAACTATACTTGATCAGGTTGAAGTCAGGGGAAACCCTGATGGAAGACCGAAACAGTTCTGACGTGCAAATCGATTGTCAGAATTGAGTATAGGGGCGAAAGACCAATCGAACCATCTAGTAGCTGGTTCCTTCCGAAGTTTCCCTCAGGATAGCTGGTGCATTAAACTGTTGTATAAAATAATCTTATCTGGTAAAGCGAATGATTAGAGGCCTTAGGGTCGAAACGATCTTAACCTATTCTCAAACTTTAAATGGGTAAGAACCTTAACTTTCTTGATATGAAGTTTAAGGTTATGATATAATGTGCCCAGTGGGCCACTTTTGGTAAGCAGAACTGGCGCTGTGGGATGAACCAAACGTAATGTTACGGTGCCCAAATTAACAACTCATACAGAAACCATGAAAGGCGTTGGTTGCTTAAAACAGCAGGACGGTGATCATGGAAGTCGAAATCCGCTAAGGAGTGTGTAACAACTCACCTGCCGAAGCAACTAGCCCTTAAAATGGATGGCGCTTAAGTTGTATACCCATACATTACCGCTAAAGTAGATGATTTATATTACTTGTAATATAAATTTTGAAACTTTAGTGAGTAGGAAGGTACAATGGTGTGCATAGAAGTGTTTGGCGTAAGCCTGCATGGAGCCGCCATTGGTACAGATCTTGGTGGTAGTAGCAAATAATCGAATGAGACCTTGGAGGACTGAAGTGGAGAAGGGTTTCGTGTGAACAGTGGTTGATCACGAGTTAGTCGGTCCTAAGTTCAAGGCGAAAGCTGAAAATTTTCAAGTAAAAAATATCAAATTGATTTTTTTATACACTTGATAATTTTGAACGAAAGGGAATACGGTTCCAATTCCGTAACCTGTTGAGTATCCGTTTGTTATTAAATATGGGCCTCGTGCTCATCCTGGCAACAGGAACGACCATAAAGAAGCCGTCGAGAGATATCGGAAGAGTTTTCTTTTCTGTTTTATAGCCGTACTACCATGGAAGTCTTTCGCAGAGAGATATGGTAGATGGGCTAGAAGAGCATGACATATACTGTTGTGTCGATATTTTCTCCTCGGACCTTGAAAATTTATGGTGGGGATACGCAAACTTCTCAACAGGCCGTACCAATATCCGCAGCTGGTCTCCAAGGTGAAGAGTCTCTAGTCGATAGAATAATGTAGGTAAGGGAAGTCGGCAAATTAGATCCGTAACTTCGGGATAAGGATTGGCTCTGAAGATTGAGATAGTCGGGCTTGATTGGGAAACAATAACATGGTATATGTGCTCGTTCTGGGTAAATAGAGTTTCTATCATTTATGTTAGTTTCTGGTTCCCCGGAGTTAGTTACGTAGCCAATTGGGGAACTTTCTTCCTACAGACGGATTTGCGGATAATACGACCATAGTCCACTTAGTTCTACGGGACCACCACAAACGCTTCGCTCTTGCTACATTTGGGACCCTCGATGTTAGCAAAGCGTTCGATTCAGATTTCGCATCAAGCGATAATCGACTGCTTAAACGCCTGTGGTGCCCCAAAAGGCTTTGTCGACTATATACAGAACGTATACAAGGGCGGCGGCACCTTTCTCAAGGGTAGAGATTGGAGTTCAGAGGCGTTTATCCCTGCTAGAGGCGTTAAGCAGGGTGACCCTCTGTCTCCGGTACTATTCAACATGGTCATCGACCGGTTGCTTAGGTCTCTTCCCGACGAAATTGGTGTCAAAGTCGGAAATGCAACCACAAACGCTGCAGCGTTCGCAGACGATTTGGTGCTGTTCGCTTCAACTCGGAACGGCCTTCAGAAACTTCTGGATACCACGGTTGACTTTTTGTCCTCCGTCGGGCTTACCCTCAACGCTGACAAGTGTTTTACTGTCAGTGTCAAGGGGCAACCGAAGCAGAAGTGTACGGTGGTAGAACATCGTACCTTCCGTGTAGGTTCGCGCACGTGTCCAGCTCTGAAGCGCTCGGAAGAGTGGAAGTACCTCGGTATCCATTTCACTGCGGAGGGGCGGGCTAGGTATGATCCGGCGGCGGACCTCGGTCCAAAGCTAGATCGCATTACCAAATCCCCCCTGAAGCCTCAACAGAAGATGTTCGCCCTCAGGACTGTCCTAATACCGCAACTCTATCACAAGCTAACCCTTGGGAGTGTGGCGTTAGGCGTCCTGAGAAAGTGTGACAAGCTGGTACGGTCTACCATCAGGAAATGGTTAGATTTACCGTTGGACGTGTCGGTAGCCTTCTTCCATGCCCCTCACTTGAGTGGGGGTCTCGGTATTCCATCTTTACGATGGATGGCACCAATGTTGCGCATGAAAAGATTGGAGAGCATAAAATGGCCCCACCTCGAACAGTCGGTGGTCGCCAACTCCTTTCTCAGTGCAGAGCAGCAGAGGGCCCGAGATAGATGCCAGGCAGGAATTGAACTACTGTCATCACGGACCAAGGTAGATTCGTACTGGGCGGACAGATTGTTCTCTTCGGTTGATGGTAGCGGTCTCCGTGAAGCAAACCGTTTTGGTGCGCAACACGGGTGGGTATGTCAGCCCACGCGTTTGTTAACGGGAAAAGCTTATTTGAACGGGATCAAACTGCGGATAAATGCCCTCCCAACGAGGTCTCGTACCACGAGGGGTAGGCACGAATTGGCAAGGCAGTGTCGTGCAGGATGTGATGCTCCCGAATCACTAAACCACATTCTGCAAAAGTGTCACCGTACGCATGGGAGGCGGGTGGCTAGACACAACAGTGTAGTAACGAGGATCAAGCAGGGGCTTGTGAGACGGGGCTATGCTGTCATTGCCGAACCAAGTCTGCAGGGAGAGAACGGGATTTATAAGCCGGACCTGGTTGCTTTCCGAGAAGATAGGACATTAGTCCTAGACGCACAGATAGTGACAGACGGACTAGAACTTGATAGGGCTCATCAGAGCAAAATTGACAAATACAGCGGACGTGACGTACTAACGGCATTGCGACGAGATCACCTGGTACATGGGAACGTTGAGGTCGTCTCCGCCACACTAAACTGGCGTGGCATTTGGAGCTATCAGTCGGTCACCCGGCTGAGAGCGCTAGATGTCATAACAGCTAGTGATAGCAATATCATTAGTGCCAGGGTAGTCACTGACGGAGTCTGCGGCTTTAAGACGTTCATGCATCATGCAGGGTACCACCGTGGAGTGTCTTGACGAATTCTGACCTTTTCGTCTAAGCCTGCTACCTTGGCATACCATCGAAAAAGGTATAAAGAAATTTCTGGAACGGTCCAGGACGCATGTTGTCGCCTTTGCACATCAGATTACCTCCTGGTGTTGCGGGGCGTAGGTGCTGAATGGATCAGACATATGCGACATCCGGAAAAAAAAAAAAAAAAAAATAGCCAAATGCCTCGTCATCTAATTAGTGACGCGCATGAATGGATTAACGAGATTCCTACTGTCCCTATCTACTATCTAGCGAAACCACAGCCAAGGGAACGGGCTTGGAATAATTAGCGGGGAAAGAAGACCCTTTTGAGCTTGACTCTAATCTGGCAGTGTAAGGAGACATAAGAGGTGTAGAATAAGTGGGAGATATTAGATTTCGGTTTGATATCGACAATGAAATACCACTACTCTTATTGTTTCCTTACTTACTTGATTAAATGGAACGTGTATCATTTCCTAGCCATTATACGGATATATTTACTATATCTTATGGTATTGGGTTTTGATGCAAGCTTCTTGATCAAAGTATCACGAGTTTGTTATATAATCGCAAACAAATTCTTTAATGAGAGAGTGCATTTATGTAAATTTGATTTAAAAATTTGGTATAACTCCAATTACTCAGGTATGATCCAATTCAAGGACATTGCCAGGTAGGGAGTTTGACTGGGGCGCTACATCTCTAAATAATAACGGAGGTGTCCAAAGGCCCCCTCAGGGAGAAAAAAAACAAAAAAAAAAAAAAAGAAAAAAAAATTAATTTTCCGTTTTTTTTAAAAAAAAAAAAAAAAAAAAAAATTTTTTTTTAAATAAAAAAAAAAAAAAAAAAAAAAAAAAAAAAAAAAAAAAAAAAATTTGTTGGGGGGGAAGGATTAAAAAAAAAAATTTTTTTTTTTTTTTTTTTTTTTTAAAAAAAAAAAAAAAAAAAAAAAATTAAAAAAAAAAAAGAAAGAGGGGGGGAGTAAAAAAAAAAATAAAAAAAAAAAAAAAAAAAAAAAAAAACAAAAAAAAAAAAAAGAAAAAAAAAAAAAAAAAAAAAAAAAAAAAAAAAAAAAAAAGGAAAGAAAAAAAAAAAAAAAAAAAAAAAAAATAAATTATAAAAAAAAAAAAAAAATAAAAAAAAAATAAAAAAAAAAAAATAGTTACATATAAAAACATTATTTAATACAATGACAAAGCCTAGAATCAATTGTAAACGACTTTTGTAACAGGCAAGGTGTTGTAAGTGGTTGAGCAGCTGCCATACTGCGATCCACTGAAGCTTATCCTTTGCTTGATGATTCGACATGAAAATATAATTTATACAACATTATCGTAATTATATAATTGTTATATAAAATATTATAAATACGCCATGCTTTTTATTAGTTATTAATAAATTTAATTAATCAAAAGTTATAATATGTAATAAGAGTGTATTAGATATAAATATGTATATTAAATGCAAACTACTTATTACTTATTTTATGTAAAAGTACCCAAATGCCTCATGTTAAAATGCGACATACATGAAAATAACACAAAAAAAAAAACACAAATAAGAAATTCAATAGAATTTTACAAGTATTTGACTATGTTCAATGGCGTAACAAAACACGTCTCATATAAAGGTAGCTAAACGAATCGTCATCACCTTAGTGACGCATATGGAATTGTACATGAAATGCATTCTGTGTCCTGTGCCCCTATTAACACACATATTAAAAATTAATGAAAATTTTACAAGTCTCTGTAACTATGTCCAATGGTGGAACAAAACATATCTAACATAAAGGTAGCTAAATAAATCGTCATCAACTTAGTGACGCATGAAATTGTAAATGAAATGCCTGCTGTGACCTGAGCCTCTATTAACACACATATTAAAAATTAAAAAAAATTTTAAAAGTCTCTGTAACTATGTCCAATGGTGGAACAAAACATATCTAACATAAAGGTAGCTAAATAAATCGTCATCAACTTAGTGACGTTTGGAATTGTACATGAAATGCCATCTGTGCCCTGTGCCTCTATTAACACACATTAACTACCTTTATTAACACACATGTATGTTTCACATACATAATCCCGTATGAAATTATAATAATTTAGCTTTTTTGATTTCATATGAAAACTTGATTCACATACATAATTTCATATGAAATAAATTTTTTCAACAGTTTTCCTTTCGTATGAAGAAAATTTGACTTGGTTGTTAATTCATATGAAAATAATTTAACTTTTTTGATTTCATATGAAAACTGGTTTTCACATACATATTTTATATGAAAAAATGTTATTTGAGAATTTTCATTTCGTATGAAGAATATTTAACTTGGTTGATAAATCATATGAAAATAATTTAACTCTTTTAATTTCCTATGAAAACTGGTTTTCACATACATAATTTCATATGAAATAAATTTCTTCGACAGTTTTCATTTCGTATGAAGAAAATTTGACTTGGTTGTTAATTCATATAAAAATAATTTAACTTTTTTAATTTCATATGAAAACTTGTTTCCCATACATAATTTCATACAAAATAATGTTATTTGAGAATTTTCATTTCATATGAAGAATATTTAACTTGGTTGATAATTCATATGAAAATAATTTAACTTTTTTGATTTCATATGAAAACTGATTTTCACATACATAATTTTATATGAAATAATGTTATTTGAGAATTTTCATTTCGTATGAAAAAAATTTGACTTGGTTGTTAATCCATATGAAAATAATTTAACTTTTTGATTTCATATGAAAACTTGTTTAAAATATTTTAAAAGAAAAATATTTTTTAAAAAATTTTAAATATAAAAAAAAAAAATTAAATTTGATAAAAAAAAAAAAAAAAAAAAAATTTTTTGATTTCATATGAAAACTTGTTTCACATACATAATATTTTATATAAAAAATGTTATTTGAGAATTTTCATTTCGTATGGAGAATATTTATTTGACTTGGTTGTTAATTCATATGAAAATAATTTAACTTTTTTGATTTCATATGAAAACTGTTTTCACATACATAATTTTATATGAAAAAATGTTATTTGAGAATTTTCATTTCGTATGAAGAAAATTTGACTTGGTTGTTAATTCATATGAAAATAATTTAACTTTTTTGATTTCATATGAAAACTGATTTTCACATACATAATTTTATATGAAATAATGTTATTTGAGAATTTTCATTTCGTATGAAAAAAATTTGACTTGGTTGTTAATTCATATGAACATAATTTAACTTTTTTGATTTCATATGAAAACTGGTTTTCACATACATAATTTTATATGAAATAATGTTATTTGAGAATTTTCATTTCGTATGAAGAAAATTTGACTTGGTTGTTAATTCATATGAAAATAATTTAACTTTTTTGATTTCATATGAAAACTGGTGTTTCACATACATATTTTTCATATGAAATAATGTTATTTGAGAATTTTCATTTCGTATGAAGAAAATTTGACTTGGTTGATAATTCATATGAAAATAATTTAACTTTTTTGATTTCATATGAAAACTGGTTTTCACATACATAATTTTATATGAAATAATGTTATTTGAGAATTTTCATTTCGTATGAAGAAAATTTGACTTGGTTGTTAATTCATATGAAAATAATTTAACTTTTTTGATTTCATATGAAAACTGGTTTTCACATACATAATTTTATATGAAAAAATGTTATTTGAGAATTTTCATTTCGTATGAAGAAAATTTGACTTGGTTGTTAATTCATATGAAAATAATTTAACTTTTTTGATTTCATATGAAAACTTGTTTTCACATACATAATTTCATATGAAATAATGTTATTTGAGAATTTTCATTTCGTATGAAGAAAATTTAACTTGGTTGACTTGGTTGTTAATTCATATGAAAATAATTTAACTTTTTTGATTTCATATGAAAACTGATTTTCACATACATAATTTTATATGAAATAATGTTATTTGAGAATTTTCATTTCGTATGAAAAAAATTTGACTTGGTTGTTAATTCATATGAACATAATTTAACTTTTTTGATTTCATATGAAAACTGGTTTTCACATACATATTTTATATGAAAAAATGTTATTTGAGAATTTTCATTTCGTATGAAGAAAATTTGACTTGGTTGTTAATTCATATGAAAATAATTTAACTTTTTTGATTTCATATGAAAACTTGTTTTCACATACATAATTTTATATGAAATAATGTTATTTGAGAATTTTCATTTCGTATGAAGAAATATTTGACTTGGTTGTTAATTCATATGAAAATAATTTAACTTTTTTGATTTCATATGAAAACTGATTTTCACATACATAATTTTATATGAAATAATGTTATTTGAGAATTTTCATTTCGTATGAAAAAAATTTGACTTGGTTGTTAATTCATATGAACATAATTTAACTTTTTTGATTTCATATGAAAACTGGTTTTCACATACATATTTTATATGAAAAAATGTTATTTGAAAATTTTCCTTTCGTATGAAGAAAATTTGACTTGGTTGTTAATTCATATGAAAATAATTTAACTTTTTTGATTTCATATGAAAACTTGTTTTCACATACATAATTTCAATACAAAATAATGTTATTTGAGAATTTTCATTTCGTTATGAAGAATATTTAATTTGACTTGGTTGTGGTTGTAATTCATATGAAAATAATTTAACTTTTTTGATTTCATATGAAAACTGATTTTCACATACATAATTTTATATGAAATAATGTTTTTATTTGAGAATTTTCATTTCGTATGAAGAAAATTTGACTTGGTTGTTAATTCATATGAAAATAATTTAACTTTTTTGATTTCATATGAAAACTGGTTTTCACATACATAATTTTATATGAAAAAATGTTATTTGAGAATTTTCATTTCGTATGAAGAAAATTTGACTTGGTTGTTAATTCATATGAAAATAATTTAACTTTTTTGATTTCATATGAAAACTTGTTTTCACATACATAATTTCATACGAAATAATGTTATTTGAGAATTTTCATTTCGTATGAAGAAAATTTGACTTGGTTGTTAATTCATATGAAAATAATTTAACTTTTTTGATTTCATATGAAAACTTGTTTTCACATACATAATTTTCATACGAAATAATGTTATTTGAGAATTTTCATTTCATATGAAGATATATTTGACTTGGTTGATAATTCATATGAAAATAATTTAACTTTTTTGATTTCATATGAAAACTGATTTTCACATACATAATTTTATATGAAATAATGTTATTTGAGAATTTTCATTTCGTATGAAGAAAATTTGACTTGGTTGATAAATCATATGAAAATAATTTAACTTTTTTGATTTCATATGAAAACTGGTTTTCACATACATAATTTTATATGAAAAAATGTTATTTGAGAATTTTCATTTCGTATGAAGAAAATTTGACTTGGTTGTTAATTCATATGATAATAATTTAACTTTTTTGATTTCATATGAAAACTTGTTTCACATACATAATTTCATACGAAATAATGTTATTTGAGAATTTTCATTTTCATTTCGTATGAAGAAAATTTGACTTGGTTGTTAATTCATATGAAAATAATTTAACTTTTTTGATTTCATATGAAAACTTGTTTCACATGCATAATTTCATACGAAAAATGTTAAATTATGGCGTTTTCATATAAAAAAGTAATTAGTTTGCAGAAAGTGTGTCAAAAAACCTTACTAGGTGGAGTGATGTCGCTCAAGGCAAGTCAAATGAAAAAATTTTTTATATAAAATTTATTTGACTATGGAGTGCTGTCTTGCCGGCAATGTTATATATGATATGATTGCGATAAAAATGAAGTAGTTTAAAGTGTATTTTTAAAGAAATACCCGAAAATAAGCGATGGAGTGGTTTCCCTTGGGGAAAAGGCATGCTTTGCAGAAAGTGTGTCAAAAAACCTTACTAGGTGGAGTGATGTCGCGCAAGGCAAGTCAAATGAAAAAATTTTTTATATAAAATTTATTTGACTATGGAGTGCTGTCTTGCCGGCAATGTTATATATGATATGATTGCGATAAAAATGAAGTAGTTTAAAGTGTATTTTTAAAGAAATACCCGAAAATAAGCGATGGAGTGGTTTCCCTTGGGGAAAAGGCATGCTTTGCAGAAAGTGTGTCAAAAAACCTTACTAGGTGGAGTGATGTCGCGCAAGGCAAGTCAAATGAAAAAATTTTTTATATAAAATTTATTTGACTATGGAGTGCTGTCTTGCCGGCAATGTTATATATGATATGATTGCGATAAAAATGAAGTAGTTTAAAGTGTATTTTTAAAGAAATACCCGAAAATAAGCGATGGAGTGGTTTCCCTTGGGGAAAAGGCATGCTTTGCAGAAAGTGTGTCAAAAAACCTTACTAGGTGGAGTGATGTCGCGCAAGGCAAGTCAAATGAAAAAATTTTTTATATAAAATTTATTTGACTATGGAGTGCTGTCTTGCCGGCAATGTTATATATGATATGATTGCGATAAAAATGAAGTAGTTTAAAGTGTAATTTTAAAGAAATACCCGAAAATAAGCGATGGAGTGGTTTCCCTTGGGGAAAAGGCATGCTTTGCAGAAAGTGTGTCAAAAAACCTTACTAGGTGGAGTGATGTCGAGCAAGGCAAGTCAAATGAAAAAATTTTGTTTATATAAAATTTATTTGACTATGGAGTGCTGTCTTGCCGGCAATGTTATATATAATGTGATTGCGATAAAAATGAAGTAGCTTAAAGTGTTATTTAATATACACACACAAAAATGTTAAGTTGGGTGGGTGCCTTAGTACAAACGGCTCAGTTTGCGGAAGATGTGACAAAAAACCTATACATGATGAGCAGTGTGTGCTGGTCTTTATATGTGATTACATATAATCGTATCGTTTTACCGTCGTATTATTTATATTAATACGCTTGGCTGCGAAAAAAAAAATGTATATGGATAATTATTGCAATGGAACATAGCCAAGGTATGTTGATATGGTTAAAAACTATCGATATATTCACTAATGGTTCCTATTATAATTATCATTAGAAGATAGTCGTTAACAATGAAAGCAAAGGAGAATAAAAGTCTATATAGTGGGTACTGGTAGATTGCTGCTATAATAGGTATGGTTGCGTTAACGAATTTTCATATATTTATATTATATTATTATATACACATGTGAATGGGGCATACATACAAAAAGAAAAAACTCTTCCAGGCCTTCTCTTGAGAGCTTTTGGTTGGCTCATTAGAAGATGTGAACTCTTGTTCACAAAATATATATTTAATAATATATATTTTAATATTGTGGTAAAATTTAAAACAACCAAAATAAAAATCTTTACGATTATGTAAATAATATACAACAAAACGTACAATCACAAATGTGTGGGTTTGTGACATGTCGTTATGTTGAATATATCATATAAGATGCGCAAATTATACATTGTGGCTAAATATCAATTTGTCCATCAAACAAAATATTTTAATTTAATTAAAATAAAAGAATATACGTGTGATCGAATAAATTTCGGTGAGTGTATATATAAAGATATTTTTGAACGAATTTTATAGATATTTTTAATAGATGTCAATTATAAGTAATACCGAAAACGTGTGCTATATAATTATAGCCGTTCTCGTTTATCCATATGTCAAAATACATATCTATCTATATTTATTCAAAAATAAATTGAGTTGTCATGTATTTACATATAAGAATTTTTTAAATAATTATGTGCTATATTGCAAAATATACACATAAAAACAAATATTATTCTGGTTGATCCTGCCAGTAGTTATATGCTTGTCTCAAAGATTAAGCCATGCATGTCTAAGTACACACGAATTAAAAGTGAAACCGCAAAAGGCTCATTATATCAGTTATGGTTCCTTAGATCGTTAACAGTTACTTGGATAACTGTGGTAATTCTAGAGCTAATACATGCAATTAAAACACGGACCATCTGGAACGTGTGCTTTTATTAGGCTAAAACCAAGCGATCGCAAGATCGTTACACTGGTTGAACTCTAGATAACATGCAGATCGTATGGTCTTGTACCGACGACAGATCTTTCAAATGTCTGCCCTATCAACTTTTGATGGTAGTATCTAGGACTACCATGGTTGCAACGGGTAACGGGGAATCAGGGTTCGATTCCGGAGAGGGAGCCTGAGAAACGGCTACCACATCTAAGGAAGGCAGCAGGCGCGTAAATTACCCACTCCCAGCTCGGGGAGGTAGTGACGAAAAATAACAATACAGGACTCATATCCGAGGCCCTGTAATTGGAATGAGTACACTTTAAATCCTTTAACAAGGACCTATTGGAGGGCAAGTCTGGTGCCAGCAGCCGCGGTAATTCCAGCTCCAATAGCGTATATTAAAGTTGTTGCGGTTAAAACGTTCGTAGTTGAACTTGTGCTTCATACGGGTAGTACAACTTACAATTGTAGTTAGTACTATACCTTTATGTATGTAAGCGTATTACCGGTGGAGTTCTTATGTATAATTAAATACTTGTATTTTTTTATATGTTCCTCCTATTTAAAAACCTGCATTAGTGCTCTTCATCGGGTGTTATTGTGGGCCGGTACAATTACTTTGAACAAATTAGAGTGCTTAAAGCAGGCTTCAAATGCCTGAATATTCTGTGCATGGGATAATGAAATAAGACCTCTGTTCTGCTTTCATTGGTTTTCAGATCAAGAGGTAATGATTAATAGAAGCAGTTTGGGGGCATTAGTATTACGACGCGAGAGGTGAAATTCTTGGACCGTCGTAAGACTAACTTAAGCGAAAGCATTTGCCAAAGATGTTTTCATTAATCAAGAACGAAAGTTAGAGGTTCGAAGGCGATCAGATACCGCCCTAGTTCTAACCATAAACGATGCCAGCTAGCAATTGGGTGTAGCTACTTTTATGGCTCTCTCAGTCGCTTCCCGGGAAACCAAAGCTTTTGGGCTCCGGGGGAAGTATGGTTGCAAAGCTGAAACTTAAAGGAATTGACGGAAGGGCACCACCAGGAGTGGAGCCTGCGGCTTAATTTGACTCAACACGGGAAAACTTACCAGGTCCGAACATAAGTGTGTAAGACAGATTGATAGCTCTTTCTCGAATCTATGGGTGGTGGTGCATGGCCGTTCTTAGTTCGTGGAGTGATTTGTCTGGTTAATTCCGATAACGAACGAGACTCAAATATATTAAATAGATATCTTCAGGATTATGGTGTTGAAGCTTATATAGCCTTCATTCATGGTGGCAGTAAAATGTTTATTGTGTTTGAATGTGTTTATGTAAGTGGAGCCGTACCTGTTGGTTTGTCCCATTATAAGGACACTAGCTTCTTAAATGGACAAATTGCGTCTAGCAATAATGAGATTGAGCAATAACAGGTCTGTGATGCCCTTAGATGTCCTGGGCTGCACGCGCGCTACAATGAAAGTATCAACGTGTATTTCCTAGACCGAGAGGTCCGGGTAAACCGCTGAACCACTTTCATGCTTGGGATTGTGAACTGAAACTGTTCACATGAACTTGGAATTCCCAGTAAGTGTGAGTCATTAACTCGCATTGATTACGTCCCTGCCCTTTGTACACACCGCCCGTCGCTACTACCGATTGAATTATTTAGTGAGGTCTCCGGACGTGATCACTGTGACGCCTTGTGTGTTGCGGTTGTTTCGCAAAAGTTGACCGAACTTGATTATTTAGAGGAAGTAAAAGTCGTAACAAGGTTTCCGTAGGTGAACCTGCGGAAGGATCATTATTGTATAATATTTCCAACCGTTAATAAAAAAATTTTATTTACTTTTAACTAATTTGTTTTAAGATATATAAAATTTAAAAAACATTAATACATAAATACCCTGAAAATACAATATTTTATACGCAAATTATGGGGAATATACATATGTAATTTGATCTTAAAAACTGTCAACATATCAAGCGCATTTGTATATATTTGTTGTATTTAACTTTGTTTTTCAAAAACACTGCGTGTATATGTACCATAATATACATGCGTTGCACGATGTATTGTTCATTTTAATATGCGCATACATTAATATAATCGCAACAACCTAAAATTATAATGTTGTACCTGTTTTCAGGTTAACGCTCTATATTATTAATAATAACATATTATATTTGTGGCAATCATGTGAAATATTTTGTAAAAATACCATGTTATTATCGATTTTGTAGAACTAAGACATTTCGCAACATTTTTTAGGTATAAAAAAATTTATTGAAGGAATTGATATATGCCAGTAAAATGGTGTATTTTTAATTTCTTTCAATAAAATGATAAATGACGTAATGAAATAAAAAAACCAATTATTAAAAACTCTAAGCGGTGGATCACTCGGCTCATGGGTCGATGAAGAACGCAGCAAACTGTGCGTCATCGTGTGAACTGCAGGACACATGAACATCGACATTTTGAACGCATATCGCAGTCCATGCTGTTATGTACTTTAATTAACATTAGAGTGCTGCTTGGACTACATATGGTTGAGGGTTGTAAGACTATGCTAAATAAGTTGTTTAAAGTTTTTATAAATTTTAAGCATATGGTATATTATTGGATAATATGTACACATGTTAATTTTAACGTGTATTGCAATATATTCATAATATTAAAATTATATGAGAATACAATATCTCAATGTTAACTTTGTATTAGAGAAATGAAGAATTATATATTTTTTTTCAATTCAATTAATACTGAGAAATGTCTAGCATAAAAAATTGATTTTTTTAATCTAGAATTGTCTCTTATTACTGATGCGATAAAGAAAATGTTGTGAATATTATGGACCTTCATAAATGTATTTCATATATTTGAAATTTTTTTTTAAAATTTCAATTTAACATTGTTTTATACAACCTCAACTCATATGGGACTACCCCCTGAATTTAAGCATATTAATTAGGGGAGGAAAAGAAACTAACAAGGATTTTCTTAGTAGCGGCGAGCGAAAAGAAATCAGTTCAGCACTAAGTCACTTTGTCTATATGGCAAATGTGAGATGCAGTGTATGGAACATCAATATTCTAGTATGAGAAATTAACGATTTAAGTCCTTCTTAAATGAGGCCATTTACCCACAGAGGGTGCTAGGCCCGTATAACGTTAATGATTACTAGATGGTGTTTCCAAAGAGTCGTGTTGCTTGATAGTGCAGCACTAAGTGGGTGGTAAACTCCATCTAAAACTAAATATAACCATGAGACCGATAGTAAACAAGTACCGTGAGGGAAAGTTGAAAAGAACTCTGAATAGAGAGTTAAATAGTACGTGAAACTGCTTAGAGGTTAAGCCCGATGAACCTGAATATCCGTTATGGGAAATTCATCATTAGAATTGTGATATTTTAACAATATTATAAGGATAGTGTGCATTTTTTCCATATAAGGACATTGTAATCTATTAGTATGCAAAAATTTATCAAAAAATTATAACTTATAGTTTATTTAAATTAAAATGCTTGCGTTTTAACATAAAATAAATGTTGTAAATTTGATAAAGTGCTGATAGATTTATATGACTACAGTGCGTTAATTTTTCGGAATTATATAATGGCATATTTATCATTGATTTTTGTGTTTATTATATGCACTTGTATGATTAACAATGCGAAAGATTCAGGATACCTTCGGGACCCGTCTTGAAACACGGACCAAGGAGTCTAACATATGTGCAAGTTATTGGGATATAAACCTAATAGCGTAATTAACTTGACTAATAATGGGATTAGTTCTTTAACTATTTATAGTTAATTAACACAATCCCAGGGCGCTCTATATAGTTATGTATAATAATATTTATATTATTTATGCCTCTAACTGGAACGTACCTTGAGCATTTATGCTGTGACCCGAAAGATGGTGAACTATACTTGATCAGGTTGAAGTCAGGGGAAACCCTGATGGAAGACCGAAACAGTTCTGACGTGCAAATCGATTGTCAGAATTGAGTATAGGGGCGAAAGACCAATCGAACCATCTAGTAGCTGGTTCCTTCCGAAGTTTCCCTCAGGATAGCTGGTGCATTAAACTGTTGTATAAAATAATCTTATCTGGTAAAGCGAATGATTAGAGGCCTTAGGGTCGAAACGATCTTAACCTATTCTCAAACTTTAAATGGGTAAGAACCTTAACTTTCTTGATATGAAGTTTAAGGTTATGATATAATGTGCCCAGTGGGCCACTTTTGGTAAGCAGAACTGGCGCTGTGGGATGAACCAAACGTAATGTTACGGTGCCCAAATTAACAACTCATACAGAAACCATGAAAGGCGTTGGTTGCTTAAAACAGCAGGACGGTGATCATGGAAGTCGAAATCCGCTAAGGAGTGTGTAACAACTCACCTGCCGAAGCAACTAGCCCTTAAAATGGATGGCGCTTAAGTTGTATACCCATACATTACCGCTAAAGTAGATGATTTATATTACTTGTAATATAAATTTTGAAACTTTAGTGAGTAGGAAGGTACAATGGTGTGCATAGAAGTGTTTGGCGTAAGCCTGCATGGAGCCGCCATTGGTACAGATCTTGGTGGTAGTAGCAAATAATCGAATGAGACCTTGGAGGACTGAAGTGGAGAAGGGTTTCGTGTGAACAGTGGTTGATCACGAGTTAGTCGGTCCTAAGTTCAAGGCGAAAGCTGAAAATTTTCAAGTAAAAAATATCAAATTGATTTTTTTATACACTTGATAATTTTGAACGAAAGGGAATACGGTTCCAATTCCGTAACCTGTTGAGTATCCGTTTGTTATTAAATATGGGCCTCGTGCTCATCCTGGTAACAGGAACGACCATAAAGAAGCCGTCGAGAGATATCGGAAGAGTTTTCTTTTCTGTTTTATAGCCGTACTACCATGGAAGTCTTTCGCAGAGAGATATGGTAGATGGGCTAGAAGAGCATGACATATACTGTTGTGTCGATATTTTCTCCTCGGACCTTGAAAATTTATGGTGGGGATACGCAAACTTCTCAACAGGCCGTACCAATATCCGCAGCTGGTCTCCAAGGTGAAGAGTCTCTAGTCGATAGAATAATGTAGGTAAGGGAAGTCGGCAAATTAGATCCGTAACTTCGGGATAAGGATTGGCTCTGAAGATTGAGATAGTCGGGCTTGATTGGGAAACAATAACATGGTATATGTGCTCGTTCTGGGTAAATAGAGTTTCTATCATTTATGGTAGTTTCTTGTTCCCCGGATAGTTAGTTACGTAGCCAATTGTGGAACTTTCTTGCTAAAATTTTTAAGAATACTAGCTGGGTAACCAGTTAGTTCTTTTAAATTATAACGATTATCAATTAACAATCAATTCAGAACTGGCACGGACTTGGGGAATCCGACTGTCTAATTAAAACAAAGCATTGTGATGGCCCTAGCGGGTGTTGACACAATGTGATTTCTGCCCAGTGCTCTGAATGTCAAAGTGAAGAAATTCAAGTAAGCGCGGGTCAACGGCGGGAGTAACTATGACTCTCTTAAGGTAGCCAAATGCCTCGTCATCTAATTAGTGACGCGCATGAATGGATTAACGAGATTCCTACTGTCCCTATCTACTATCTAGCGAAACCACAGCCAAGGGAACGGGCTTGGAATAATTAGCGGGGAAAGAAGACCCTTTTGAGCTTGACTCTAATCTGGCAGTGTAAGGAGACATAAGAGGTGTAGAATAAGTGGGAGATATTAGATTTCGGTTTGATATCGACAATGAAATACCACTACTCTTATTGTTTCCTTACTTACTTGATTAAATGGAACGTGTATCATTTCCTAGCCATTATACGGATATATTTACTATATCTTATGGTATTGGGTTTTGATGCAAGCTTCTTGATCAAAGTATCACGAGTTTGTTATATAATCGCAAACAAATTCTTTAATGAGAGAGTGCATTTATGTAAATTTGATTTAAAAATTTGGTATAACTCCAATTACTCAGGTATGATCCAATTCAAGGACATTGCCAGGTAGGGAGTTTGACTGGGGCGGTACATCTCTCAAATAATAACGGAGGTGTCCCAAGGCCAGCTCAGTGCGGACAGAAACCACACATAGAGCAAAAGGGCAAATGCTGACTTGATCTCGGTGTTCAGTACACACAGGGACAGCAAAAGCTCGGCCTATCGATCCTTTTGGTTTAAAGAGTTTTTAACAAGAGGTGTCAGAAAAGTTACCATAGGGATAACTGGCTTGTGGCGGCCAAGCGTTCATAGCGACGTCGCTTTTTGATCCTTCGATGTCGGCTCTTCCTATCATTGTGAAGCAAAATTCACCAAGCGTTGGATTGTTCACCCATGCAAGGGAACGTGAGCTGGGTTTAGACCGTCGTGAGACAGGTTAGTTTTACCCTACTAATGACAAAACGTTGTTGCGACAGCATTCCTGCGTAGTACGAGAGGAACCGCAGGTACGGACCAATGGCACAATACTTGTTCGAGCGAACAGTGGTATGACGCTACGTCCGTTGGATTATGCCTGAACGCCTCTAAGGTCGTATCCGTGCTGGACTGCAATGATAAATAAGGGGCAATTTGCATTGTATGGCTTCTAAACCATTTAAAGCTTATAATTTATTTTATAGACGACAATGGATGTGATGCCAATGTTATTTGTAACATAGTAAATTGGGAGGATCTTCGATCACCTGATGCCGCGCTAGTTACATATAAAAACATTATTTAATACAATGACAAAGCCTAGAATCAATTGTAAACGACTTTTGTAACAGGCAAGGTGTTGTAAGTGGTTGAGCAGCTGCCATACTGCGATCCACTGAAGCTTATCCTTTGCTTGATGATTCGACATGAAAATATAATTTATACAACATTATCGTAATTATATAATTGTTATATAAAATATTATAAATACGCCATGCTTTTTATTAGTTATTAATAAATTTAATTAATCAAAAGTTATAATATGTAATAAGAGTGTATTAGATATAAATATGTATATTAAATGCAAACTACTTATTACTTATTTTATGTAAAAGTACCCAAATGCCTCATGTTAAAATGCGACATACATGAAAATAACACAAAAAAAAAAACACAAATAAGAAATTCAATAGAATTTTACAAGTATTTGACTATGTTCAATGGCGTAACAAAACACGTCTCATATAAAGGTAGCTAAACGAATCGTCATCACCTTAGTGACGCATATGGAATTGTACATGAAATGCATTCTGTGTCCTGTGCCCCTATTAACACACATATTAAAAATTAATGAAAATTTTACAAGTCTCTGTAACTATGTCCAATGGTGGAACAAAACATATCTAACATAAAGGTAGCTAAATAAATCGTCATCAACTTAGTGACGCATGAAATTGTAAATGAAATGCCTGCTGTGACCTGAGCCTCTATTAACACACATATTAAAAATTAAAAAAAATTTTAAAAGTCTCTGTAACTATGTCCAATGGTGGAACAAAACATATCTAACATAAAGGTAGCTAAATAAATCGTCATCAACTTAGTGACGTTTGGAATTGTACATGAAATGCCATCTGTGCCCTGTGCCTCTATTAACACACATTAACTACCTTTTTTAACACACATATATTTTTCACACATAAACTCCTATAAAAAATTATAATAATTTAGCTTTTTTGATTTCATATGAAAACTTGATTCACATACATAATTTCATATGAAATAAATTTTTTCAACAGTTTTCCTTTCGTATGAAGAAAATTTTACTTGGTTGTTAATTCATATGAAAATAATTTAACTTTTTTGATTTCATATGAAAACTGGTTTTCACATACATATTTTATATGAAAAAATGTTATTTGAGAATTTTCATTTCGTATGAAGAATATTTAACTTGGTTGATAAATCATATGAAAATAATTTAACTCTTTTTAATTTCCTATGAAAACTGGTTTTCACATACATAATTTCATATGAAATAAATTTCTTCGACAGTTTTCATTTCGTATGAAGAAAATTTGACTTGGTTGTTAATTCATATAAAAATAATTTAACTTTTTTAATTTCATATGAAAACTTGTTTCCCATACATAATTTCATACAAAATAATGTTATTTGAGAATTTTCATTTCATATGAAGAATATTTAACTTGGTTGATAATTCATATGAAAATAATTTAACTTTTTTGATTTCATATGAAAACTGATTTTCACATACATAATTTTATATGAAATAATGTTATTTGAGAATTTTCATTTCGTATGAAAAAAATTTGACTTGGTTGTTAATCCATATGAAAATAATTTAACTTTTTTGATTTCATATGAAAACTTGTTTCACATACATATTTTATATGAAAAAATGTTATTTGAGAATTTTCATTTCGTATGGAGAAAATTTGACTTGGTTGTTAATTCATATGAAAATAATTTAACTTTTTTGATTTCATATGAAAACTTTTTTCACATACATAATTTCATACGAAATAATGTTATTTGAGAATTTTCATTTCGTATGAAGAAAATTTGACTTGGTTGTTAATTCATATGAAAATAATTTAACTTTTTTGATTTCATATGAAAACTTGTTTCACATACATAATTTCAAACGAAATAATGTTATTTGAGAATTTTCATTTCATATGAAGTATATTTAACTTGGTTGATAATTCATATGAAAATAATTTAACTTTTTTGATTTCATATGAAAACTGATTTTCACATACATAATTTTATATGAAATAATGTTATTTGAGAATTTTCATTTCGTATGAAGAAAATTTGACTTGGTTGATAAATCATATGAAAATAATTTAACTTTTTTGATTTCATATGAAAACTGGTTTTCACATACATATTTTATATGAAAAAATGTTATTTGAGAATTTTCATTTCGTATGAAGAAAATTTGACTTGATTGATAAATCATATGAAAATAATTTAACTTTTTTGATTTCATATGAAAACTGATTTTCACATACATAATTTTATATGAAATAATGTTATTTGAGAATTTTCATTTCGTATGAAGAAAATTTGACTTGGTTGTTAATTCATATGAAAATAATTTAACTCTTTTAATTTCCTATGAAAACTGGTTTTCACATACATTATTTTATATGAAATAAATTTTTTCAACAGTTTTCATTTCGTATGAAGAAAATTTGACTTGGTTGTTAATTCATATGAAAATAATTTAACTTTTTTGATTTCATATGAAAACTAGTTTTCACATACATATTTTATATGAAAAAATGTTATTTGAGAATTTTCATTTCGTATGGAGAAAATTTGACTTGGTTGTTAATTCATATGAAAATAATTTAACTTTTTTGATTTCATATGAAAACTTGTTTCTCATACATAATTTCATACAAAATAATGTTATTTGAGAATTTTCATTTCATATGAAGAATATTTAACTTGGTTGATAATTCATATGAAAATAATTTAACTTTTTTGATTTCATATGAAAACTGATTTTCACATACATAATTTCAAACGAAATAATGTTATTTGAGAATTTTCATTTCATATGAAGTATATTTGACTTGGTTGTTAATCCATATGAAAATAATTTAACTTTTTTGATTTCATATGAAAACTGATTTTCACATACATAATTTTATATGAAATAATGTTATTTGAGAATTTTCATTTCGTATGAAGAAAATTTGACTTGGTTGATAAATCATATGAAAATAATTTAACTTTTTTGATTTCATATGAAAACTGGTTTTCACATACATATTTTATATGAAAAAATGTTATTTGAGAATTTTCATTTCGTATGAAGAAAATTTGACTTGATTGTTAATTCATATGATAATAATTTAACTTTTTTGATTTCATATGAAAACTTGTTTCACATACATAATTTCATACGAAATAATGTTATTTGAGAATTTTCATTTCGTATGAAGAAAATTTGACTTGGTTGTTAATTCATATGAAAATAATTTAACTTTTTTGATTTCATATGAAAACTTGTTTCACATGCATAATTTCATACGAAAAATGTTAAATTATGGCGTTTTCATATAAAAAGTAATTAGTTTGCAGAAAGTGTGTCAAAAAACCTTACTAGGTGGAGTGATGTCGCGCAAGGCAAGTCAAATGAAAAAATTTTTTATATAAAATTTATTTGACTATGGAGTGCTGTCTTGCCGGCAATGTTATATATGATATGATTGCGATAAAAATGAAGTAGTTTAAAGTGTATTTTTAAAGAAATACCCGAAAATAAGCGATGGAGTGGTTTCCCTTGGGGAAAAGGCATGCTTTGCAGAAAGTGTGTCAAAAAACCTTACTAGGTGGAGTGATGTCGCGCAAGGCAAGTCAAATGAAAAAATTTTTTATATAAAATTTATTTGACTATGGAGTGCTGTCTTGCCGGCAATGTTATATATGATATGATTGCGATAAAAATGAAGTAGTTTAAAGTGTATTTTTAAAGAAATACCCGAAAATAAGCGATGGAGTGGTTTCCCTTGGGGAAAAGGCATGCTTTGCAGAAAGTGTGTCAAAAAACCTTACTAGGTGGAGTGATGTCGCGCAAGGCAAGTCAAATGAAAAAATTTTTTATATAAAATTTATTTGACTATGGAGTGCTGTCTTGCCGGCAATGTTATATATGATATGATTGCGATAAAAATGAAGTAGTTTAAAGTGTAATTTTAAAGAAATACCCGAAAATAAGCGATGGAGTGGTTTCCCTTGGGGAAAAGGCATGCTTTGCAGAAAGTGTGTCAAAAAACCTTACTAGGTGGAGTGATGTCGAGCAAGGCAAGTCAAATGAAAAAATTTTGTTTATATAAAATTTATTTGACTATGGAGTGCTGTCTTGCCGGCAATGTTATATATAATGTGATTGCGATAAAAATGAAGTAGCTTAAAGTGTTATTTAATATACACACACAAAAATGTTAAGTTGGGTGGGTGCCTTAGTACAAACGGCTCAGTTTGCGGAAGATGTGACAAAAAACCTATACATTTTTTTTTTTTTTTTTTTTTATATCTGTATTGTTTATTTTATTTAAAAGCTGCCCTTTTGGGCAATAATTAAATTTTGACATGATAATTGGCGGTATATAAATGGTCATAGGACGACATTGTGTTCACAAATATTTTGGTGGTTGGGAGAAAAAGGATTGGGAGTGGGGGTTGGGAGATGGCGATTACATTAGACTTCTTGTATTGAGAGGTCCAGGGGGTGGATTCTTTTGAGCCTCCTTATGCTTTGGCTGTTGTCAAGTAGATTTAGCGCCAGCGTGTTGGAGTGGTTGTGTAGCTTCTCAACATATCTAGAGCTGACCATCTGGATTACATCCTTGACCCATGGCACACCTAGTTCCTTATGGATTGTTTCATTGTCGTGATACGGATGTGCTCCTGAAACCAATCGTAGTGCCTTGTTTTGAAATCGTTGGATTGATCTCCGATTTGAGTGGCTGGTAGTACCCCACAGTTGTATGCCATATGTCCAGATTGGCTTGATAATGGTTTTGTAGACCAGCAGCTTTAATCTATTTTTCAGCCTTGAGCGCCTGCCTATGAGCCACAGGTATTGCTTAATCCTTTCCTCCGCTTGCTTCCTTTTGCGCAGAATATGCGGCCTCCATGTAAGACGCCTGTCGAGCGTCATTCCTAGGTACTTTGGCGAAGGATCAACGGGGATGGTCACACCGTTGAGGGAGACAGGTGGGCAGTCTCCCTTGCGCAGAGTAAAGGTGGATTGGGCGGATTTGTCCTCGTTTACCGTGATATTCCATCTCCGCAGCCAAGGCTCGATAGCATCCAGCTGATTTTGAATGCTTTCCGAGGCGTTCATTTCGGCTTCTGCTGTTGCGAGGAAGGCCGTGTCGTCAGCGAAGGTTGCCACTGTGAGCCGTTCGTCCGAAATGATTGGGAGGTCAGCTGTGTATATGGTGTACAGTATTGGGCCAAGAACACTGCCCTGTGGCACTCCAGCATTGATGGTCTTAATTGTCGACTTGGCTTCACCACTCTTTACTAGAAAGGTCCTGTCCTCAAGGTACGATTTTAGTAAGACAAACTGCGAGTGTGGTAGGCAGTTGTTGAGCTTTTGTAGAAGCCCAGGGTGCCAGACTCTATCGAACGCCTGTTTGATGTCCAAGAAGACAGCACAGCAGTACTTCTTTTCCTCGAAGGCATTGAGGATAGTGCTAACGAGCCGATGGCATTGTTCCGGAGTGGAGTGTGAGCGCCTGAAGCCAAACTGGTGATCCGGGATCAAACCAGCCTCGTCCAGTACAGGCAACACTCTGCGCAAAAGTATTCTTTCGAATACTTTTGAGAGTATCGCCAGTAGGCTAATGGGACGGTAGGAGGCGAGATTGGCTTCAGGCTTGCCGGGCTTGGGGATAAGAATCACTTCAGCTCGTTTCCATGGGGTGGGGAAGTGGCCTAACAGGAAGCACCTGTTGAATATATCAGCAAGCAGTTGGATGCATGGGGGAGGAAGGAGTTTGATGGCAGAAGCTTCAATGCCGTCAGCACCTGGAGCTTTCTTGTTTTTGAGGCCTTTGATTTCCAGTACAATTTCCTCGATTGTTGCCGGCTCAATGGGTAGTTGACTGCGACTAGGCTGATCGACTGCGCGTAGCGTGGTCTCTTCTTCCTCTTCAGTGCACCTTATGATGGGGGTAAATGCATCACAGAGGTGGTCGGCAAAAGCCTCGGCTCTGTCGCCATCCGAGCGGCACCAAGTCCCGTTTGATCGTTGGACTGCAGCGGTTCGCTTTATTGGCCTCTTAATGTGTCTGGTGACTTGCCATAGGTCATGCTGGGGGTCTCCTGGCTCAACATTTCCCAAGAAATGTTCAAATGCGCTCAACCTCAGCAACTGCAGCCGAGCCTTAAGGTCTTTAGCGGCTCTGTTGTATCGTCTCTTGTCTCTCGGGTTTCTTGAGAGAAACCAGACTCTTCTGAGGCGTCGCTTTTCATTGACCAGTGCTGCGATCTCAGGCGACCAGAGGTGCAAGTCTCTTTGCGATGGCTTTGGAGTGTTGTGAACTCTAGGTGACGCGTGAGCGGCGCCGTTGTGCATCTCTTGGGTTAGCGCTTCAATGGCTGCATCAATTTGCTCTGGTGTGTTGAGTTCCTGGTTCGGATCGGTATTTAGAGTCATCCAGTTAGTGAATGCGTCCAGGTTGGTGCCCTTCCTGATCATCCTTGGTCGAGATGCCCTTTTTTGCACTGGGAGATTCAGACGAAGTACGGTTGCGCTGTGATCGGATAGAAGGTCCGCATTCGAGGAGCACGCTATTTTGCTGCGGTCTATGCCCTTGGAGAGTGCAATGTCAAGGATGTCTGGGAATTTGAGCGGGTCTGTCGGCCAGTAAGTGGGTTCTCCGCTGGCGTGGCAGTCAATCCCTCTGCGCTGTATGCTTCTAAAAAGAGCATTTCCTTTCGGGTTGTTGACTCGGCATCCCCACCACTTGTTTTTCGCATTGAGGTCCCCAGCTATGATAAATCTAGCTCCCAAATCGTCGAAGAGCAAGTCAAATTGACTTTCCGTTACATTGTGCCTTGGAGGAAGGTATACTGCAGCAATTTGTATGTCTCCGAGTGGGCTGGAGACGTTTATTTTAGCGCACTGTACCCAGTCCTCCTCCAGCGTGGCGAACTCATTAAATTTGATGCCGGATTTGATAATAATTGCTGCTCCACCGCGGGCACTACCATTTGGATGATTGGCATGGATGATGTTATATCCATGCAGATGCAGATATGATCTGCTGGAGAAGTGGGTTTCGGAAATGAGGAGGATGTCTATTGCATTGGTGTGGATAAAATGTTCCACTTCAGGCCTTCTTTTGATCAGGCCGTTTGCGTTCCAAAAGGCTATTTGGAGGCCTATTTGCATACCTTTGACAGTATGGAGGTGATCATCACCGTCATCTGTTTGAACATTTTGTCCAGCATCTTCTCAAACATATTTTCCATTCGAGCCATAATGGCGGTCATCTCGGATTCCTTTGTTTCCACTGGAGGCTGTTGGTTTGGAGGCTGCGAAGGTCTACCCCCTTGATTGCGTCTGCGAAGCTTCGATTCCGCATGTCTATGGGTTGAGTGGATGGATAAGGCGTTGGATGACTATTTCGTGCGTCTTTTAGCTGGGTCAGGCGGGGTTGTTTTGGTGATAGTGCTGCCTTGGCCTTCTTATAGGCAGGGCATCCTCTATACGACGCCGGGTGGGATCCGCCGCAGTTTACGCAGTTGGCTAGGTCATCATTCTTTTTCTGGCACTCGATTGAGGAGTGGTTTTCTCCACATTTGACGCAGCAAACTTGAAGCTTGCAGTAGCGTTGGCTATGTCCATAACCTTGGCATCGGTAACATTGGGGGATGTCGTCAAATTTTAGAGGGGGTTCCACTGTGACCACTGACTTGCATAGCCTCTTGATGTTGTACGCTTCTTTGTTGTTTGCAGCTGGCTCCAAATTGATGAAAAAGAGCGGCAAGGGAGACTTAGTTCTGTGTCCGATGGCGTTGTGGGCGTCTCTGACCGAGTGACCTTGGGCACGTAGTTCTTCTTTGATGAAGTCAATGGATGTGGAGTAGTGCAGTCCCTTGATAACGATCCGGTAAGCTCTTTCGTCGCGTGGCTGGAAGGTGTAGAACTTTTTGCCAGCTGAGTCAAGGCTATTCTTCAGCGCTGTGTAGCTCTCCTTGTCGGGCAACATCACCCTGACCTTGTTATCTCTGGAGGCCTTGTAGGAGAATTCCTTATTAGCACCCACTGTTTCGGTTATGGTTGCAATGAGCATCGAGATATTGGTAACATCGGGTATGAAGATAGGGGGGTGGCTTGATGATTTTAGCCGGTTTGGTAGCTGGACATTTTCCTTTGCCTTCCTCCGTGGTTTTCACCGTTTTGATTGCTGGGCGTTTGCGTTGGGCGGTTTGGGGACTGTCCTCCTCAGAGCTCTCGCTGGAATCATCACTATCATCGTCGTTGTCGTCCTCTCCGTCTGAAGAGAGATCCGCATAAGGGTTGTTCTTCAAGATGTTGCGTATTTTTTCAGCAGCTCGGGCAGCCGCACTGGTGCTGGGTAGGTCCGAATCGGGCAGCTGTATTTTGGCTTTTTTGGCATCTTTGCGCTTAACTTCACCCGGTTCAATAGATGATGCGGAATCATCACTTGGCTCCTTGCTAGGAAGAGCCTTCCTCTTAGGTTGGGTACTGCGCTTGATGAAGCGAGGGGGGCTCGAAGCGGCCTGCCAGTCCATCTTGATGGTGGGGAAGGGGGAAGAGGGGAGCAAAAGCTGCTAGAGGCAGCAGTTGCTAACCTCGCAGTTGTTTTGCGCACGGCACGTAGCAGAAACTTACGTGCAGACTTAGCTTCTGTTGTTGTTGTTGCTATTAATAGCTGTTGCTGTGCAGAGATAACACGCACTGTATGCGCTTGTGCGCGTGTATTGGTGAGCCGTTGTTTTGCACACGGCACTCCAGCTGAGCGACCAATCGCAGCGCGGCTAAGCTGATAAGCCGGTACAGTTGTTTTGTTGTTTTGTTTTGCTTCGTTCTTCGTGGATTACTTTGACAGCGGTCCGTAGGCACGTCTTTACTCAACGAGTGTTCGATCGCGACTAAAAACCTATACATGATGAGCAGTGTGTGCTGGTCTTTATATGTGATTACATATAATCGTATCGTTTTACCGTCGTATTATTTATATTAATACGCTTGGCTGCGAAAAAAAAAATGTATATGGATAATTATTGCAATGGAACATAGCCAAGGTATGTTGATATGGTTAAAAACTATCGATATATTCACTAATGGTTCCTATTATAATTATCATTAGAAGATAGTCGTTAACAATGAAAGCAAAGGAGAATAAAAGTCTATATAGTGGGTACTGGTAGATTGCTGCTATAATAGGTATGGTTGCGTTAACGAATTTTCATATATTTATATTATATTATTATATACACATGTGAATGGGGCATACATACAAAAAGAAAAAACTCTTCCAGGCCTTCTCTTGAGAGCTTTTGGTTGGCTCATTAGAAGATGTGAACTCTTGTTCACAAAATATATATTTAATAATATATATTTTAATATTGTGGTAAAATTTAAAACAACCAAAATAAAAATCTTTACGATTATGTAAATAATATACAACAAAACGTACAATCACAAATGTGTGGGTTTGTGACATGTCGTTATGTTGAATATATCATATAAGATGCGCAAATTATACATTGTGGCTAAATATCAATTTGTCCATCAAACAAAATATTTTAATTTAATTAAAATAAAAGAATATACGTGTGATCGAATAAATTTCGGTGAGTGTATATATAAAGATATTTTTGAACGAATTTTATAGATATTTTTAATAGATGTCAATTATAAGTAATACCGAAAACGTGTGCTATATAATTATAGCCGTTCTCGTTTATCCATATGTCAAAATACATATCTATCTATATTTATTCAAAAATAAATTGAGTTGTCATGTATTTACATATAAGAATTTTTTAAATAATTATGTGCTATATTGCAAAATATACACATAAAAACAAATATTATTCTGGTTGATCCTGCCAGTAGTTATATGCTTGTCTCAAAGATTAAGCCATGCATGTCTAAGTACACACGAATTAAAAGTGAAACCGCAAAAGGCTCATTATATCAGTTATGGTTCCTTAGATCGTTAACAGTTACTTGGATAACTGTGGTAATTCTAGAGCTAATACATGCAATTAAAACACGGACCATCTGGAACGTGTGCTTTTATTAGGCTAAAACCATAGAAGCGATCGCAAACTCGCGCTCGACTGTAGCTTTCTTTACTTGTTTTAAATGATATTATGTGTGTATGTGAAATAAGTGTTCATATAAAATTGAGTATGTAACTGAAGTCAAAGTCAATCAGTCAGAGCAGTCAAATAAAATTATTTCATATTAAATTTTGTATGGGAAACAAATTTTCATATGAAATCAAAAAAATTAAGTCAACTTAAGCTTTCTGCATACGAAGTCAGAATAGTCAAATTACATTATTTCATATTAAATTATGTATGTGAAATATGTTTTCATATGAAATAAAAACAAGTAAGAAAGCTACAGTCGAGTGTGCTCGACTGTAATATATCCGCTACCCAGCTGCTCGTACATCATTTATTTGCAGAACAAAAAAACGGCTACAATCAAATTTTGACCGTAAAAGGCTATGGACTTATAATATCTATGCAAAGTCAAAATCTAAAATAAAAAAAAAAAACATTTTTGCACACATTTAATTTTTGATGCGAGCGGGACTCGAACCCGTAAATGCATAATACGAGGGTCGTTTGATAAGTCCGTGACTTTTTGAATAAAATATATTTTTTTCGTCAAAGAAGCGTTTTATTTCTCAACATAATCTCCTTTTAGCTCTATACATTTAGTCCAGCGTTTTTCCAATTTTTTTTATTCCTTCCAAATAATAGGTTTTCTCAAGGCCCTCAAAATAGTCGTTTGTTTCTGTGATGACCTCTTCATTTGACCCGAATCTCTTACCGCCGAGCCATTTCTTCATGTTTGGAAAGAAAAAATAGTCACAGGGGGCTAAATCTGGAGAATATGCTGGATGGGGTAGCAGTTCGTAGCCCAATTTATGAAATTTTGCCATGCTGACTACACACGTGTGCACCCGTGCATTGTCCTGATGGAACAGCACTTTTTTTTCGCCAAATGCGGTCGTTTCTGCTTCAAATCAATATCGAATCTGTCCAAAAGCTCTGAATAATATTCGCCGGTGATCGTTTTACCCTTTTCAAGGTAATCGATGTGAATGATACCTTGTGCATCCCAAAAAACTGTGGCCATGACCTTGTTGGCCGACAGACCCACCTTGGCCTTCTTTGGTGCACGTTCACCCGGAGAAACCCACTGTCTTGATTGTTCTTTGGTCTCTGGTGTGGTGTGGTGGATCCATGTTTCGTCTACGGTAACGAAACGGCGCAAAAATTCGTTTGGATTGCGGTTGAACATCGCCAAACACTCCTTTGAAATGGTCACACGGTTGCGCTTATGGTCGTGTGTGAGCAATCGCGGCACCCATCGCGCGGAAAGCTTTTTCATGTCCAAATATTCATGTAAAATGTGATGTACCCGTTCAGTTGAGATGCCTACAGCCTCAGCTACCTCACGCACTTTCATTCTCCGATCATCCAATATCATTCCATGGATTTTGTCGACGATTTCTGGCATGACGACCTCTTTTGGGCGACCTGAACGTTCGGCATCACTTGTACTGGTACGACCACAACGGAACTCAGTAAACCATTTCTTAACCATTGAAATTGATGGTGCAGAGTCCCCATAATATTTATCAAGTCTTTCCTTGGTTTCGGTGATGGATTTTTACGCAAAAAATAATGCTTAATTAGCACACGAAATTCACTTTTTTCCATTTTCGTTAAAATTCACGAGATCGTCTGCTTTCAATGCCTATAAAACGCAAACCAAAAAACGCAGCTTTCTCAAAATTTTACAGTCAGCTGTTAATCGATAACTGCAGTGTTGTATTTAGAGCAGGTGCGCGGCAAATACAAAAAGTCACGGTCTTATCAAACGACCCTCGTAGTACTGTTCGTTTTGCAGTCCACAACTTAACCCATTTCACCACCGTACACGCACACACGATTCGGCACAATGCTGCAAGCAGCGCTGCCGGCAGCTCTGCTTACAGCTATGGAAAACGTTAAGCTGAATAACTTTCAGAGATCATCTGGCTAGCTATAGTTATCAAAATTGCGCTTGTAATTAATTTTTTTCGATTTACATGGGCGGAAGGGGGCGTCGCCAAAATCCAAAATAAACTTGATCAGCGTGAAATAATAATACATATTGTCACCAAATTTGGTAGTCCTAGCTCTTATAATAGCTGAGATCTAGATTTTCACACGGACAGACAGACGGACATGGCTATATCGACTCGGCTGTTGATCCTGAGCCAGAATATATATACTTTATGGGGTCGGAGGTGTCTCCTTCTGCCTGTTACATACATTTTCGGCTTGAACAAAGTTATAATACCCTTCTACTTTATGAGTAGCGGGTATAAATAGCATTAAAAACAAGGGCTTTACAGTCGAGTTGACCGCGGTTAAAAAATGTATAGGTTAAATTTGCATAAAAAATTACTGCTTCTTGGGTTAAATACAATCGTGCGAAAAAGCAGTTTTAAAAAATTAATTCAATTGGCTAGACACTACAGAAATTATTATACGTAAGCCTCCTTATTTTCCACAACAATTGGCCACAAGTATTTATCGTGCACGCTCTAAAATTGATTTTCCTAAGTTCTCTAAAAGGACTAAACGCCGCCGAATAACTCTGCTAGAAGAACGTGATGAGTCTACTTCTTCTATTTTGTGATCATCCGACTAGAATTATATTGTAGCACTAAAACTCTTCAGGAAATATATTTCGCTTCCATTCCTATATTCATAATGCATAGATTTTTGTTTGGCTGTGTTATTTCTTTAAAATATTAAAACATTTATACATATAATAGTTCATGTAAATAAATTGTAGCATGCTTTTAGGTGAATTTTTGGTTTTTGCCTTCCTGTGGGCGTAAATATTATCGACCACGCCTATTTTTTACATTTTAAGAATTCTCAATTTTAAAAGAACTTACAGTATCAATTTCAAAATGCTATCACCACTAAGAAGTATTTTTGGACGCAACTCCATACAAGCCCAACCAGTGCGCAACGATTTTATTATCTTAAAACAATAAAGAAAATACTGATTATACTCACATTGGGGGGTTTTAGGGGGAACAAAAACATAGAAAAGACGTTCACAAAATACACAGTTAGTTCAATAAAAAAAATTTTTACAGGACAAAATGACATTCAAGTTTATTATAAGCAACAACATAAAAAAACAATACCTTCAACTTTAAAATCCATTTTAAATCAATTTAATCGGAGCATAATAGCAAACGTTTGACCACTTCAAAGTACAATTTTGTTTTAAAAATAGCTGACAGACTGCAGTTGCGTCGCGCCGATGAACACGACTTTGAGGAATTTTTCTGAAAGTCCCGTCACATATCTAGCAAAAACCGGTTTTCCACTTAGAAGTTTGGACTTTTTAGAGGCAGTTGGCAAATACTTTGCAAAAATTTGTTGTAATGAATTTTTTGATTTTTGGCCTATGGACGCAACCAGTGTGAATTGGACTACTGCATTACCTAACCATAGATAAGCCCTCTTATTTATTTTTATTTACGATTTTTTCTGAACCTTTTCTAATTTCACTATCCTGTGTGAACTTCGCATTTTGAGCACACACCATATTTTTATTTTCTTTATGGATCATTATAGTCTCTATTATGCCAGTTAGGCGAAGTTCCGAGAGGTTGGATATTTTGCTGAATATTACAACTGCGTGCAGTATCTACAGAGATACCATCAAAGACCGCCAGCTAGTGGATACATAATGCAAACGCCAGTTTCACCTCTCCCTTTTATCCAACTGGCTTGACTCTATTAAATCCTGTCCGACATATCGTTATGCTTATTCCAAGGTGATTTTGAATGCTGTGGTAGAGAGAGGGAATTCCTCCGGACCCTCAGGTTGAGCACGGACGATTCAATGCTACGGCTCATGCAGGATCAATTCTGAGATGCCGCATGAACCCTTGATCGTAGGGACGTGGCATGTCCCATGCTAGCGCGTTGCTAACTCAGGGTAATCCGCATCGGGGTAATAAGACCTGAACCAAAGACATTTTCGGAATCGAATGATTTTTGACTCGATAGGTAACTATCGAGGGAAGCATTTCAGCTTTAACCTCGGATTACATCACTTCCGCCTTACGATATTTAAGAAGAAAGAAGAAAGCAAGGCCGCACCGTCTGTTTGTCGTTTGAATAACGGCACCAATAGTTGCGACGATAGCTTTAGTAGAAGGCCCTAACAAATTCGGGGTAGTCCGAATGATTCCGTAATTGATCGCAAACACGACTTCTAACTGGCTAGGCAGAGTATCAATGGTAACTTCACGCCTGTTTCCCAGTTCGCTCATTTGTTGTTTGCGGGTCCAGCTCTTTCATATTATTGAAGAATGCATTCCACATTTAGAGACGTGGACGGGTACCGCGTAATTTCATACAAAACAAGTAAGGAAAGCTACAGTCGAGCCTACTCGACAGTAAGATAAGAAAAAACTTATCTTAAATAATTAAATGTTTTTGATATAATATAAAAACTTGTTTCAAATGAAATAGTGTTGTTTTCACTATTTTGATCTTGTATGAAGAAATCGTATCTTAGTTTATATTTTATATACAAAAATTTAACTTTTTATACCATTCGACCATTGAAAATGGTAAAAAATGGTATACTAACTTTGTGCAAATGAATGTAACAGGCAGAAGGAGGCGTGGCAGACCCCACAAAGTATATATATTCTGACTGATGATCACTAGCTGAGTCGATTGAGCCATGTCCGTCTTTCTGTCCGTCTGTCTGTCCGTCTGTCCGTTTGAACGTCTAGATCTCAGCTATTACAAAAGCGAGAGACACCATATTTCACATGAAGGTTCCCGTATACCAAAGGTAGATGGAGTTTATTTTCAATTTTTGATCCCACGCCCACCGCCCACGCAAATAGATAATATACGATTATTAAGAAAAGTATTGATGTTATAGCTTTCTGCTTTGGTATGAACATAGATAATTACAATATAAATCTGTTCTCAAAATTACAATCCGAACGAAGAATAAACACAGAAGATATTTATCTAAACGTTTTCCATAGTTACACTGCTTGCGCCTTTGCAGCATATCGTGACGTCATCGTGACGATGCTTTTTGTTTCAGCCGTAGCGTGTGTAAAGCTGATTGCTATGTTTTCACATGTAGATGGCGCTATTCAAAGATAGATCTAAATTAAACAATAGGTGGCGGATGAACTTGTGCAGAGTTTTTTGATGGAATTAAGTGTGTGATAATTTGTTTCGAAACTGGGCGAATGGTATCTTACTGTCCGGCGCGCTCGACTGTAGCTTTCTTTACTTGTCTGATTTAATGTAATAATTTATTTATATAATTTTAGAAGATATAATGTTTTTTTTACTATTTCTATATTGTATGAGCAAACTTACATTGGTTGATATTTCATATAAAAATAACTTAACTTTTTTGATAACTTACGAAAACTTATTTTACATTCATAATTTCCAAGGAAATAATTTAATTTGACTTTTTTATTTCGTATGAAGAAAACTGAACTTGGTTGATATTTTATTTGAAAATAATTTAATTGATTTAATTTTACATGAAAACTTGTTGCACATACAAAATTGATAGAAAACAAGTAAGAAAGCTACAGTCGAAAATGATCGAGTGTAATATACCCGCTGCCCAGCTGCTCGTAAATCAAAATTATTTTCGAAACTATAAAGAGAGGCTACAATCATATTTTGACCGTAAAAGTCTTATAATATTGATGCAAAGTCAAATCTAAAAAAAAGTAAGAACGGCTACAGTCAAGTGTTGTCACCAAATTTGGTGGCTCTAGCTTTTTTAGTTTCTGAGATATAGGCGCTTGCAATACTGTTTTTCGATTCGCGGGGCGGAAGTAGGCAAGTCCCAAATTTTAATAAAAATTTTACAGCGTATGATTCATATAATGGTTGCTACCAAATTTGGTGACTCTAGCTTTTCTAGTTTCTGAGATATAGGCGTTCATACAGACGGACAGACAGACATGGCTTAATCGACTCGGGTAGTGATCCTGAGCAAGAATATATATACTTTATAGGGTCGCAGATGCCTCCTTCTGCCTGTTACGCACATTTCGACAAACACAATAGACCATGTATTTTTTTAAAATCCATGGTCTAATAAAAAGAGGCGTTTGGTACAAATTTAATTTTTAATGCAGGCGGGCTCGTACCTGTTAATGCATATTAGAACTGTTTGTTTTGCAGTCCACCACTTAACCCATTTGACCACGTACACGTAGGCACCATTCGGCACAATGCTGCAAGCAGCGTTGCTTACAGCTATGGAAAATTTTGAGTTGAATAACTTCTGTCTTTGTTATCCGATTGGCTTAAATTTGCAGAGATCATTTGGCTATAGTTATCACATAAACCGAAAATTAACAAAATGGCATTAAAAGGGCGCCTGTAATCAATTTTTTTTCGATTAACGGGGCAAAAGACGGCGTGGCCAAAATCCAAAATAAACTTGATAAGCGTGCAATAATAACACATTTTGTCACCAAATTTAGAAGTCCTAGTTCTTATAATAGCTGAGATCTAGATTTTCACACGGACAGATAGACGGACAAACTATATCGACTCGGCTGTCGATCCTGACCCAGAATATATGTATACACTTTATTGGATCGGCTGTTACATACATTTTCGATTTGAACAAAGTTATAATACCCTTCTACTCTATGAGTAGCGGGTATAAAAACTATTTTATTGTACCCTTGCAGAGAATATATTAATTTTGACCAGAAATGGAGATGCAAACTAGGCATTTTCGTCTGTCCGTCTATTCGTATGTCCTTCTGTCAGTCTATCCGTAAGTCCGTCCGTCTATCCATCCTTCCGTCCGCACCCCAAACTACTCTGTTTTAGAGCTATCTTGATGAAACTTAGTATACATGCTTATTATTGCTGCACACTATGGTTGTTGGAACGAGCTGGATCGGACCAACATATCGTAAAGCTGCGATAAAACATATCGGCCGACTTTCACCGCTATTCAAAATATCGCTATGAAACTTTCCTGATAAATGTCTAAGTATTTCCATTTAATTATTTTATAACAAGTAATAACGGCTACAGTCAAGTGCTGACTTCTTATACAGTTATACCATGGATTTTTCAAGGTAATGAAAACAAGTAAGAAAGCTACATTCGAGTATGCTCGACTGTAATATACCCGCTACCCCGCTCGTACATCATTTATTTGCGGAACAAAAAAAAACGGCTACAATCATATTTTGGCCGTAAAAGGCTATGGACTTACAATATTTATGCAAAGTCAAAATCTAAAATAAAAAAAAAACATTTTTGCACACATTTAATTTTTGATGCGGGGGGACTCGAACCCATAAATGGATAATAGTACTGTTCGTTTTGCAGTCAACAACTTAACCCATTTCACCACCGTACACGCACACACGATTCGGCACAATGCTGCAAGCAGCGCTGCCGGCTGCCGGAAAACGTTAAGCTGAATAACTTCTGTGTTTATTATCCGATTGTTACCAAATTTTCAGAGATCATCTGGCTGGCTATAGTTATCATGTAAACCGAAAATGAACAATATGGCATCATATTGGCGGAAGGGGTGTGGCCAAAATCCAAAATAAACTTGATCAGCGTGCAATAATAACACATATTGTCACCAAATCTGGTTGTCCTAGCTCTTATAATAGCTGAGATCTAGATTTTCACACGGACAGACAGACGGACATGGCTATATCGACTCGGCTGTTGATCCTGAGCCAGAATATATATACTTTATGGGGTCGGAGGTGTCTCCTTCTGCCTGTTACATACATTTTCGGTTTGAACAAAGTTTTAATACCCTTCTACTCTATGAGTAGCGGGTATAAATAGCTTAAGCGGCATGAACTGGGAATCGAACCACGGGCCTGTCGGTTCAGGAGTTCATCGCTTTTCCACTAAGCCACTGACTCTGTTATCCAACAACTGCAAAAATTTGCATTGTAAGGCATTCTTATTATTTCCTGTACAAATAAAGAATTTGCGCTGCCGGCAGATCATCTGGCTAGCTATAGTTATCATGTAGACCGAAAATGAACAATATGTCATCGAAATAGCGCTTGTAATCAATGCTTTTTCGATTTACTGGGGCGGAAGGGGGCGTGGCCAAAATCTAAAATAAACTTGATCAGCGTGCAATAATAACACATTTTGTCACCAAATTTGGTAGTTCTAGCTCTTATAATAGTTGAGATCTAGATTTTCTCACGGACAGACAGGCGGACAGACAGATAGACGGACAGACGGACATGGCTATATCGGCTCGGCTGTTGATCCCAAGCCTGAATATACACTTTATGGGGTTTGAGGTGTCTCCTTCTGCCTGTTACATACATTTTCGGTTTGAACAAAGTTATAATACCCTTCTATTCTATGAGTAGCGGGTAAAAAATTATTGCACCCATTTAATTTTTGATGCGGGCGGGACTCGAACGCGTAAATAAATAATAGTACTGTTCGTTTTGCAGTTCACAACTTAACTCATTTCACCACCGTACACGCAGATCATCTGGCTAGCTATAGTTATCATATAAACCGAAAATGAACAATATGATTTCAAAATTGCGCATGTAATAAATTTTTTCGATTTACAGGGGCGGAAGGGGGCGTAGCCAAAATCCAAAATAAACTTGATCAGCGTGCAATAATAACACATTTTGTCACCAAATTTGGTAGTTCTAGCTCTTATAATAGCTGAGATCTAGATTTTCACACGGACGGAGAGACGGACAGGCTGACAGACGGACATGGCTATATCGACTCGGCTGTTGATCCTGAGCCAGAATATATATACTTTATGAGGTCGGAGATGTCTCTTGAAAAAAACTTCATTTTGTTTTGATTTCATATGACAACTAGTTTATATGAAATTATGTAATTTTCTACTCTGATTACGTATGAAGAAAGCTTAACTTGGTTGATATTCCATATGCAAATAATTTTACGTTTTGATTTTATATGAAAACTAGTTTTAACTACATAATTACATATGTAATAATTTTATTTGACTTTTCTGATTTCGTATGCAGAAAATTCAACTTGGTTGCGGTTTCATATAACAATACCTATTCCTCTGTCTATTCTACTTGTTATTCTTACAATAACACCAACAACCAATGATAACCGTGGCGCCACTCCCAGTAGGCGTCAGGTGGCAACCCCACCTCTGGGATAAGTCGCATCTGGCCAATCACCAGTTCAAACGAAAACTCAAATGATTACAGAAACCAATACTAGAGAAATAAACATAAACGGCTCCCTAACTCGTTGACGACGACCATAGGCATTTAAAAACGGACACGAATTGGACAATGGAACGTTAGAACTCTAAAAGAACCTTCAAGATTAGCACAGTTCAAGGTAGAAATGAAGAAACTGCAGGTAGCGATAGCTGGCATTAGCCAGATGAGGTGGTCTGGCAGTGGGGAAACAACAACAGCCAATAGCAATCTAGTCTTGCACAGTGGCAGTAATGAAGGCAGTAGACATGGTGTAGGAATATTTGTAGCCAGAAAGATCAAGAAGGCGCTCCATTCCTGGGAACCCGTATCTGACAGACTCATTACCGCTAGGTTCAAGTGCAAGGCTAGACACATGAACATCACTCAATGCTATGCCCCGACAGATGACGCCAATGAAGACCTTAAAGACGACTTCTACACTGCGCTCACAGCGACCCTCACTAAGCTACGGAAAGGTGATATCACATGGGTGACTTCAATGCTAAGATAGGCTCCAACAACATGCACGGGGCACGGGGATCGACCATATATGCATCAGCAGAAAATGAAGGCATTCGTTGATCAACGTGCGGAATAAAAGGGGAGCAGCTACAGATAGCGATCACGAACTGGTCATTAGAGAACTTTTAATAACATCGTAGTGCGCCTCCCCTCAATCTGCACGTATTGAGGGATAGCAACTTGACTGCATGGATGGCATCCACATTGCGAGAACAACTGATCCCAGAAGAAGACTGTCCATGGAAACATACTTGCAAAACAATTTTGACCACCTCGGAACAAATATCTGGCACACAACATCGCAAAAGGACCGGCTGGATATCAGAGAGGACGTGGGACCTAATCAAACAGAAACAAATTAAAGTCAATGACGGAACAGCTCGCGCAAAATTACGACGAATATCGGAAAAGGTGCAATACTGTGAAATGATCCGCCAGAGACGACAAGAGAGCTCCAATGTATAGATTTGCGGACAACGCGGAACGTGCGGCAGGACAAAACAGCATGCGCTCGCAATACCAGTTGATTGCACGGATCACCGGAAGATACAACAAACAGTTATAACCTATCAGAGATCTAGCAGGCAACCTTAAATCCAATGATGACGCACAAATCCGGAGATGGTGGCAACACTTCATGGAAATCGACAACAACTGTGGCTATAGACTTCCAAAACATTGCCCTGTCAAGTGGGAGCGTCAGGATATCGACCTCCATCTGTACGAGAAATCGGAAATGCAATTAAGAAGCTGAAGCCCAATAGGGCAGCTGGAGAAGACAACATACCAGCTGAACTTCTACAAGTTGATACCCAGCTGATGGCTGAAACACTGCACCCACACTTCTCCCGCATATGGGAAATCGAGGCGGTACCGGACTCTTGGAAGAGCGGAATCATTGCAAAGCTAGCCAAGAAAGAGGACCTTAATGATTGCAATAACTCTTTTCAACAATAGCTACTAAGTGTTGGCCACTCTACTGAACGAGCGCCAACAATCTGAGATAAACAGGCGAGATTCAGACCACATAGGAGTTGCGTAGACCAGGCAAATACACAACGCATTATCACCGAACAAGCTGTAGAATGGAGAGCCCCGCTTTACCTCCTGTTCATAGACTCTAAGAAGGCGTTCGATTCAGTGGACGGAGCGGTAATATGGTGATCACTGGCAAGGAAAGGAGTACGCACCACCAACTTGGCGGTACTGCACAATGGAAAAACAAGTGCACCTTTTTCCATTGTCGCCGTTATTCTTCAACATCGTGGTCGACGAGCTTATGAACCCCAAGCGTGGAATCACATGGAGCCTCTCCAGACACCTTGAGGACTTGGATTATGTAGACGACATATTTCTGACCTCTCACAGGCTCTGCAATATCCTGAGCACGACTGATGACCTCGCCAGGCTAGCAAGCAAGATCGGACTTGAGATTAATGAAGCCAAGACCAAGGCAATGCGTTTCAACCACTCCAGCCAAGAGAACATCATCATACACGTATATGGGAACGCAATAGAGTTCGGCACAAGCTTCCCATACCTTGGCACTATCATCTCCAACAATGGCGGACTGGAAGATGACGTCACAAACCGACTTGCCAAAGCCCGATCAGAATTTGGGCGACTCTACCGCATATGGAGCAACAAGAAAATAAGCAGCCGAGCAAAGCTCCGAACTTACAATCCGTACGTAAAGTCCATACTTCAATATAGTAGTGAGACTTGGCTCACCAACAAGAAGATGACAAAGAGACTGTCTTCAGCAAAAAATGGTTTAAGATTATTAAAAGGGTATTATAACTTTTGTAAATCAGGGATGACACATCGAGTGGTTAGGTATGGAACAAAGATTATATTTATTTTCTTAATCTAAATATTAAACATTAAATAAGACAATGAATTAAAGAATTAATTTGACTCGCGACGCTCCGACGCTGCGCGACGGCTTGCTCTTCAGCTACGACTATATGTGACCATACAACAGAGTGGCCATGTGCTCTCACGGGCTATCAGACTATGCGCTAGGCAGTGTTGCCATACGCTTACAGTCGGCTTCGTGACATTTAGTAGCGACCTCGCACGAATCGTTGAAATAATTATCAGCAGGGTCATCGTCATCATCAGTGTCATCAATTGGTATTTGAGACCAGGGCTTTAGGTTGTCGGATGCATACACAGATTTGTACTGTCGCTGAGTTCGTTGGGCATTCGGAAAGTCTTCAATCAAATATTGGTCATGTGGTGGTTCCTTTGCTATGATAAAAAGGACTTTATAACGAGCTTCAAGTTTACGTGATGTGCCTGTACTGGCGGGTTCGTTTTCGGCCAAAACTAAGTTTCCTTCGCTGTAAACCGTCGGCAGGAGCAGAAAGGGAGAACAATTAGTGGTTTTGTTGGTTTACCTATTAATGCTTCACTGCTACGAATAGCATTAAGAACATGTTTGACATAATGTTCTCGACAGAACTTTTTAAAGTCTTTTGACGTAAAAGCAGTCCCTCGGTCAGTCACGATTCTTTCAGGCATCCCAACGTAGATGCTGATGATAGCTCGAAAAATTTCAATAACGTGCCTGGTTGCGGTTCTTCTAACGGCTCGTAATATAGTATACTTTTTAAAAGCGTCAACGATTACCAGGATATGCTCGTTTCGTTTGGAACTTCTCGGTCATCGATATGTACCGAAGCAAATGGTACTGGCTTAATGTTGTCGTAGTGATATTGACCATCTTGGCGACCTCCTCGTTGCTTATACAGCGTACAACCTACGCATGAACCAGAAACCAGAATTGGTTCATAATTCGGCTAATTGTTTTGTCGGTGCTCATATGTCCTGCGTTGTCGTGACATTCTACAAGAATGCGGTAGCGTAATTGCTTGGGCACAACCCAAAGGTGCTTGTTATTATGTTTGCGAATAGGCGAGCTAGTTCAAGGACATACTCATCGTTCTCCGTAATCTTCTTAGCGATCATTTCGTTAGCAATTCGTTTTCGTCCTGCAGTTGTGTAGCAAACAACCAATCGGCTTCATCAAGGACGGTCTTGAATATATTTAATTCAGCACCATCCGGCAACTCGGGGTATCAGATCGCATTTTTCCATTGTCGTTCTTAGCGCATTGCAATCAGTTATGACTAGGAATTGTTTCCCATAGACATAATACTTAAAACGTTCCAGAGACTCGACAATAGCCAAGGCTTCAAGCTCATAGCTATGGAACTTCATTTCTCTGTATGTCGTTGATCGGCTATAATAGGCAACTGGCTTTAACTCGCTTTCTTTTTGTAGTAGTACTCTAGCTAAGCCATCAGAACTAGCATCGGTATGTAATTCGTGTTCTGCACTGACGTCATAGCTAACAAGAACAGGCTTTGCAGTAAGGCTTTGTTCAAGTTCATTGAATGCGTCGTCTTGTTGTGGTTCCCATTTAAACGGCTGGTCTTTGCGTAGCAATTTGCGTAAAGGCTCGGAATTAATGGCGTATCCGGGGATAAATTTTCGAAAGTATCCGCTAAGTCTTAAGAAATGACGTAAGTCCGAAACGTTGCTTGGACGTTGAAACTTTGCAATGGCATTTGTTTTGACTTCACCTAGACTTATCCCTGTTGCGTGTAGTTGGTGTCCTAAGAATGAAATTGTCTGCTTGTACAATTCGCACTTATCTACGTTCAGGGTGAGGTCAAACTCTCGCAACACTTGTAGTATAAGTTGAAGTTTCTCATACATCTCGTTAAACAAATGGTTGCCCACTAATATGTCGTCCATATAATGCAGCATATCTCCTCTTCGGACGCGTTTTTGAATCTCAGCCATCAATAGATTGAAAGACGTTGGCGCGTTCCGTTGTTCAAATCCAACATAGAAAAAAATTTGAATCGTTTCGCTTCGTGTAGACGTTTCTCAATGTTCGGCACAGGAAAGTTTTCCTTCTTGATCAACTTGTTTAAGCGTCGGTAGTCAAAACACAGTCGATCGCCTCCGTTCTTCTTTTAATCAAAACAACTGGGCTCGCATACTCAGACGTTGACTTGGCGATAATATCGTGTTCGAGGAGCTCGGCAATCATAGCATTTACAACGTCACGCTTCGGCTAAGGGATTCGGTATGGTGCTTGGGCCACTGCCTGCTTATCTCTTATTTCTATTTCAGCTTCGACTACGTTGGTTTTCACAAATCCTTCAAGGCCAGAGGAAAAGACTTCGGCCTAATTTTCTAGTAGGTTCTGCATTCGTGTCTTATCGTCATTGCTATCGATATTAGAAAGAAGATTAATAAGTTTCTTGGAGTGAGATATTTGCTGCGTTGCTCGTTTGCTCTCAACAGTCATCATTCCGTTCTCTAACTTCAGCTTAAGATTTGAGTTAACAAGGATATCTTGGCCGATAAGAAAATCTTGCTGTACGATTTCATCTTCGGCTATATAAACCACTGCTTCGGTAAGAACAGTCAGCTCTATTATAATTGCTTCGTTTAGAATGCGTACTCCACCACAAATACCACGAATTTGTTTTGCACACTTATTTCGTTTAGCGTTGAGTTGTTGCGCTAACGTCTTACGAACCATGCTGGCTTGGCTACCCCTATCAATGAACGCAGTATACGGTTTTGATTGGGTCGATGATGGTGTTGTAGAAGCACTTACCTTGATTCGTAGCCCCAAGGCGTCGTGTACTCATTTAGGATTTAACGCAGCTACCGTTGTTGGGGTGTACTTTATTGCAGGTAGTACATCGGTATCGTCTCTCCGTCCGTCCGTCTGTCCGTCTGTATGAACGCCTATATCTCAGAAACTAAAAAAGCTAAAGCCACCAAATTTGGTGACAACACTTATGTGAATCAAACGCTGTAAAATTTTTATTAAAATTTGGCCCACGCCTACTTCCGCCCCCGCAAATCGAAAAACCGTATTGCAATCGCCTATATCTCAAAAACAAAAAAGCTAGAGCCACCAAATTTGGTGACAACACTTATGTTAATCATACGCTGTAAAATTTTTATTAAAATTTGGGACACGCCCACTTCCGCCCCCGCTAATCGATAAACCGTATAGCAGGCGCAATAATAAAGCTAGGGTTTTGGTGTGAATGATAACTATCACCACCTAAACGATCGCTGAAAATTTTGTTCCGATCGGATAATGAACATAAAAGTTATTCAACGTTTCATATAGATTTGCACTCCGCCCACTGCAAGCAAGCAAGCAGTGTTTTTCCAAGCAGTGATTTTTTCCAACAGCTTGGACTGCTTGGCGTCTAACTGAAAATTGTATGTTTTGTTTATTATTTTTCTTTGAAAAAACGTTTACCAATAACAGTTTTATAAATCTGATTATTTACATTACCTTGAAAAATCCATGGTCTTATACAGTCAACACTTGACTGTAGCCGTTCTTACTTGTTTTTCGTTTGTTGTTGCTGCAGAGTCGTGTTGTTTAGATTTCGGTTCAACGTTCTTAGTTCTTATTTCTTTGGGCATCTTGCGTTGCATTTGAAGTACTTTGCTTACGAATAAAGTTTGCCATCATCCCACGAAGTTGGCTCATCTCGGCATGGAGTTGAGCGACCACGTTACTTTTGCGTATTCGTTTTTGTACGGTTACGTTACGATTCGTTCGTATATATACGAGCCCCAACCACTATTAATTCGAACAGCATGTGTTTTTGGCAGTGTGCAATGTTCAACACACGATATTTTCAATACTACTACAGATAGCGTATGCCAGTGAATTTTGTCTAAAAGAGAATTTTATTCTCTTTACGATGACAAAAAAAATTTCTTGTATTTCCAACAACAACAAAAATATGATTTATTTATTCAAAAGGTAGACTTAAGAGATAAGACAAAAATGACCACTATTAATTCGAACGCTGCGTAATATAACAAATTAATTAATATTAGAATTGTGTAACGTCGCCTCTGGCCTGTATTACACATTTAACACGTTTTGGCATAGAATTTAGTAAATTTTCGCAATGTTCGCGAGAAATCGAGTCCCACATCTCTTGCAACTTAACTTTAAGGTCAGAAATGCTCCTTTGTGGCTCATTTCGAAGCTTTCTTTTCATTAGCCACCAAATATTTTCTATGGGGCTTAGATCTGGACTATTTGATGGCCAATCTAAAACCTCCATTTGTTTATATTGCAGCCAATTTTTGGTTGTTTTGGCTGTGTGCGATGATGCTCCGTCCTGCTGGAAAGTGAATTCACCACAATCTGCCAGTTTTGGTATTGATGGCAGCAAACTTTCTTCTAAAATTTTAATATATTTTTCAGCATTAACCGTCCCATCAATAAAATGCAGCTTTCCCAATCCTTTGGCAGACATACATCCCCATACCATAGTGCTGGCAGGAAACTTTACTGTCCTTTTGAGGCAGTCTTTATGATATGTTTCTGTCTTTGTACGGATGACGCGTTTTCTCGTATCGCCGACACTAACATCAAATTTAGCTTCATCGCTAAATATGATGGTGTCCCATTGCCTTTGAGTCCAAGTCATCCTTTCCCGAGCCCATTGCAAACGCTTTTTTTGACGAAGCGTAAGCAAAGGGTTTTCCTTGGCCTACGAGTTAGATAAGTTATTGGGTATGATACATAAATAATAACAAAACATACTTTATAGAAACCATATCCAATATTTTTTAACTGCTGTCGCGTCCATTCTCGCTTGACAGTTTTGCCAATTTTCTGCGACCACTCGAAGCCAAATTTCTTAACGATTGGCGACGATCAGCCTTTACAATTTTAGCCAGCTCCCTTTTGTCACGGGGTGTTATTGCTGATGTTCGGCCTCTATTTGCAATATTATTTTCTATATTCCCCGTTTTTTTGAATAATTGGATCACTCCATGCACCGACGACTTAGACAAGTTTAATTGTTTGCTTATATCAGTAATTGTCTTCCCAGATTTATAATAATCTCTGATCAATTCTCTGATTTCGGTGCAAATAGGCTTACCACGTGCCATCGTTGCTAAACTTTGACTGTACTGCAGTAATTCTAAATTTTTGCATTCTGCATTGTGTTATTATTTGCAGATTACAGTTAGATAGTGATTCCGTTACATTTGCTGCTTTTGCTTTGTTCTTCTTTTGAGATAACTGTAAACTTGCACAGCGTTCGAATTAATAGTGGTCATTTTTGTCTTATCTCTTAAGTCTACCTTTTGAATAAATAAATCATATTTTTGTTGTTGTTGGAAATACAAGAAGAATTTTTTTTGTCATCGTAAAGAGAATAAAATTCTCTTTTAGACAAAATTCACTGGCATACGCTATCTGTAGTAGTATTGAAAATATCGTGTGTTGAACATTGCACACTGCCAAAAACACATGCTGTTCGAATTAATAGTGGTTGGGGCTCGTATATATCTTCCGTTTGTATGAAATACCTCTTGTATTTACACACCGTTTGTATAGTCATACCGCTTGCAAACACATACATATAACGGAATCAGCTACAATTCCGTTACTCGTTACCAACGCTTTCGCTCGTTAATGTCTTTGCTCATATCCCACTTCTGAGCTGGAAAACATGGATGATATTTTTAGTGGTTAGGTATGGATATGAACAAAGATTATATTTATTTTCTTAATCCAAATGTTAAACATTAAAAGAGACAATGAATTAAAGAATTAATTTGAGTCGCGACGCTCCGACGCTGCGCGACGGCTTGTTCTTCAGCCACGACTACATGTGACCATACAACAGAGTGGCCATATGCTCTCACGGGCTATGTACATATGTAATAGGCAGAAGGAGACATCTCCGACCCCATAATGTATATATATCCTGGCTCAGGATGAACAGCCGAGTCGTGCGTCTTTCCGTCTGTCTGTCTGTATGAACGTCGAGATCTCAGCTATTACAAAAGCTAGAGACACCAAATTTGGCATGATTCCTATAGGTTCCTATAAATCATGCGCAGCTGAAATTTATTTCAAATTTCAGGTGCCATGCCCACCGCCCACGCAAATCGACAATTTTTGAATATTAATGAAAGTATTACAGCTACAGATACTAAATTTGGCATGATGATTTCTGTAAATCATGCGCAGATGATGTTAATTTCAAATTCGAGGTGCCACGCCCACCGTCCACGCAAATCGATAATTTACGAATATTAAGGAAAGTATTTAGGCTACAGATTTCTGCTTTAGAACACATAAAGATGCTGACAATATGCACCCATTCCCAAAATTCCCCCAATGCGATCGGACAATAAATACAGAAGTTATTAAAGAAAACCTTTTTCATAGTTCCGTTGCCCGCGTCATTACAGCATATCGTCTGAATCGTTTTAGCTTTTGTGTGTGTGTGTCTATATAAGTGTGTTAGGACGAGTTAGTACTAGTAAGTGCAACTACGAAGTTGGTCGAATGGTAGCTTACGGTCAGGCGCGCTCGACTGTAGCTTTTCTTACTTATTATACCCGCTACTCATAGAGTAGAAGGGTATTATAACTTTGTTCAAACCGAAAATGTATGTAACAGGCAGAAGGAGACACCTCCGACCCCATAAAGTATATATATTCTGGCTCAGGATCAACAGCCGAGTCGATATAGCCATGTCCGTCTGTCTGTCCGTGTGAAAATCTAGATCTCAGCTATTATAAGAGCTAGGACTACCAAATTTGGTGACAATATGTGTTATTATTGCACGCTGATCAAGTTTATTTTGGATTTTGGCCACACCCCTTCCGCCAATATGATGCCATATTGTTCATTTTCGGTTTACATGATAACTATAGCCAGCCAGATGATCTCTAAAAATTTGGTAACAATCGGATAATAAACACAGAAGTTATTCAGCTTATCGTTTTCCATAGCTGTAAACAGCGCTTCCGGCAGCACAAATTCTTTATTTGTACGGAAAATAATAAGAAAATACAAAGCAAATTTTTGTTGGATAACAGCGTCAGTAGCTTAGTGAAAAAGCGATGAACTCCTGAACCGACATGCCCGCGATTCGATTCCCAGTTCATGCCGCTTAAGCTTTTTCTTTTTTTTTTTAAAGAACTTATACTTTAATTTTTGAATATGCATTAATTGGTGGTGAATTTTATTTTAAATTTTTTTAATGGATCACAATGAACTTACTTAACAAGTGGAGAAGTTACAGTGTCTTAAATCAGTTGTTTGCGATTGTTAGATCGCAGCTTTTTCTTATTTTTTTTATTTTTATTTTTATTTAATTGTATGTTTATGATTATTATTTATGAATAAATAGCAACAACAACACGCATCATGCATTCAGACTTTGTTTTTGTCGTGCAAGAATTTCTGAATGGTCTCATAATGTAACTTTGGCAAAATTTGCGTAATGGCTTAATGACCGAATGGAGAAGTGGTGGACCTCTTAGGTAATGGGTCCAAAGTTTGATTCCGCATGCATGCGTGTCATGGTGGGGGAGATCGAACTTTTCTTATTTTTTGCAAAGAAAAGTTTTTGCCTCCCTTTTGAGCTACCTTCATAAAACATGTTTCTTATTGCTTCCCGATACATCGTATAGATGCCGTAGAGCCTATCGGTCGTTTTTTTAACAACATTTATTAAAAGTTAGAGGGCTCTAGAACACTTTCCATTCAAGTATATAAAGAGGTATTAAAAAGGCACATTTTTTTTTTACATGTACGTATTCGATTTATAGTCTTCAACAGGTAGAATTATTATTTTTACTGTTTAAGTGATAAATCTTGTATTTTTTGGTACCTGAATAAAATTTATACGTTTTCAATTCTTTTTACTCCTTTTGCCGGCTTCGCTGCTTACAGCATTGTGCCGAATAGTGTGTGCGTGTACGGTGGTGAAATGGGTTAAGTTGTGGACTGCATAACGAACAGAACTATTATGCATTTATGGGTTCGAGTCCCACCCGCATCAGAAATTAAATGTGTGCAAAAAATTATTTTTTTTATTTTAGATTTTGACTTTGCATAAATATTGTAAGTCCATGGCCTTTTACGGTCAAAATATGATTGTAGCCGTTCTTTATTGCTCCGCAAATAATTTTGATGTACGAGCAGCTGGGTAGCGGGTATATTACAGGCGAGCACATTCGAATGTAGCTTTCTTACTTGTTTTTATACCCGCTACTCATAGAGTAGAAGGGTATTATAGCTTTGTTCAAACCGAAAATGTATGTAACAGGCAGAAGGAGACACCTCCGACCCCATAAAGTATATATATTCTGGCTCAGGATCAACAGCCGAGTCGATATAGCCATATCCGTCTGTCCGTCTGTCTGTCCGTTTGAAAATCTAGATCTCAGCTATTATAAGAGCTAGGACTACCAAATTTGGTGACAATATGTGTTATTATTGCAGGCTGATCAAGTTTATTTTGGATTTTGGCCACGCCCCCTTCCGCCCCAGTAAATCGAAAAAACATTGATTACAAGCGCAATTTTGATGCCATATTGTTCATTTTCGGTTTACATGATAACTATAGTTAGCGAAATGATTTCTGAAAATTTGGTAACAATCGGATGATAAACACAGAAGTTATTCAGCTTAACGTTTTCCATAGCTGTAAGCAGCGCTGCTTGCAGCGCTGCTTGCAGCATTGTGCCGAATCGTGTGTGAGTGTACGGTGGTGAAATGGCTTAAGTTGTGGACTGCAAAACGAACAGTACTATTATGCATTTACGGGTTCGAGTCCCGCCCGCATCAAAAATTAAATGTGTGCAAATATATTTTTTTTTTTATTTTAGATTTTGACTTTGCATAAATATTATAAGTCCATAGCCTTTTACGGTCAAAATATGATTGTAGCCGTTCTTTATTGTTCCGAAAATAATTTTGATGTACGAGCAGCTGGGTAGCGGGTATATTACAGTCGACCAACTCGAATGTAGCTTTCTTACTTGTTATACTTGTTTTACATACATAATTTCATATAAAACAACAATATTTAACTATTTTGATTTCGATCTGAATCAGTTCTTTCTTGCTTTTCTTGTACTTTCTGTTTTCTCCTTCTTCTTAAGTTTACTTCCGAAAGACACACAACGCTGTCGTGCTTATGTTAAATAAACAATTATTAAACCGACACTATATCGCCTCCATCATTTCCCAATAGGTTATAGGCCCAGGAGTAGTGAAGAATTTAATAATTGTGTGTGATCAACAGGAAAATAATTATTGTGTTAATTGGCTTGAACATTTTTTATAAACATGAGTGGAAAAGGGGTATGTGCGCTCGACAAATTGGACGGCGAAAATTACGCTGTATGGTCGGTGCAAATGAAGTGTGTATTGGTGCACTCAAGTATGTGGCCGCGTGAAGCAAGAAAGCGATAGTTGAGCAAAGTGCTCAATTTGACGAATTAGACGAAAAAGCACTAGCAACCATATTGTTGTGCGTGAAGGCTTCACAAATAAATTTAATCAAAAACTGCGCTAGTTCCAAAGAAGCCTGGGATAAGCTTGCAGCTGTGTACAAGCCTTGTGGACCCGCCAGAAAAATTACCTTAATCAGGAAATTACTCCGGTTGAGTTTTTCTGAAAATTCGTGCGTACATAATTACATTAATGATTTCGTCGATATTGTCAAAAAGCTGAAAGGAATTAATATGGACATTTCTGAAGACATTCAAACTATTTTGCTGTTGTCTGGGCTCGTTAAAGAATTCGAAAATTTCGTGGTAGCGATAGAAATGCGAGAACAGTTACCGACTCTCTCTATTTAAAAGTGAAAATCATAGAAGAGGGAGAGAGACAAAAAGTATGTTCGGACGAAACAGAACTTTGTGTTCAGCAAGCATTTGTGTCGCGTCCCAGTGGAAAGGGATACAAGAAAAATGTTGTAGATTGACGCAAAAGTACAGTGATACAAAGAAGAATGAAAAATGCTTTCGATGTGGTCGCGAGGGTCACTTTATTGCTCAGTGCAAAAAGAAAGACAAAAAGTATAGAAAGCTACAGTCGCGCGACAATAAGATACCATTCGCCCAGTTTATTATTATTATCACACATTTAATTCAATCAATCAAAACGCTGCACAAGTTTATCCGCCACCTATTGTTTGAATTAGATCTATCTTTGAATAGCACCATCTACATGTGAAAACATCATAGGAATCAGTTGTACACGTTCAGCACAGGTGCAAGCAGTGGAAGAACGGAAGACAGAAACATAACTTGTGTGTTTATCGTCCGATTGGATTGTAATGTAATGGGAAATAGATTTATATTGCAATTATTTATGTTCATACCAAAGCAGAAAGCTGTAATTTCAATACTTCTGCTGATAATCGAAAATTATCGATTTGCGTGGGCGGTCGGCATGGGATCAAAAATTGAAAATAAACTTGATCTACCTATGGTATACAGGAACCATCATGTGAAATAATGTGTATCTAGCTTTTGTAATAGCTGAGATCTAGACGTTCAAACGGACAGATGGGCAGACGGACAAACAGACGGACATGGCTTAATCGACTCAGCTAGTGATCCTGAGTCAGCATATACATATATACTTTGTGGGGTCTGCCACACCTCCTTCTTCCTGTTACATACATTTGCACAAACTTAGTATAGCATTTTTCACCATTATCAATGGTCGAATGGTATAAAAATTGTGAAATAGAAACATCTGCAAAGGAAAAGTCCTTTACTATGCTTGCAAATGTTAACTTGGACAGTGGAGCAACTGCTGAACGGTCGTGATTCGCGGACATTAAAGAGCATAAAGAGAAATTATTACTCGCAGGAGAGAAATATATATTTTCGGATAGCGTCGGTACGGTGGTCGTTAAAACAAAGAATGGTTCCGTTAATTTAAAAAATGTGCTTAACATTAAAGACTTTCAAAGTAATTTCATATCAGTAGTGAAAGCCGTTGAAAAAGGGTATAAAGTGATTTTTTACAAGCAAGGTGCTTATACAAACAACGGTCAAAATGAAGATGTGCTACAGGCAAGAAAGGCTGGAAATCTTTTTGTTATTGATACTTCGAACAATCGCTGCATGTACTTGTGTGCAAATAATGAATTGTGGAACTGGCATTATCGTTATGGTCATTTGAATATGGCAAGCCTAAAAAAAGATGGCAAGTAACAATATGGTCAATGGCTTAAAGTCAATCAGAAATGTTGTGGACATAGACGGAATTGCATGTGAAACCTGTGCTAAAAGTAAAAAATGTGAGAAACTGTTCCCAAAAATGGCAGAAAATCGTGCGGACAAAGTGCTAGGGCTAGTTCATTCGGACATTTGCGGGCCAATGAATAAAGTATCTGCTGGCGGAGCAAGATATTTCGTAATATTTATTGATGATTATATTTCTGTTATACTTCCAAGTGAACGGACGCGTTTTTTCTTTGCTCCCCACAGCTTAAACTTTCATTTATTAATCCCGGCGTTTAATTAAATTTAATAACAACACTAATGACTTTTAACACTTTTATAAATCAGGAATTCGTTCACTCGTGTGTGCACGCTGAATTAAAACTAACAAATTGTGTTTTGCTCAATTTTGATTTTGTTTTGTACTTTGAACTTGTTTACTGATTCAACTTCAATTTTTGGAACTCTTGTTGTTGTTCCTGACCTAATTTATTTTTCTCTTTCACCGTGAGAGCACTTAACTCTCATTTACTCTCCCATACTTTAATTTACTATAGTTTTTGTTGTTGTGCGCTGCAATTCTCACTCCCTATTCTTGTTCTTTTTAACTTTGTGTTGCGTGTGCCTGACTCTCACTCCAATCTACTCTCTCTTTTTTTTTTATTTGCATTTGTTGTAAATTTACAGTGGTCATCCCTTACAATGGAAGGAGGTACATAAAAATTACTTCTGCTCAGGTAACTATTGCATGTTGGATATGCAATAACATTGCTCATGCTAAATGTGCTGGCCTTAGCGGCACTACAGCTGATGCCATAGCCAGGCGTAATAGGTTGCATTACGCCTGGCAAGGTATGTCGTGCGGTTGAAAACGAATTTGTATCGTTTATGCGGCAGATTAGGACGGAATTCAGGGAGCTGAACAGCAGTTTTCGAAAACTGACCGAGTTGCTGAGCGCGCTAACCGGACACTCGTGGAAATGCCAAGGAGCATGCTTATACATTCAGGAGTGAATGAGTTCCTGTGGGGAGAGGCAGTAAGGACTACAGCATACCTACGCAACAGATCGGAGACAAGGTCATTGAAGAGTTTCGAACTGTGGATAGGTAAAAAGCCTTGGATATCACATTTGAAAATTTTTGGATGCAAAGCAATTGCATTAAATAAGAAACATGCAGGAAAGTTTAAGGCGAAAGGCATTGAATGCATGGTGATAGGGTATTCAAAGACAGCGATAGCCTACAGACTAATGTGTTCTGGATCTAACAAGGTAATCGAAAGTAGTGACGTTTTTCTAGAAGAAATTATAGGGTATCCAAAGAATAGAAACAGCGAGAACGAGACGGCACTTGTTGACAAAATTGGAGTTGATGGTTCGCAGATTTTGGTAGTGAACAACAACATAGGTGCTCGAGGAAGAACAAATTGACAGTGAGGTTAATGAATAACGATGTGACTGAAGAACGGAAAATTCGAGGTCGAGGCCGTCCTAAGAAGATAAAAACGGGAAAGCCCGGGCGTCCACGAAAACAGGACAACGTGTTGAACATGATGAAAGTTCAAGAGGTCAAGGTACCCGTTACGTTTGCTGAAGCGATACAGTCTGAAATGAGTCAAGAGTAGGTAGCATTAATTCAGAAGGAGATTGACGCTCTCGAAGCTATTTAGACATGGGAGCTTCAGGACATCATCAAAGGAGATAAGGATGGCAACGTGACGCGATTTCAATCTAGGTTGGTGGCTAAAGGATGTGCACAACAATACGGTATCGATTTTTATGAAACGTTTTCACCAGTTGTCAGATATTCGTCGGTGAGACTTATTATATCTCTGGCTGTTGAACATAACTTATTCCTACATCAGATGGATGTATCGACAGCTTACTTGAATAGCGAGTTTAGCGAAGAAGTTTATATGAAGCAATCTGATGGATTTGCTAATAAGCATCATGGAAAAGTTAAGACTAATGAAGTCTCTTTACGGACTAAAACAGAGCGGTAGAGAGTGGAACTGCTAAGCTCTATGCAGTCTTGCGAAAACTGCATTTTGTTCTCTGTGCCAGCGAGTCGTGTGTTTACACACACAATGAGAAAGACAATATTAGCATAATTGCAGTTTATGTCGACGATGTCACATTGCAAGCTCACGTAAAAAGGATTTGATTGACATAAAAGATTAAATTGCTATAGAGTTCAAAGTAGTAGATAGCGGACAGCTGAATCATTTCTTGGGTATCGAAGTTGAACGAGAAGGTGAGACTGGAGCCATATCCATAGGTCACAAGAAATATATCGAGAGTATGCTACACCCCTGGGGCATGTCAGATTGCAAATCTGTAGCAACACCTTTGGAGGCAAATTTCCAAGTTAAGTGTACTGATCCTAATTGCAAGCCTGTTAAAAAAAGGATTATCAATGTATATGTATCATGTATTTGGCAATTACAACCAGGCCACATATAATGCACTCAGTTGCAAAATTGGCTCAAAGAAATGTGAACCCACATAAGAAGCATGAAGTCGCTGTCAAGCTTATACTAAGGTATTTGAAGGGCATCTCGGACTTTAAGCTTCATTATCACGCAATATGTAAACCAATTCATTGTTACGGACTGCTTTCTCCAGGGCTGTGCCGGCTAGCTCAGCTGCACAAGGGGAGGGGTTTTTCCCGCTGCCCTTGAGCCCGCACCAAAATGCCGATGAATTTCGATACTTATCACGCCTCACACACAACAACTACAACAATTACATTCTACGTTAACCAACAACAACAACGTTTGGTGACCAAATTGGTCACCGCGCACCCACCCTACCATGTGATGTTCCTGCTCGCAGTTTCGGAGCATCACCCTAGACGATTAGTCCGATCCTGGCTTGCTACGGCCGCCCCATCTCCCTTAGTAACGAGACTTGGCCGATCATTTTTTTCTTCTCACGTTACAAGTTTTGATTTAATTAACATTATTTCACACAAAAGCTGCCTACGTAAAAACCTACACAGAACCTAACAAGAATTTGACGCTAACTAAATACACATAAATATATAAGCTTACTTAAATCATAATTATATTCTAAATTAATTTAAGGGTCGGGATCTGCGCGGCAGCTCGCTCTTACGGCGCTGCGCTATGCTTGCGCGCTGCGGTTGTTCTCTGCTGCTGCTGTGACGCTGCTGCTCAAAGAGCGCCTTTGGCGCGCTGCGCCCTAGCTGTGGGCGCTGACGAGGATGGGTTCGAAGGTGGATGCAGGGTGAAGGTAAAACGGGTCTCCTGGCGGAACTCCGCTTGGAACAAACTCACCAGGAGACTGCTTCTTTCCGGCTTTTGTCGTCGTAGTTACTCCTTCGCTCCTGGACACCAAAAAATTATATTATTATAATAAAAAAAAAACTCAAAAAAACACACACGCAGTTATATATTTTGAGCGCAGCTCAAAATCCTCGCCCGCTTATCGCAATTACTTTTTATGACTGAGGCCCAAAAATAAAACCGTTGGTGGTCACAAACTTGGGCCCTCGGGCATCTAACCGACAGGGCAAACAGCGGTTCTTCCTAACGGTGAGCGGGGGTCGCTGACCGAATTGGCTTAAGAGAAGATCTCTCTCAAGGCCATTTATTCCCGCTAACCCTGCCACCACTGGTTTGCACTGCTTACTCTGTCGGCAGATGTCCCAATACCAGGGCAGCTGTCTCTTCCGATAGTTTTCATATCAAAATAAACACGGCCCACGATCCAAAAGCCGGGCAAACTTCTGCTGCACCCTGGCGTCGGTAAGTATTACACACGTTCCATGTGTTTTGTTGTTGTTGGTGTGTTCGTGCTTCATTCCAGACACTTCGTCGCCAGCCACAGTTTAGGTGCGGATGTCTTTGGCGTGATAAACTCCCAGCCGTCGTCCTTGTAGATCTTCCAGCAGATAGGCGTTGTTTCCGACTGCCTGCACTACTCTGGTCCTCAGGAATTTTCTGGCGAACTTTGCGTTGAAGTTCCTTGAGAAGTCACTCAACACAAAGTTTCGGCGGTAAACTTCTTGGCCGGGCACTGCGCGGAAGTTTCTGGCCTTTTGGTCGTAGCGCTGTCGGCTCACCTCGTACGACTGGTCGAGTTTATCGCGCACCTTGGCATGTATTATCGCCAGCCTATCCTTCGGACTCATGCCATCCACCTCATGGTCACACAGAGACCCTAGTTTTCGGGCCAGCTTGTAGCACGCCCCGTTTAGATACAGGTGCTGTCCGAAAACGGTGAAGAACGGTGTTTGTCCGGTGGCCGTGTGTATAGAGTTCCGGATTGCGACCTCTATTTCCGGTAGATGCGCATCCCACTCCCTGTGGTCTCCTTCGAGGTAACTTCGGATCGCCGACAGTACGCTGCGGTTCACCCGTTCGGCCGCGTTACTGGATGGTGAGTATATTGGTGTCCTGACGTGCTTGATACCGAAGTTCTTCATCAATTCCTCAAACACTTTAGAGGTAAATTGTTTCCCATTGTCGGAGTGTATCACCTCTGGCACTCCGAACTTGAAGAACACTTCATACACCAGAAACTCAAGGACCGCGGCAGCGGACGCCTCTCGCATCGCCTTCAAAAACGTGTATTTTCAGAAGTGGTCGACCACGATGAAAATATAGGCGTGTCCTCTCCTTGACCGCGGGTATTTGCCGAGGAAGTCAATATACAACTTCTGGAACGGCCTCTCGGTGTCCACCTTTTCGCCGATGCCCATCTGCATGCGATGATTCGGCGCCTTCGTCTCCTTGCAGATGTCGCAGTTGCGCACAAAGTCGCGAACCTGTATGGCCATTCCGGGCCAATAATATAGGCGACGCAGGACCTCCAGAGTCTTCGCCTGTCCTCCATGGGCTGCGGTTGGCTCGGCGTGTGCTCGCGCGATAAGCGCACCAGTCAGAGCACCTGGAATCCAGAGTTTTCACTCTGGGCTCTCCACTGCCTCGCTCACATGCTGCTGGGTGGTCCGCTTGTAGAGCAGGCCATTCTCCACCTTCAGGTCGGGTAAGTGTGATTTGTTTTGTTCTGCCTCACGCATCAACTCCACATAGTCTTCCTCCTCAAAGGCCGTCGTCTCGAAACCCAGCAGATCGGTGGGATTTATGAAGACATCCTCTACGTTACGCGACAACGTATCCGCCACTACGTTTTCACTGCCTTTGCGGTGTTCGATGGAAAAAGTGGAATCCCTGCAGCTGTAGTGACCACCTTGCTAGTCTGCCGGAGAGGTATTTCATCGAGATGAGCCACTTCAAGCTGGCGTGGTCGGTTATGCAGGTGAACGCCATCCCCTCAATATACGGCCTGAACTTCCGTATGGCTAGGATGGCGGCCAGGCACTCCTTCTCGGTGACGGTGTAATTCACCTGGTGCTTATTCATTTTCGCCGAGAAGAAAGCGATCGGCCGTTCCTGTCCTTCCCCGTCACGCTGAAATAGCACTGCTCCAACTCCCACGTTTGATGCATCGCATTGCACGTAGAAGTGTCGCTTGAAATCTGCGTGGACCAACACAGGTGCGGTTGTGAGGGCTTCCTTGAGGCGTAACACAGCCCTTTCTGCTTCCAAACTTAATACAAACTTATTGTTCGTCTTTTTTAGCGCCTCTGTCAACGGTGTCGCCAGTGTGGAAAAGTCTTTTATGAACCGACGGTACCAGCCAGCCATCCCCAGGAACGCTCTGACCTCCTTCACTGACTTTGGATTTGGTACCAGTTCAATTGCCGCGACTCTGCCTGGGTCCATCTGGAGGAGACCTCCGCCCACAATGAAGCCTAGGTACCTTAAGTTTTTGAAGCAGAAATTCGATTTTTTTAAGCCAATCGTCAATCCTGCTTCCTTTAGGCACTGTGCTACTTGGCTCAAGTATTTGAAGTGCGTTTTGAAGTCCGGCGCGAGGATAAGCAAGTCGTCGAGGTAAACGAAGACGTTGGACCTGATCTCCGCGGGAATCACCTTGTCCATCAGCCTTACCAGTCGTTGCGCCGCATTGCAGAGTCCGAAGGGCATGACGCGGAACTGGTATAGAGGCCGGCCTGGGACAGTGAAAGGCGTGTATGCCCTGGATTTCTCCTCCAACTTAATTTGCCAAAAGGCGAATTTGAGGTCGACGCTGGAGATGTACACCGTCTGGTCCAGCCTGGAAAGGATCCCCTCGACGCTAGGTAGCGGGTAAGCGTCTTTTATCGTTAATGCATTTAGCTTACGTGCATCTAAGCAAAATCGATTCTTCCCAGGCTTCGCCACGACTGTCATCCGATTGCTCCAGGGGCTCTTGCTTTCCTCGATGACTCCGAGCGCTATCATCTTATCTACTTCTTCCTCAATCACCGCTTGCCTTGCTGGTCACATCGGATACGGTCGGTCTTTAAAGATTTTTGCTCCTTCGACGAGCTCGATCGTGTGGACATCGACACTAGTCCTGCCGAGGCCATGCTGCTCAAAGGTGAGAAACTCACGCTGTACCTGCTCCAGCCGTTCTTCCTGTTCCGCCGACAATTTCCATTTTTCAGGAACTGTGTTCTCCTCGTCGATGCTATCATCGGTGTAGTGCGCCATTCGATGCGCCTGCAGTTCCGCCGCCTGACGATCCTGGTTCGGTAAGGCACCTTTACCGATGACTTCGGGAGCCAGCTGAAACATCTGCCAGAAGTCGACTCCGAGGTAGGCGGTTTGTTCCAAATATGGACAAACAAAAAAATTAACGGTTTTCACCTTTTGCCCATATTCCACAGGCAGCTCCACGCGTCCAATGATCTTCTCCTGCGGCAGTGCGTACATGCGAGAAATAGCGGATCATCGGTACTTGCAACCGGTCTAACAGCTCGCGACTGCCACGATCAAGCAGGCTCACGGATGCTCCGGTGTCCAGCAGTCCCCACACTGTCTCGCCATTTATGCTGATCTTAGCGTATGGCCTGGGATCTTTGTCGTGGCTACGCATCACGGCCGCCGCTACCTCTCTACGCCTGCTTCGTCGCCGCTTGAACCGTTGTCTCGCCTTTTGGATTTTTCGGGATATGAGCCTCATGCCCGCCAACTGATGCTCCTCGAAGATTCGTCTTCTGGCTTCCAGATACCGGGGCATCCTCTCTTCAAAAGTTAGCAGCGTACGTTTTCCATCTGGTGGTATTTTTTTAATCTCTGTAATTTTATTTTCTATCTTATCTTTTATTCTTTTATTTAGCCATACTAATGGAGTTTCCTCTTGGCGGGACTCATTTACGGGCGCGTGTTTCCCCGTCCTCATCACGCCCAGCCGTGCGTTTCCCGCGCAATCCGGGCACTTCGGAGAAACGGTATCTGGTCTACCGCACCGATAGCAGAATAATCTTCGGGATGCAGAGTCGCAGTCGCGGGAAAGGTGTCCTGCTGCTCCGCAGTTCCAGCACCCTGGCCTGTCTGGAGCTTTCTGAGGCCACTTGCGCAGTTCCTCCACTTGATCCGGTGGTTCCTCGGGTTCCGGGCCAAACACCTCGTGGACGCGAAGCCTCGTGGGAGCCGAAAATGCTGCCGGCTGAGGATACGAAGTCCGTCCTCGACGTCTAAAACTTCGCTCGACGTCCGCCGCTTCGCCCCGGAGCTCGTCCACGGTAAATGTTTCCATGGCGTAGATGTAACGAGCGATGTTCTCTCGGAGACCCTTTTTTATGATTTTGACAAGGTGTCTCTCCGCCATGGGCTTGCCCAGCCCCGATGCCAGCCGTCGCATGTGGTGGATGTAGTCCTCCACGGTTTCTCCGACCTGCTGTTCCCGCTGCAGCAACTCATGCATCCTGTCGTGCTCTGTCTGGTAGCTGCGGAAACGGTCGAGGAGGGCCTGACGCAGTTGCCTCCAATTGTCGAGGGTGGAGTGCCTAACGTGGATCCAATACCACTCTCTCGCTCGTCCACTTAGGAGCATGTGGAAGGAGCGCAATACCTCCGCCCATGGACACCGGTACTGCCTCTGGAGGAATTCGATCCGGAAGATGAAATCTTCGACAGAGTTGAACTTGTCCTCGCCGTCGAAGGACAATCCCCATCGCTCCACTCGGGTGTGCTGTGTTGATTGCGGACTATTGGCGTAACCTGACTCGTCGGCAGGCATGCGAGCTGCCTCTCGCCCTTGTTGGAACGGACCGCGCCATCTGCCGGGTGGAAGCCTTGGACCCATGTCCGGGCTGCTGCTGTCTTCCGGCCCCTCCTTCGGCGGCATCCTGGGTGGCGGCATCGGAGGTCGCTGTTCTGGTCGGGTGATAGTCTTGGAAACGGCACCGCGGGGCACGTCGGTCTCGACTCCAACATCCTGGTCGACTGCGGCGCTGCACCTTGGCTTTAACTCGGCCCCAGCTGGTCTCAGGACATCGCTTTCCACGGAGTGCCGGTACGTTTGCGCCGCCTGCGCAATAGCTGCATTTACCGCCGACCTCTCTGTCGAGTCCAATTTAATGTTCTGCAGACCCACTTCCGGCTGCATATGTGGCTCCTCCGGACGTGTGTCCTCCTCCTCGTCTCCATGCCGTGGAACAACTTGGACCCGGCTCTTAGGCGTCCGCAGCAGTCCTCCTCTTCCCAACGACATCTGGAAACCGGCTGCGCCACCATTTACGGGTCACCTATCCTCATTCAGCTCCATTGGCCGAACTAAAGAACACAGACGCCCAGCGAAAACAGACGATCTACTACGTTAAACACAAACAAAACAAATAACAAAGTTACATTTATACACATATAATACACGCAACACACTTGGATGTTGGACATGGCCCAGTGCAAGTACGCTGCACAATGTTCTCACCTACATGGTAGAACATGACTCGCGCCTTGCCCGGACACATGCCTCCACATTCCAAACACCTCCTGCCAGGCATCTAAGTATCTCCATTCATCGGCTGGTGGAAATTAATCGCCGTATTGACTCTCAATACGGACGCTTTATTTCTACCGTTTTTTCTTTAAATTGGGCGCCATTTTGTTGCGGACTGCTTTCTCCAGGGCTGTGCCGGCTAGCTCAGCTGCACAAGGGGAGGGGTTTTTCCCGCTGCCCTTGAGCCCGCACCAAAATGCCGATGAATTTCGATACTTATCACGCCTCACACACAACAACTACAACAATTACATTCTACGTTAACCAACAACAACAACGTTTGGTGACCGAAATTGGTCACCGCGCACCCACCCTACCATGTGATGTTCCTGCTCGCGGTTTTGGAGCATCACCCTAGCCGATTGGTCCGATCCTGGCTTGCTACGGCCGCCCCATCTCCCTTAGTAACGAGACTTAGCCGATCATTTTTTTTCTTCTCACGTTACAAGTTTTGATTTAATTAACATTATTTCACACAAAAGCTGCCTACGTAAAAACCTACACAAAACCTAACAAGAATTTAACGCTAACTAAATACACATAAATATATAAGCTTACTTAAATCATAATTATATTCTAAATTAATTTAAGGGTCGGGATCTGCGCGGCCGCTCGCTGTTGCGGCGCTGCGGTTGTTCTCTGCTGCTGCTGTGACGCTGCTGTTCAAAGAGCGCCTTTGGCGCGCTGCGCCCTAGCTGTGGGCGCTGACGAGGATGGGTTCGAAGGTGGATGCAGGGTGAAGGTAAAACGGGTCTCCTGGCGGAACTCCGCTTGGAACAAACTCACCAGGAGACTGCTTCTTTCCGGCTTTTGTCGTCGTAGTTACTCCTTCGCTCCTGGACACCAAAAAATTATATTATTATAATAAAAAAAAACTCAAAAAACACACACGCTCTTATATATTTTGAGCGCAGCTCAAAATCCTCGCCCGCTTATCGCAATTACTTTTTTATGACTGAGGCCCAAAAATAAAACCGTTGGCGGTCACAAACTTGGGCCCTCGGGCATCTAACCGACAGGCCAAACAGCGGTTCTTCCTAACGGTGAGCGGGGGTCGCTGACCGAATTGGCTTAAGAGAAGATCTCCCTCAAGGCCATTTATTCCCGCTATCCCTGTCACCACTGGTTTGCACTGCTTACTCTGTCGGCAGATGTCCCAATACCAGGGCAGCTGTCTCTTCCGATAGTTTTCATATCGAAATAAACAGCTGTTTACGCAAAATGCAACAGCACTCAATATTTCGAGGGACGCCGCTGATCCGGCAGACGGACGAAATAATTGGGGCATTTTTTACATCTATTGGTTCGCTCTGGCCGCGGCCGGCACAAACGATGATGGGCAGTCCGTCAGGCGCCAACGCGGGGCCCACGATCCAACAGCCGGGCAAATTTCTGCTGCACCCTGGTACTATGTTAATTTGGCAACAATCATATTCTCTAATTTGGTCACACTGATCTGAATCAGTTCTTTCTTGCTTTTCTTGTACTTTCTGTTTTATCTTTCTTCTTAAGTTTACTTCCGAAAGACACACAACGCCGTCGTGCTTATGTTGAATAAACAATTATTAAACCGACACTATATCGCCTAGCGTTTTACTCCATAATTTCCCAATATATTTCATATGAAAACAATTTCATTTTTTTGATTTCGCATAAAAACTTGCTTATCATATTCATATGAAATAATGATAGTTGACCATTTTGATATCGTATGAAGAAAACTTACATTGTTTGATATTACATTATATACGAAATAATGTAATTTGACTGATTTAAATTCGTATGAAAAATTTAACTTATTGATACTTCATATGAAAATTTTTTAATTTTTTTGATTTCATATGACAACTTGCTTAGAATACATAATTTCATTTGAAATATGTTGAATATCGATATGTGTTATCTCTATTTTATTATAAGCATACTAACTATCTGGCAAATCCGTGTACTCTCTGCTATACTTTACTTTCGTATATGCTCGTATAACGAAGTAAGTTCTTCGCAAACCTATCACAATTCAACATTGCGTATCTGAATAGATGTGTTTTAGTATCTCAATAACCAAGAAGGGTTATAGGCCCAGATCACTTGTGAATTGTAAAACAAGACTAGAAAACATTGGAAGGACATATGACATATGTCAGTCTACCCAACGAAGTTGATGCACATACATAAGTCGAACACAACAACGGCAGAAGCATGGAAAAAATTGCGCAGTATTCATATGCCAGCGGGTTCCATTACAGAAACGCAGTTGTATCAAAAATTATTGTTACTAAAAATATATCCATAGCTACTCAGTATGTGAATTCGTTTCTCAATATAACGTACAAGTTTGCGGAGCTAGCAATAAATAAAGGAGACGAATTAAAGGTAATCGTGTGTTTCTCTAGTTTGCCAGATTCTTGCGAGAATTTTGTGGTCACAATTGAAACACGCAACAAGATGCCGCCATTTGAAACGGTAAAAATCAAAATTCTCGAAGAAGTCGCCAGAAAAGAAGAGAAACAAGAAGAAACAGCCGCTGTGTATACACACACAAAGCAGGAAAACAGTATACAGAAAAATAACCACCAAGACGAAAAAATAACGGTAACCCTACTTTGATAGATTGTCAAGCGAAAATTGACTATCAGCTAAAAACTGTTACTTTATATGGAATTTCTTTTAAAATGATAGAAGCAATCCCAATAGCTTATGACGCAGTACTACTACAAGAATATATTACAGAGTACATAGGCGATGATTCAGGAAGTGGCATTATGGATTTTCAATGAAGAAGAGAAATCTGGTGTACATGAAATTATCAAAGAATTTGATTCTCTCAAATTTATTACTATTATTATTATTATTATTATTATTATTATTATTATTATTTATTAATTATAACTAATAGCAGTCGACGTAAGAGTAACAGAAAAACAGATAAAGAAATGTATATATAAAGAACAAGTAAGAAAGCTACATTCGAGTGTGCTCGACTGTAATATACCCGCTACCCAGCTGCTCGTACATCAAAATTATTTGCGGAACAATAAAGAACGGCTACAATCATATTTTGAAAAGGCCATGGACTTGGCACAATGCTGTAAGCAGCGCAGCCGGCAAAAGGAGTAAAAAGTATTGAAAACGTATAACTTTTATTCAGGTACCAAATAAATACAAGATTTATCACTTAAACAGTAAAAATAATAATTCTACCTGTTGAAGACTATAAATCGAACACGTACATGTAAAAAAGATATGTGCCCTTTTAATACCTCTTTATATACTTGAATGGAAAGTGTTCTAGAGCACTCTAACTTTTAATAAATGTTGTTAAAAAAACGACCGATAGGTTCTACGGCATCTATACGATGTATCGGTCCGTGCCGGCTCGTTCCGACTTATTTACAGCGGGCAGCAATAAGAAACATGTATACAAAGTTTCATGAAGATAGCTCAAAGAGGGAGGCAAAAACTTTTCTTTGCAAAAAATAAGAAAAGTTCGATCTCCCCACCATGACACTCATGCATGCGGAATCGAACTTTGGACCCATTACCTAAGAGGTCCACCACTTCTCCATTCGGTCATTAAGCCATTACGCAAATTTTGCCAAAGTTACATTATGAGACCATTCAGAAATTCTTGCACGACAAAAACAAAGTCTGAATGCATGATGCGTGTTGTTGTTGCTATTTATTCATAAATAATAATTATAAACATACAATTAAATAAAAAATAAAAATAAAAATAAATAAGAACAAGTAAGAAAGCTACAGTCGAGTGTGCTCGACTGTAATATACCCGCTACCCAGCTGCTTGTACATAATTTATTTGCGGAACAAAAAATGGGCTACAATCATATTTTGACCGTAAAAGGCTATGGACTTATAATATTTATGCAAAGTCAAAATATAAAATAATAAAAAAAAACATTTTTGCACACATTTAATTTTGATGCGGGCGGAACTCGAACCCGTAAATGCATAATAGTACTGTTCCTTTTGCCGTCAAAAACTTAACCCATTTCACCACCGTAGACGCACACACGATTGGGCACAATGCTGCAAGCAGCGTTGCCGGCAGCGCTGCTTACAGCTATGGAATACGTTAAGCTGAATAACTTCTGTGTTTATTACACGATTGTTATCAAATTTTGAGAGATCATCTGGCTAGCTATATTTATAATATAAACCGAAAATGAACAATATGGCATTAAAATTGCGCTTGTAATCAATGTTTTTTTTATTTACAGGGGCGGAAGGGGGCGTGGCCAAAATCCAAAATAAACTTGATCAGCGTGCAATAATAACACATTTTGTCACCAAATTTGGTAGTTCTAGCTCTTATTATAGCTAAGATCTAGATTTGCTGATGTGGTCTACACTGATTTCAGTAAAGCATTTGACTCCGTTAATCATAACTTATTGCTTCATAAATTAGATCTCATTGGTTTTCCTCAAAAACTTATTTTGTGGATATCTGATAATTTAACTAAGAGGGCGCAAAGAGTCCTTTTTAGCTCTTGCCAATCTAAACTCATATTTGTTACATCTGGGGTTCCTCAGGGTATTCATCTTGGCCCTCTACTTTTTAACCTTTTTATTAATGACCTACCTTCTGTACTAACATTGGACAATCATTTACCCTTATGTACGCTGATGACGATAAACTTTGTCTGACGTATAAGGACAGAACTTTAAACTTTCTTCAAATGGATCTTGACCTGTTTTTTTGCCTGGTGTAGTCATAACCTTCTACATCTTAACTGTTCTAAATTAATTTCAGCCGTTCCTGCGTAATTTTCAGCCATTGTCATTAGACTTTTGTTCCAATAATTATAGCTTTCATGACCCTTTCAGTCTTCTCTGCAATCATTATAATAAACTTTTTAGACTTTTCAATTTAGAGTCCTTTCTTTGTAATACAAGTAACAAAGCTACATTCGAGAGTGCTCGACTGTAATATACCCACAACCCAGCTGCTCGTACACCAAAATTATTTGCGGAACAATAAAGAACGGTTACAATCATATTTTAACCGTAAAAGGCCATGGACTTACAATATTTATGCAAAGTCAAAATCTAAAATAAAAAAAAAAATTTGTTTGCACACATTTAAATGCATAATAGTGCTGTTCGTTTTGCAGTCCACAACTTAACCCATTTCACCACCGTACACGCACACACCATTCGACAAGCAAGCAGCGCTGCCGACAAAAGGAGTAAAAAGTATTGAAAACGTATCACTCTTATTCAGGTACCAAAATAATCCAAGATTTATCACTTAAACAGTAAAAATAATAATTCTACCTGTTGAGGACTATAAATCGAATACATGCATGTAAAAAACGATATGTGCCCTTTTAATACCTCTTTATATACTTGAATGGAAAGTGTTCTAGAGCACTCTAACTTTTAAAAATTTTTTTTTAAAAAAACGACCGATAGGTTCTATGGCATCTATACGATGTTTCGGTCCGTACCGGCTCGTTCCGACTTATTTACAGCGGGCAGCAATAAGAAACATGTATACAAAGTTTCATGAAGGTAGCTCAAAAAGGGAGGCAAAAACTTTTTTTTTGGAAATAATAAGAAAAGTACGATCTCCCCCACCATGACACGCATGCATGCGGAATCGAACCTTGGACCCATTACCGAAGAGGTCCATTCGGTCATTCGGAAATTCTTGCACGACAAAAACAAAGTCTGAATGTATGATGCGTGTTGTTGTTTCTATTTATTCTCATAACTTAAACATGCAATTAAATAAAAAACAAGTAAGAAAGCGACAGTCGAGAGTGCTCGACTGTAATATACCCGCTACCCAGCTGCTCGTACATCATTTATTTGCGGAACAAAAAAAACGGCTACAATCATATTTTGACCGTAAAAGGCTATGGACTTATAATATTTATGCAAAAAAAACTCGAACCCGTAAATGCATAATAGTACTGTTCGTTTTGCAGTCCACAACTTAACCCATTTCACCACCGTACACGCACACACGATTCGGCACAATGCTGCAAGCAGCGCTGCCGGCAGCGCTGCTTATAGCTATGGAAAACGTTAAGCTGAATAACTTCTGTGTTTATTATCCGATTGTTACCAAATTTTTAGAGATCATCTGGCTATGAATAAACTATAAATGAACAATATGGCATCAAAATTGCACTTGTTATCAATGTTTTTTCGATTTGCGGGGGCGGAAGGGGGCGTGGCCAAAATCCAAAATAAACTTGATCAGCGTGCAATAATAACACATATTGTCACCAAATTTGGTTGTCCTAGCTCTTATAATAGCTGAGATCTAGATTTTCACACGGACAGACAGACGGACAGACGGACATGGCTATATCGACTCGGCTGTTGATCCTGAGCCAGAATATATATACTTTATGGGGTCGGAGGTGTCTCCTTCTGCCTGTTACATACATTTTCGGTTTGAACAAAGTTATAATACCCTTCTACTCTATGAGTAGCGGGTATAAAAAAAAAACATTTTTGCACACATTTAATTTTTGATGCGGGCGGGACTTGAACCCGTAAATGCATAATAGTACTGTTCGTTTTGCAGTTCACAACTTAACCCATTTCACCACCGTACACGCACACACGATTCGGCACAATGCTGCAAGCAGCGCTGCCGGCAGCCGGCAGCGCTGCTTACAGCTATGGAAAACGTTAAGCTGAATAACTTCTGTGTTTATCATCCGATTGTTACCAAATTTTCAGAGATCTGTGCTCGCACTGTGACCTGTCATCATGATTGATACGTTTGATGGAGTCATTCGAGCTGACTGCTGTGTGGCGTTCAGTTTTAAAGTTTGCTGATTGATCCCAGCGTTTTGATTACAATCGACGCCGACGTACACGCAGATGCAGGCACAGGTAGTTGGCGCAGGCAGTTGGCGCTGTATGGGGAGTCTTGCAACGCATGCTGCTGGGAATTCAATCAAAAGTGTCAGCGCTGGCACAACATCTCTTACTGCTAAAGGTGCCGAAACCACTAACTAAATACAGTGGTAACTGAATATTAGAATAGAATATTAGAATATTAGAAATGATAAGAAAGGCAAAAAAAATCAAAAGGGAAACAAAGAGTTAATCCCTTTTTCATTGATAAGCAATTTTAAAAATTATGGAACTTTGGAAAAGTGGGAAGTATAAAAAAAAAAATTTTAATAAATTATAGAAATTTTTAAATATTTTGAAATTAAGAAAATTGACAGTTAATATTTTTAAAACATTTTTAAAAGCTTTAAATATTCTTAATGAATTTTAAATAATACGAAAATTTAGGAAAAATGTGGAAATTTGACGATGACGTCACGATATGCTGCAAAGGCGCAAAGAGTGTAACTATGGAAAACGTTTAGATGAATATCTTCTGTGTTTATTGTTCGATCGGATTGTAATTTTGAAAATAGATTTATATTGTAATTATTTATGTTTATACCAAAGCAGAAAGCCATAACTTTAATACTTTTCCTAATAATCGTAATTATCGTTTTGCGTGGGCGGTGGGCGCGACATCGAAAATTGAAAATAAACTCGATCTACCTATGGTATACAGGAAATTAGGCGTCTCTACCTTTTGTAATAGATGAGATCTAGACGTACAGACGGACAGACGGACAGACGGACATGGCTATATCGACTCGGCTGTTGATCCTAAGCCAGAATATATATACTTTATGGGGTCGGAGGTGTCTCCTTCTGCCTGTTACATACATTTTCGGTTTAAACAAAGTTATAATACCCTTCTACTCTATGAGTAGTGGGTATAAAAAAAAAACATTTTTCCACACATTTAATTTTTGATGCGGGCGGGACTCGAACCCGTAAATGCATAATAGTACTGTTCGTTTTGCAATCCACAACTTAACCCATTTCACCACCGTACACGCACACACGATTCGGCACAATGCTGCAAGCAGCGCTGCCGGCAGCGCTGCTTACAGCTATGGGAAACCTTAAGCTGAATAACTTCTGTGTTTATTATCCGATTGTTACAAAATTTACAGAGGATAATATGCCATTATCATGGCGTTTTATGCACGACAACGATCCTAAGCACACTTCACGGCTTATGAAAAGTTGCCTTTAGGAGCAATCCGGACCTCAATCCGATAGAGAATCTCTAGAATGTTGTTGAGCAGCACATTCGCACCAAAAATCTGGGCAGTTTGAATGATTTGTGGATAGTTATCCGAGAAGCGTGGTACAGTATTCCGCAGAACAGATGCGCTGCTTTAGTGGAGAGTCAGCACAGAAGATTGGATGTAGTTATCAAAAACAAAGGATATCCAACAAAATATTAGTCCCCTTTCTTATGTTTTCTCATTCTACTTAATAAATTAATAAAAAAAGTATAAGTGTGCTAAACTCATGTCCAGCTGAAAATCATAGTTAATTCGTTCAAACCAACGCAGAAAAAAAAACGACGAAAGGGAATAGGCTGAAAGTAACGGTACATCTTATCAACTAATAAGGCAACAACCAGAAAAAAAAATTGGTGAACTATTCACTATACAATCGGTAAAAATTCATGTTGAAGTGTGCTGCTAAATAGTGTGCTAAATAAAAGGCCACCACTGTGTATATATTTAAAATTTAGTTAATACTTTTACCAAATATATTTAAAAGTCGTTATAGAAAAGATATTAAATTAAATATATTATTACTATAGATTGAAAACAAAGCAAACATTACTATAGATTGAAAACAAAGCAAACAAGGAAACAAACAATATAGTAAACCAAGACCAAAAATTCAAAAAATTCAGTTAGTGTAAAAAGAAATTAAATAATTTGTTGAAGAAATGGAGCTCGATCAGTTTGCGAAGACCTTCAAGCAGCGTCGCATCGAGCTCGGCTTCACCCGGCGCGACGTGGATCTGGCCATGGGCAAACTCTATGGCAACGATTATTCGCAGGCGACAATCTCACTCTTTGAGACACACAAGTTGAGCGTCAAGAGCATGCGCAAGCTTAAGCCATTGCTGCAGAAGTACCGGGTATAAAACAAAAACGATGATATGAAACATTTTTGAGTACTTATCCAAAAATGAAGAGAATTGCTCTATTTGTTAAAAAAAGGCATACGTTAATGCAAATGCACTACGAAAAAAAAGAAGAGTTATAAAAAAAAAAGAGATTCCAGTCCCACCCAGAGAAAAAAAAAAGAGATTCCAGTCTCATCCAGAGAAAAAAAAAAAACCCAGTCCAGCCTCAATTGAGAGCTGAGAGCGGACTGAAAATCCGAACACATTGAGAGCTTACGTAGTCAGAAATTAAGACAGAAGCAACTCAGCCTACTTGAATCGTTTTAATAGAATTGTATCGCTTCGTACCTCCTTGCTACAAATTCTACATATAAAGCCAGCAAGTCTTAGAGAGAATACCTCTCTGTCTATATTATTTTCCATGGGATTAGCCGCAAATCGCAAGGGGAAATTTCTACAGCATTTTGCCTTGCTTCAGTCACTCAAATGTCTGCAACTTTCGTTAGCAGACATCGTGGCTGCCCAAGCCAAGCAGATTGAGAATAAGTATGGTTTGTGCCGGTGGCAAATGTGGCAAGAGCAGAATGTGACCGGCCCATGACTATTATTAGTCATGCAGCGGGCTCGGACTGAGACTTCTAAGCTAATGAAGCTTTTTCACACCTGCCTACTAAATTATGCGCCAGGAGTGCCATGGAGTGAGAGCACCATGCAAGCCATTTATTTGTTACAGATTGCTTATAATTAAATTTTAATCAACATCAAGCCAGGCGCATCACGCAGATGCAGACGAAAATGGAAACGTAGAGACCAAGACCAAGACCGCTGCTGCTGCTGACATGCATCTATCAAGCCTTCAACTATCTAATCAACGTACAAGTCAAAATATCAATACCTCAAGTAATCAAAATCACTTTAGAATTTCAAATCAGTTGGGCTGATGCTGCCTGCCTGCCTGCAGCGTCTCACACAAGCACCGTGTCCAGCTGCTATATGCGACAGTTGCAACTCGAGTCCAGAGTGGGGAGATTGATGAAAAAAAGCAACAACAACTAAGATTATTCGAATTTAATGGGCGCAACGCGCGTGGAGACTTCACAAGTGAGGCAACGCCAACTACAACAAGAACAACAACTGAGACGTTTCACAGACATGTTAGGAAAAGCTAAAACTGGACCTGCTGCCTGTTGCCTGGTCCTGCCTGTGTCTGGTCTGGCCTGGTCTTTTCCAGTTATACTGTGCTCGCACTGTGACCTGTCATCATGATTAATACGTTTGATGGATTCATTTGAGCTGACTGCTGTGTGGCGTTCAGTTTTAAAGTTTGCTGATTGATCCCAGCGTGTTGATTACAATCGACGCCGACGTACACGCAGATCCAGGCACAGGTAGTTGGCGCAGGCAGTTGGCGCTGTATGGGGAGTCTTGCAACGCATGCTGCTTGGAATTCAATCAAAAGTGTCAGCGCTGGCACAACATCTCTTACTGCTAAAGGTGCCGAAACCACTAACTAAATACAGTGGTAACTGAATATTAGAATAGAATATTAGAATAATAGAAATGATAAGAAAGGCAAAAAAAATCAAAAGGGAAAGAAAGAGTTAATCCCTTTTTCATTGATAAGCAATTTTAAAAATTATGGAACTTTGGAAAAGTGGGAAGTATAAAAAAGAAAATTTTAATAAATTATAGAAATTTTTAAGTATTTTGAAATTAAGAAAATTGACAGTTAATATTTTTAAAACATTTTTACAAGCTTTAAATATTCTTAATGAATTTTAAATAATACGCCAATTTAGGAAAAATGTGGAAATTTGACGATGACGTCACGATATGGTGCAAAGGCGCAAAGAGTGTAACTATGGAAAACGTTTAGATGAATATCTTCTGTGTTTATTGTTCGATCGGATTGTAATTTTGAAAATAGATTTATATTGTAATTATCTATGTTTATACCAAAACAGAAAGCCATAACTTCAATACTTTTCCTAATAATCGTAATTATCGTTTTGCGTGGGCGGTGGGCGCGACATCGAAAATTGAAAATAAACTCGATCTACCTATGGTATACAGGAAATTAGGTGTCTCTACCTTTTGTAATAGCTGAGATCTAGACGTACAGACGGACATGGCTCTATCGACTCGGCTGTTGATCCTGAGCCAGAATATATATACTTTATGGGGTCGGAGGTGTCTCCTTCTGCCTGTTACATACATTTTCGGTTTGAACAAAGTTATAATACCCTTCTACTCTATGAGTAGCGGGTATAAAAAAAAAAAAACATTTTTTGCACACATTTAATTCTGATGCGGGCGGGACTTGAACCCGTAAATGCATAATAGTACTGTTCGTTTTGCAGTCCACAACTTAACCCATTTCACCACCGTACACGCACACACGATTCAGGACAATGCTGCAAGCAGCGCTGCCGGCAGCCGGCAGCGCTGCTTACAGCTATGGAAAACGTTAAGCTGAATAACTTCTGTGTTTATCATCCGATTGTTACCAAATTTTCAGAGATCTGTGCTCGCACTGTGACCTGTCATCATGATTGATACGTTTGATGGATTCATTCGAGCTGACTGCTGTGTGGCGTTCAGTTTTAAAGTTTGCTGATTGATCCCAGCGTGTTGATTATAATCGACGCCGACGTACACGCAGATGCAGGCACAGGTAGTTGGCGCAGGCAGTTGGCGCTGTATGGGGAGTCTTGCAACGCATGGTGCTGGGAATTCAATCAAAAGTGTCAGCGCTGGCACAACATCTCTTACAAAAGGTGCCGAAACCACTAACTAAATACAGTGGTAACTGAATATTAGAATAGAATATTAGAATATTAGAAATGATAAGAAAGGCAAAAAAAATCAAAAGGGAAACAAAGAGTTAATCCCTTTTTCATTGATAAGCAATTTTAAAAATTATGGAACTTAGGAAAAGTGGGAAGTATAAAAAAAATTTTTAATAAATTATAGAAATTTTTAAATATTTTGAAATTAAGAAAATTGACAGTTAATATTTTGAAAACATTTTTAAAAGCTTTAAATATTCTTAATGAATTTTAAATAATACGCAAATTTAGGAAAAATGTGGAAATTTGACGATGACGTCACGATATGGTGCAAAGGCGCAAAGAGTGTAACTATGGAAAACGTTTAGATGAATATCTTCTGTGTTTATTGTTCGATCGGATTGTACTTTTGAAAATAGATTAATATTGTAATTATCTATGTTTATACCAAAACAGAAAGCCATAACTTCAATACTTTTCCTAATAATCGTAATTACCGTTTTGCGTGGGCGGTGGGCGCGACATCGAAAATTGAAAATAAACTCGATCTACCTATGGTATACAGGAAATTAGGTGTCTCTACCTTTTGTAATAGCTGAGATCTAGACGTACAGACGGACATGGCTGTATCGACTCGGCTGTTGATCCTGAGCCAGAATATATATACTTTATGGGGTCGGAGGTGTCTCCTTCTGCCTGTTACATACATTTTCGGTTTGAACAAAGTTATAATACCCTTCTACTCTATGAGTAGCGGGTAAAAATATGTATCAATGATTTACCGGATAGACACTCGTATGGACCAATACGTCTATAAAGAAATTATAGAGGATATAATGGTGCCATATTCCGAGGACAATATGCCATTATCATGGCGTTTTATGCACGACAACGATCCTAAGCACACTTCACGGCTTATGAAAAGTTGCCTTTAGGAGCATCAAGTTATTACGCTGAAGTGGCCAGCTCAGTCACCGGACCTCAATCCGATAGAGAATCTCTAGAATGATGTTGAGCAGCACATTCGCACCAAAAATCTGGGCAGTTTGAATGATTTGTGGATAGTTATCCGAGAAGCGTGGTACAGTATTCCGCAGAACAGATGCGTTGCTTTAGTGGAGAGTCAGTACAGAAGATTGGATGTAGTTATCAAAAACAAAGGATATCCAACAAAATATTAGTCCCCATTCTTATGTTTTCTCATTCTACTTAATAAATTAATAAAAAAAGTTTAAGTGTGCTAAACTCATGTCCAGCTGAAAATCATAGTTAATTCATTGAAACCAACGCAGAAAAAAAACGACGAAAGGGAATAGGCTGAAAGTAACGGTACATCTTATCAACTAATAAGGCAACATCCAGAAAAAAAGTGGTGAACTATTCACTACACAATCGGTAAAAACTCATGTTGAAGTTTGCTGCTAAATAGTGTGCTAAATAAAAGGCCACCACTGTATATATATTTAAAATTTAGTTAAAAGTTTTACCAAATATATTTAAAAGTCGTTATAGAAAAGATATTAAATTAAATATATTATTACTATAGATTGAAAACAAAGCAAACATTACTATAGATTGAAAACAAAGCAAACAAGGAAACAAACAATATAGTAAACCAAGACCAAAAATTCAAAAAATTCAGTTAGTGTAAAAAAGAAATTAAATAATTTGTTGAATAGTTATGGAGCTCGATCAGTTTGCGAAGACCTTCAAGCAGCGTCGCATCGAGCTCGGCTTCACCCAGCGATGTGGCTCTGGCCATGGGCAAACTCTATGGCAACGATTATTCGCAGGCGACAATCTCACTCTTTGAGACACACAAGTTGAGCGTCAAGAGCATGCGCAAGCTTAAGCCATTGCTGCAGAAGTACCGGGTATAAAAAAAAAACGATGATATGAAACATTTTTGTGTACTTATCCAAAAATGAAGAGAATTGCTCTACTTGTTAAAAAAAGGCATACTTTAATGCAAATGCACTACAAAAAAAAAGAAGAGTTATAAAAAAAAAGAGATTCCAGTCCTACCCTGAGAAAAAAAAGAGATTCCAGTCTCACCCAGAAAAAAAAACCCAGTCCAGTCTCAATTGAGTGCTGAGAGCGGACTGAAAATCCGAACATATTGAGAGCTTACGTAGTCAGAAATTAAGACAGAAGCAACTCAGCCTACTTGAATCGTTTTAATAGAATTGTATCGCTTCGTACCTCCTTGCTACAAATTCTACATATAAAGCCAGCAAGTCTTAAGAGAGAATACCTCTCTGTCTATATTATTTTCCATGGGATTAGCCGCAAATCGCAAGGGGAAATTTCTACAGCATTTTGCCTTGCTTCAGGCACTCAAATGTCTGCAACTTTCGTTAGCAGACATCGTGGTTGCCCAAGCCAAGCAGATTGAGAATAACTATAGTTTGTGCCGGTGGCAAATGTGGCGAGAGAGCAGAATGTGACCGGCCCATGACTATTATTAGTCATGCAGCGGGCTCGGACTGAGACGTCTAAGCTAATGAAGCTTTTTTCACACCTGCCTGCTAAATTATGCGCCATGACCAGGAGTGCCATGGAGTGAGAGCACCATGCAAGCCATTTACTTGTTATAGATTGCTTATAATTAAATTATAATCAACATCAAGCCAGGCGCATCACGCAAATGCAGACGAAAATGGAGACGTAGAGACCAAGACCAAGACATGCAGCCAGTGAGACCGGTCTGAGGCCGCTGCTGCTTCTGACATGCATCTAACAAGCCTTCAACTATCTAATCAACGTACAAGTCAAAATATCAATACCTCAAGTAATCAAAATCACTTTAGAATTTCAAATCAGTTGGGCTGATGCTGCCTGCCTGCCTGCAGCGTCTCACACAAGCACCGTGTCCAGCTGCTATATGCGACAGTTGCAACTCGAGTCCAGAGTGGGGAGATTGATAAAAAAAAAAACGAAACAACAACTAAGATTATTCGAATTTAATGGGCGCAAACGCGCGTGGAGACTTCACAAGTGAGGCAACGCCAACTACAACAAAAACAACAACTGAGACGTTTCACAGACATGTTAGGAAAAGCTAAAACTGGACCTGCTGCCTGTTGCCTGGTCCTGCCTGTGTCTGGTCTGGCCTGGTCTTTTCCAGTTAAGCTGTGCTCGCACTGTGACCTGTCATCATGATTGATACGTTTGATGGATTCATTCGAGCTGACTGCTGTGTGGCGTTCAGTTTTAAAGTTTGCTGATTGATCCCAGCGTGTTGATTATAATCGACGCCGACGTACACGCAGATGCAGGCACAGGTAGTTGGCGCAGGCAGTTGGCGCTGTATGGGGAGTCTTGCAACGCATGCTGCTTGGAATTCAATCAAAAGTGTCAGCGCTGGCACAACATCTCTTACTGCTAAAGGTGCCGAAACCACTAACTAAATACAGTGGTAACTGAATATTAGAATAGAATATTAGAATATTAGAAATGATAGGAAAGGCAAAAAAAATCAAAAGGGAAACAAAGAGTTAATCCCTTTTTCATTGATAAGCAATTTTAAAAATTATGGAACTTTGGAAAAGTGGGAAGTTTAAAAAAAAAAATTTTTAATAAATTATAGAAATTTTTAAATATTTTGAAATTAAGAAAATTGACAGTTAATATTTTTAAAACATTTTTAAAAGCTTTAAATATTCTTAATGAATTTTAAATAATACGCAAATTTAGGAAAAATGTGGAAATTTGACGATGACGTCACGATATGCTGCAAAGGCGCAAAGAGTGTAACTATGGAAAACGTTTAGATGAATATCTTCTGTGTTTATTGTTCGATCGGATTGTAATTTTGAAAATAGATTTATATTGTAATTATCTATGTTAATACCAAAGCAGAAAGCCATAACTTCAATACTTTTCCTAATAATCGTAATTATCGTTTTGCGTGGGCGGTGGGCGCGACATCGAAAATTGAAAATAAACTCGATCTACCTATGGTATACAGGAAATTAGGTGTCTCTACCTTTTGTAATAGCTGAGATCTAGACGTACAGACGGACATGGCTATATCGAATCGGCTGTTAATCCTGAGCCAGAATATATATACTTTATGGGGTCGGAGGTGTCTCCTTCTGCCTGTTACATACATTTTCGGTTTGAACAAAGTTATAATACCCTTCTACTCTATGAGTAGCGGGTATAAAAAAAAAAACATTTTTGCACACATTTAATTTTTGATGCGGGCGTGACTCGAACCCGTAAATGCATAATAGTACTGTTCGTTTTGCAGTCCACAACTTAACCCATTTCACCACCGTACACGCACACACGATTCGGCACAATGCTGCAAGCAGCGCTGCGCAGCGCTGCTTACAGCTATGGAAAACGTTAAGCTGAATAACTTCTGTGTTCATCATCCGATTGTTACCAAATTTTCAGAGATCATCTGGCTAGCTATAGTTATCATGTAAACCGAAAATGAACAATATGGCATCAAAATTGTTATCAATGTTTTTTCGATTTGCGGGGGCGGAAGGGGGCGTGGCCAAAATCCAAAATAAACTTGATCAGCGTGTAATAATAACACATATTGTCACCAAATTTGGTTGTCCTAGCTCTTATAATAGCTGAGATCTAGATCTTCACACGGACAGACAGACGGACAGACGGACATGGCTATATCGACTCGGCTGTTGATCCTGAGCCAGAATATATATACTTTATGGGGTCGGAGGTGTCTCCTTCTGCCTGTTACATACATTTTCGGTTTGAACAAAGTTATAATATCCTTCTACTCTATGAGTAGCGGGTATAAATATGTATCAATGATTTACCGGATAGACACTCGTATGGACCAATACGTCTATAAAGAAATTAAAGAGGATATAATGGTGCCATATTCCGAGGACAATATGCCATTATCATGGCGTTTTATGCACGACAACGATCCTAAGCACACTTCACGGCTTATGAAAAGCTGCCTTAGAAGCATCAAGTTGTTACGCTGAAGTAGCCAGCTCAGTCACCGGACCTCAATCCGATAGAGAATCTCCAGAATGATGTTGAGCAGCACATTCGCACCAAAAATCTGGGCAGTTTGAATGATTTGTGGATAGTTATCCGAGAAGCGTGGTACAGTATTCCGCAGAACAGATGCGCTGCTTTAGTGGAGAGTCAGCACAGAAGATTGGATGTAGTTATCAAAAACAAAGGATATCCAACAAAATATTAGTCCCCTTTCTTATGTTTTCTCATTCTACTTAATAAATTAATAAAAAAAGTATAAGTGTGCTAAACTCATGTCCAGCTGAAAATCATAGTTAATTCATTCAAACCAACGCAGAAAAAAAAAACGACGAAAGGGAATAGGCTGAAAGTAACGGTACATCTTATCAACTAATAAGGCAACAACCAGAAAAAAAATTGGTGAACTATTCACTATACAATCGATAAAAATTCATGTTGAAGTGTGCTGCTAAATAGTGTGCCAAATAAAAGGCCACCACTGTATATATATATTTAAAATTTAGTTAAAAGTTTTACCAAATATATTTAAAAATCGTTATAGAAAAGATATTAAATTAAATATATTATTACTATAGATTGAAAACAAAGCAAACATTACTATAGATTGAAAACAAAGCAAACAAGGAAACAAACAATATAGTAAACCAAGACCAAAAATTCAAAAAATTCAGTTAGTGTAAAAAAGAAATTAAATAATTTGTTGAATAGTTATGGAGCTCGATCAGTTTGCGAAGACCTTCAAGCAGCGTCGCATCGAGCTCGGCTTAACCCAGCGCGATGTGGCTCTGGCCATGGGCAAACTCTATGGCAACGATTATTCGCAGGCGACAATCTCACTCTTTGAGACACACAAGTTGAGCGTCAAGAGCATGCGCAAGCTTAAGCCATTGCTGCAGAAGTACCGGGTATAAAAAAAAAACGATGATATGAAACATTTTTGTGTACTTATCCAAAAATGAAGAGAATTGCTCTACTTGTTAAAAAAGGCATACTTTAATGCAAATGCACTACGAAAAAAAAGAAGAGTTATAAAAAAAAGAGATTCCAGTCCCACCCTGAGAAAAAAAAAGAGATTCCAGTCTCACCCAGAGAAAAAACAAGTAAGAAAGCTACAGTCGAGTGTGCTCGACTGTAATATACCCGCAACCAAGCTGCTCGTACATCATTTTTGCGGAACAAAAAAAACGGCTACAATCACATTTTGACCGTAAAAGGCTATGGACTTACAATATTTATGCAAAGTCAAAATCTAAAATAGAAAAAAAAAATATTTGTGCACACATTTAATTTTTGATGCGGGCGGGGCTTGAACCCGTAAATGCATAATAGTACTCTCCGTTTTGTAGTCCACAACTTAACCCATTTCACCACCGTACACGCACACACTATTCGGCATAATGCTGCAAGCAGCGCTGCTTACAGCTATGGAAAACGTTAAGCTGAATAACTTCTGTGATTATTATCCGATTGTTACCAAATTTTCAGAGATCATCTGGCTAGCTATAGTTATCATATAAACCGAAAATTAACAATATGACGTCAAAATTGCGCTTGAATTCAATTTTTTTTCGATTTACAGGGGCGGAAGGGGGCGTGTCCAAAACCCAAAATAAACTTGATCAGCGTGCAATAATAACACATTTTGTCACCAAATTTGGTAGTTCTAGCTCTTATAATAGCTGGGATCTAGATTTTCACACGGACAGACAGACGGACAGACTCTATGAGTAGCGGATATAAAAAGCTTAAGCGGCAACAACTGGATATCGCTTTTCCACTAAGCTACTGACGCTGTTATACAACAACTGGAAAAATTTGCATTGTAAGGCATTCTTATTATTTCCTGTACAAATGAGGAATTTGCGCTGCCGGAAGCGCTGCTTACAGCTATGGAAAACGTTATGCTGACTAACTTCTGTGTTTATTATCCGATTGTTACCAAATTTTCAGAGATCATCTGGCTAGCTATAGATATCATGTTAACCGAAAATAAACAATATGGCATCAAAATTGCGCTTGAATTCAATTTTTTCGATTTACAGGGGCGGAAGGGGGCGTGGCCAAAACCCAAAATAAACTTGATCAGCGTGCAATAATAACACATTTTGTCACCAAATTTGGTAGTTCTATCTCTTATAATAGCTGGAATCTAGATTTTCACATGGACAGACAGACGGACAGACAGACAGACGGACAGACGGACATGGCTATATCGACTCGGCTTTGGATCCTGAGGCAGAATATATATACTTTATGGGGTCGGAGGTGTCTCCTTCTGCCTGTTACATACATTTTCGGTTTGAACAAAGTTATAATATTCTTCTACTCTATGAGTAGCGGGTATAAATATGTATCAATTGATTTACCACCGGATAGACACTCGTATGGACCAATACGTCTATAAAGAAATTATAGAGGATATAATGGTGCCATATTCCGAGGACAATATGCCATTATCATGGCGTTTTATGCACGACAACGATCCTAAGCACACTTCACGGCTTATGAAAAGTTGCCTTTAGGAGCATCAAGTTGTTACGCTGAAGTGGCCAGCTCAGTCACCGGACCTCAATCCGATAGAGAATCTCTAGAATGATGTTGAGCAGCACATTCGCACCAAAAATCTGGGCAGTTTGAATGATTTGTGGATAGTTATCCGAGAAGCGTGGTACAGTATTCCGCAGAACAGATGCGCTGCTTTAGTGGAGAGTCAGCACAGAAGATTGGATGTAGTTATCAAAAACAAAGGATATCCAACAAAATATTAGTCCCCTTTCTTATGTTTTCTCATTCTACCTTATAAATTAATAAGAAAAAGTATAAGTGTGCTAAACTCATGTCCAACTGAAAATCATAGTTAATTCATTCAAACCAACGCAGAAAAAAAACGACGAAAGGGAATAGGCTGAAAGTAACGGTACATCTTATCAACTAATAAGGCAACAACCAGAAAAAAAATTGGTGAACTATTCACTATACAATCGGTAAAAATTCATGTTGAAGTGTGCTGCTAAATAGTGTGCTAAATAAAAGGCCACCACTGTATATATATTTAAAATTTAGTTAAAAGTTTTACCAAATATATTTAAAAGTCGTTATAGAAAAGATATTAAATTAAATATATTATTACTATAGATTGAAAACAAAGCAAACATTACTATAGATTGCAAAAAAAACAAAGCAAACAAGGAAGACAAACAATATAGTAAACCAAGACCTAAAATTCAAAAAATTCAGTTAGTGTAAAAAAGAAATTAAATAATTTGTTGAATAGTTATGGAGCTCGATCAGTTTGCGAAGACCTTCAGCAGCGTCGCATCGAGCTCGGCTTCACCCAGCGCGATGTGGCTCTGGCCATGGGCAAACTCTATGGCAACGATTATTCGCAGGCGACAATCTCACTCTTTGAGAACACAAGTTGAGCGTCAAGAGCATGCGCAAGCTTAAGCCATTGCTGCACAAGTACCGGGTATAAAAAAAAAACGATGATATGAAACATTTTTGTGTACTTATCCAAAAATGAAGAGAATTGCTCTACTTGTTAAAAAAAGGCACACTTTAATGCAAATGCACTACGAAAAAAAAGAAGAGTTATAGAAAGAAGAGATTCCAGTCCCACCCTGAGAAAAAAAAAAGAGATTCCAGTCTCACCCAGAGAAAAAAAAAACCCAGTCCAGTCTCAATTGAGAGCTGAGAGCGGACTGAAAATCCGAACACATTGAGAGCTTACGTAGTCAGAAATTAAGACAGAAGCAACTCAGCCTACTTGAATCGTTTTAATAGAATTGTATCGCTTCGTACCTCCTTGCTACAAATTCTACATATAAAGCCAGCAAGTCTTAAGAGAGAATACCTCTCTGTCTATATTATTTTCCATGGGATTAGCCGCAAATCGCAAGGGGAAATTTCTACAGCATTTTGCCTTGCTTCAGTCACTCAAATGTCTGCAACTTTCGTTAGCAGACATCGTGGCTGCCCAAGCCAAGCAGATTGAGAATAAGTATGGTTTGTGCCGGTGGCAAGAGAGCAGAATGACTATTATTAGTCATGCAGCGGGCTCGGACTGAGACGTCTAAGCTAATGAAGCTTTTTCACACCTGCCTGCTAAATTATGGGCCATGACCAGGAGTGCCATGGAGTGAGAGCACCATGCAAGCCATTTACTTGTTACAGATTGCTTATAATTAAATTATAATCAACATCAAGCCAGGCGCATCACGCAGATGCAGACGAAAATGGAGACGTAGAGACCAAGACCAAGACATGCAGCCAGTGAGACCGGTCTGAGGCCGCTGCTGCTGCTGACATGCATCTAACAAGCCTTCAACTATCTAATCAACGTACAAGTCAAAATATCAATACCTCAAGTAATCAAAATCACTTTAGAATTTCAAATCAGTTGGGCTGATGCTGCCTGCCTGCCTGCAGCGTCTCACACAAGCACCGTGTCCAGCTGCTATATGCGACAGTTGCAACTCGAGTCCAGAGTGGGGAGATTGATAAAAAAAAAAGCAACAACAACTAAGATTATTCGAATTTAATGGGCGCAACGCGCGTGGAGACTTCACAAGTGAGGCAACGCCAACTACAACAAAAACAACAACTGAGACGTTTTCCAGACATGTTAGGAAAAGCTAAAACTGGACCTGCTGCCTGTTGCCTGGTCCTGCCTGTGTCTGGTCTGGCCTGGTCTTTTCCAGTTATACTGTGCTCGCACTGTGACCTGTCATCGTGATTGATACGTTTGATGGATTTATTCGAGCTGACTGCTGTGTGGCGTTCAGTTTTAAAGTTTGCTGATTGATCCCAGCGTGTTGATTACAATCGACGCCGACGTACACGCAGATGCAGGCACAGGTAGTTGGCGCAGGCAGTTGGCGCTGTATGGGGAGTCTTGCAACGCATGCTGCTGGGAATTCAATCAAAAGTGTCAGCGTTGGCACAACATCTCTTACTGCTAAAGGTGCCGAAACCACTAACTAAATACAGTGGTAACTGAATATTAGAATAGAATATTAGAATATTAGAAATGATAAGAAAGGCAAAAAAAAATGAAAAGGGAAACAAAGAGTTAATCCCTTTTTCATTGATAAGCAATTTTAAAAATTATGGAACTTTGGAAAAGTGGGAAGTATAAAAAAAATTTTTAATAAATTATAGAAATTTTTAAATATTTTGAAATTAAGAAAATTGACAGTTAATATTTTTAAAACATTTTTAAAAGCTTTAAATATTCTTAATGAATTTTAAATAATACGCAAATTTAGGAAAAATGTGGAAATTTGACGATGACGTCACGATATGCTGCAAAGGCGCAAAGAGTGTAACTATGGAAAACGTTTAGATGAATATCTTCTGTGTTTATTGTTCGATCGGATTGTAATTTTGAAAATAGATTTATATTGTAATTATCTATGTTTATACCAAAGCAGAAAGCCATAACTTTAATACTTTTCCTAATAATCGTAATTATCGTTTTGCGTGGGCGGTGGGCGCGACATCGAAAATTGAAAATAAACTCGATCTACCTATGGTATACAGGAAATTAGGTGTCTCTACCTTTTGTAATAGCTGAGATCTAGACGTACAGACGGACAGACGGACATGGCTATATCGACTCGGCTGTTGATCCTGAGCCAGAATATATATACTTTATGGGGTCGGAGGTGTCTCCTTCTGCCTGTTACATACATTTTCGGTTTGAACAAAGTTATAATACCCTTCTACTCTATGAGTAGCGGGTATAAAAAAAAAAACATTTTTGCACACATTTAATTTTTGATGCGGGCGGGACTCGAACCCGTAAATGCATAATAGTACTGTTCGTTTTGCAGTCCACAACTTAACCCATTTCACCACCGTACACGCACACACGATTCGGCACAATGCTGCAAGCAGCGCTGCCGTCTATACAGAAATTATAGAGGATATAATGGTGCCATATTCCGAGGACAATATGCCATTATCATGGCGTTTTATGCACGACAACGATCCTAAGCACACTTCACGGCTTATGAAAAGTTGCCTTTAGGAGCATCAAGTTGTTACGCTGAAGTGGCCAGCTCAGTCACCGGACCTCAATCCGATAGAGAATCTCTAGAATGATGTTGAGCAGCACATTCGCACCAAAAATCTGGGCAGTTTGAATGATTTGTGGATAGTTATCCGAGAAGCGTGGTACAGTATTCCGCAGAACAGATGCGCTGCTTTAGTGGAGAGTCAGTACAGAAGATTGGATGTAGTTATCAAAAACAAAGGATATCCAACAAAATATTAGTCCCCTTTCTTATGTTTTCTCATTCTACTTAATAAATTAATAAAAAAAAGTATAAGTGTGCTAAACTCATGTCCAGCCATTCAAACCAACGCAGAAAAAAAAACGACGAAAGGGAATAGGCTGAAAGTAACGGTACATCTTATCAACTAATAAGGCAACAACCAGAAAAAAAATTGGTGAACTATTCACTATACAATCGGTAAAAATTCATGTTGAAGTGTGCTGCTAAATAGTGTGCTAAATAAAAGGCCACCACTGTATATATATTTAAAATTTAGTTAAAAGTTTTACCAAATATATTTAAAAGTCGTTATAGAAAAGATATTAAATTAAATATATTATTACTATAGATTGAAAACAAAGCAAACATTACTATAGATTGCAAAAAAACAAAGCAAACAAGGAAACAAACAATATAGTAAACCAAGACCTAAAATTCAAAAAATTCAGTTAGTGTAAAAAAGAAATTAAATAATTTGTTGAATAGTTATGGAGCTCGATCAGTTTGCGAAGACCTTCAAGCAGCGTCGCATCGAGCTCGGCTTCACCCAGCGCGATGTGGCTCTGGCCATGGGCAAACTCTATGGCAACGATTATTCGCAGGCGACAATCTCACTCTTTGAGACACACAAGTTGAGCGTCAAGAGCATGCGCAAGCTTAAGCCATTGCTGCACAAGTACCGGGTATAAAAAAAAAACGATGATATGAAACATTTTTGTGTACTTATCCAAAAATGAAGAGAATTGCTCTACTTGTTAAAAAAAAGGCACACTTTAATGCAAATGCACTACGAAAAAAAAGAAGAGTTATAGAAAGAAGAGATTCCAGTCCCACCCTGAGAAAAAAAAAAGAGATTCCAGTCTCACCCAGAGAAAAAAAACCCAGTCCAGTCTCAATTGAGAGCTGAGAGCGGACTGAAAATCCGAACACATTGAGAGCTTACGTAGTCAGAAATTAAGACAGAAGCAACTCAGCCTACTTGAATCGTTTTAATAGAATTGTATCGCTTCGTACCTCCTTGCTACAAATTCTACATATAAAGCCAGCAAGTCTTAAGAGAGAATACCTCTCTGTCTATATTATTTTCCATGGGATTAGCCGCAAATCGCAAGGGGAAATTTCTACAGCATTTTGCCTTGCTTCAGTCACTCAAATGTCTGCAACTTTCGTTAGCAGACATCGTGGTTGCCCAAGCCAAGCAGATTGAGAATAAGTATAGTTTGTGCCGGTGGCAAATGTGGCGAGAGAGCAGAATGTGACCGGCCCATGATTTTATTAGTCATGCAGCGGGCTCGGACTGAGACGTCTAAGCTAATGAAGCTTTTTCACACCTGCCTGCTAAATTATGCGCCATGACCAGGAGTGCCATGGAGTGAGAGCACCATGCAAGCCATTTACTTGTTACAGATTGCTTATAATTAAATTATAATCAACATCAAGCCAGGCGCATCACGCAGATGCAGACGAAAATGGAGACGTAGAGACCAAGACCAAGACATGCAGCCAGTGAGACCGGTCTGAGGCCGCTGCTGCTGCTGACATGCATCTAACAAGCCTTCAACTATCTAATCAACGTACAAGTCAAAATATCAATACCTCAAGTAATCAAAATCACTTTAGAATTTCAAATCAGTTGGGCTGATGCTGCCTGCCTGCCTGCAGCGTCTCACACAAGCACCGTGTCCAGCTGCTATATGCGACAGTTGCAACTCGAGTCCAGAGTGGGGAGATTGATGAAAAAAAAAGCAACAACAACTAAGATTATTCGAATTTAATGGGCGCAACGCGCGTGGAGACTTCACAAGTGAGGCAACGCCAACTACAACAAAAACAACAACTGAGACGTTTTCCAGACATGTTAGGAAAAGCTAAAACTGGACCTGCTGCCTGTTGCCTGGTCCTGCCTGTGTCTGGTCTGGCCTGGTCTTTTCCAGTTATACTGTGCTCGCACTGTGACCTGTCATCGTGATTGATA
>JAEIGP010000070.1:0-53702 GCA_018904095.1 Zaprionus ghesquierei
AAATGAAGAATATGACATCAAAATTGCACTTGTTATCAATGTTTTTCGATTTGCGGGGGCGGAAGGCGGCGTGGCCAAAATCCAAAATAAGCTTGATCAGCGAGCAATAATAACACATATTGTCACCAAATTTGGTTGTCCTAGCTCTTATAATAGCTGAGATCTAGATTTTCACACGGACAGACAGACGGGCATGGCTATATCGACTCGGCTGTTGATCCTGAGCCAGAATATATATACTTTATGGGGTCGGAGGTGTCTCCTTCTGCCTGTTACATACATTTTCGGTTTGAACAAAGTTATAATACCCTTCTACTCTATGAGTAGCGGGTATAAAAACGACCGATAGGTTCTATGGCAGCTATACGATGTATCGGTCCGTACCGGCTCGTTCCGACTTATTTACAGCGGGCAGCAATAAGAAACATGTATACAAAGTTTCATGAAGGTAGCTCAAAAGGGAGGCAAAAACTTTTATTTGCAAAAATAAGAAAAGTTCTTTCTTGCACGACAAGAACAAAGTCTGAATGCATGATGCGTGTTTTAGTTGATATTTTATTCTCATAACTTCAACATACAATTAAATAAAAAATAAAAATAAAAAAATATAAGAACTGGAAGTAAGATTTTTACCCACATTTAAATATTAATAGAGCTTATACGAATTTCACATTTAATTATTAAGACTTATGACGAAATTATGTAGCTTTATGAACAACCGCTCTTGGCAACTTTTTCACTCGACTGCCTTTTTTTTCCTAGGCTTTTTTCTGCTCTTGTCTAGGGTTGCATTTTATTCAGGGCTGCAATATAAAAGTATCGAAAGATCTAATACTTATTACCACTACGAGTATTCTTGCTGGAACCAATTCCCACAGTCGGCCCTCCTGACAGGACATTCGCCTCGAATGGATCAAGCCATGGTTTCATATTCTCTGCAACTGTAATTGTTTTTATAGGACCTTCATTGTCTCCTATCTTTTCAACCTCATATCTCCCATGATCTTTGATCTCAACCACTTTATATGGGCCTAAATATTTTCCTTTCAGCTTAGCTTTCATTAATATTATACTGTTTCTGTTGCTTTCTTTTTAAATCAAATGCTTTTTTATTTTCTTCCTGTATATCCCTAATGTTTTCACGAGCTTCTTGCCGCAAATTTTCACGCTTTTCTTCTAACTCTCTAATCATGAATTGGCTTACTAAATCCTTTAGCTCCTTATAATCGGCGACGCGCATATCTACTCCAGTCATTAACTTAAAAGGTGCTATTTTTGTGCTTCTTGGCTCTGTATTATTTATCATTTGCTGAACTTGTCCTAATTTCTTATACCATAATCCTGGATTGTCATTACTTAACTTAGACAACATTGGAACTACAAGCTTGTGCATCCGTTCCACCTGACCATTTCCACGAGGTACACCGGTGGCAATGAGCAAATGCTGAATATTTTCATTTTCACAATATTCTTTAAAGGAATTCGAGGTAAATGCGGAACCTCTGTCCGAGACAATTCTGTAGGGGTTCCCAAAATTAACTGCTTGTTTTTTCAAGCACTCTATAACCTCATCAACACCTGTACTACGGGTTGGATACAACCAAACATATTTCGAAAACCCATCTACCACGACTAAAATGTGATTATATCGCTTATTAGTTAGTTCCATTGGGCCAACATGGTCAATATGGTATGTAACAAACGGTACATTACCCTTATCGATTGCTGTCAAAAACCCTTCCTTTTTACCAGATTTCGCGTTTACTATTATGCAACGAACACAACTATCTACAACACGAGAAACTTTTCCTTTCAATTTTGGAATGTAATACGATTTTTCCACTAAATCTTGTGTTTTTGCTGCCGAGAAATGACCTTGGTTATGAGCAGAAACAATTATCTCGTTTTCCATCTGACCAGGAACTACTATGAGTTCTTTATTTGGGTCTTTAAATAGTACCTGATTTTGAATATAAAAATCTTCATATGAATCTTTAGCGACCAATTCTCTAACCCCTCTTATCCACTCATCTTGCAGCTGGGCCTCTCTCAATCGATGGATCAGGGTATCTGTTATAAAATAACAAGACACTCGGCTCAAAGCATCAGCATGCTTTAACTTAGACCCTGAACGATGTTCTATCTTATAATCAAAATCTTGCAAATATAATGCCCAACGTGCTACTCTTAAAGGAACCTCTTTCTTTTTCATGGTCATCATGAACGCGTTACAATCAGTTACTATGGTAAAAGATATGCCAAGAACATACACGCGCCATTTCATTAAAGCTGCTATTATTGCTAAAACCTCTAGCTCATACGAACTGTAATTCTCCTCACATGGCTTAGTTTTCCGACTCATAAATTGTACAGGGTGAAACATATTATCCTCTTGATCTTTTTGTAATAATACTGCCCCATACCCATACTTCGAAGCATCTGTGTGAATCTCTGTTCGCAACTTCGGGTTATACAGCTTTAATACTGGCTCACTAACTAAAGCTAATTTTAGTTCTTCAAATGCCTTCCGCTGAACTTCTGTGAATCCGAACTTAGCATCTTGCCTTAAAAGATCTGACAATGGCTTAGCAATAGCTGCATATCCATTTATGAATTTTCTAAAATAAGATGTTAACCCTAAAAAACGTTGTATACCCTTTTTATCTTTGGGTTCCGGAAATTCTGTAACGGCCTGTATCTTTTCTTTGCTTGGGGTTATGGTTCCATCTTGAACGATATATCCCAAAAAATTGACTCTCTGATGTAATATCTGGCATTTGCCCCAATTAATTCGTAGCCCATTCTGAGAAGATACTTCTAACACTTGCTTCAATTTTCTTATCCCCTCATCAACATCATTACTAGGCACAATAACATCATCCATGTAAAGTATTACAATTCCACTAGCGAGCAACTCTCGTAAAACAGACATTATAAACCTAGTAAAAACTGCAGGCGAATTCGAAATGCCAAACGGTACAAATAAAAATTCGTACTGCCCACTTTGAGTCACGAACGAAGTGTATTTTCTTGAACCTACTTCTACGGGCACATGGAAAAACCCATTGGTCAAATCCAATGTTGTATATATCTTCGCATTCTGAAGTTTGTCTAAGACATTGTCCATGTGTGCCATCGGAAAATTATCTCTAATAATTTTCTCATTTAATTTGCGATAGTCGCAGCATAGACGCTTTTTCCCATTTTTCTTAGCCACCAGGACTACGGGCGAAGCATACTCGGATGTACTTGGCTGTATTATACCTTCTTTTAACCATTCCCGCACCTGCTCATCTACAAAGTTTTGGTCACTATACGACTGTCGCCTGGGATGCTGATAAACTGGGATGTCATCTTTCAAAACAATTTTCATCTCGACAGGGGCATTTGTGTTACGGATTGGGCAATATTGTTCGATCATCTCCAATACCGTTTTAGCTTCAGGCCAACTAAGATGAGATAGATCTACCTTAGAAGTGGCTTTAAGCTCTTCCACACACATGCTTCGAAATTCATCATTCGCCTGACGATCAAATATCTGTGCATTCCTAATTTTACCTCCATCTTCAGTTTTCATCCTGATATTAAAGTGAGTACCACTTTTGGTAACCTTCATATCGACAGTGTCCAAAATTGTCCTTCCTAAAATAGCATCGAAACCTATATCCTGATCTTGAACAACATGAAACTCTACTTCCATTGAAATATCATCTATTAGAACGGATATAATAATACTTCCAAATGTTAAAATACGACTTTCTCCAATTCCCGTCAAACTCTTTCCTTTACCAGTTATTTCTGCTGCTCCTAGACTCACGAAAACTTGTCTGCGCATTAAGCACAAATCAGCGCCCGTGTCAACCAAACCTTTAAATATAATCTTTTTGTAAACAATGCTCTTCAATTCAAGACCTGATAGAGTAAATTCACTGCCTAATGACACTCCTATTTTATTCTCTTGAACTACATTAGCATTTGTTTCTTTCTTGACATCTGTTTTTGCTGCACATTGTGCTGCTCGATGTCCTGCCTGACCACATTTAAAGCAAACAAAATCTGTTTTCTTACAGTCTTTCATTACGTGGGAACTATCGCCGCATTTGAAACATTTCCTGGATGATCCAGACTTAACCTGACCTTTGCCTTAATCTTTCTTTTGCTCCTGACGTTCCCCAGCTGATTGATTTGATTTGCCAGATCTAGCTTTCTGATATATCTCGATTTGATGTTTTAGTTCCTGTATATTTCGAATCAGGAATACCCTTTATGTAATAGTCAATTAAACTTGGCTCATCAATATTAACTGGCTTTGCGATTTCTTTCAGAGCATACAAATATTCAAATAATGATTCGTCTTTTCTCTGCTGACGCTGGTCCAATCTTCTATGAACCTCAGCTGATGACACTTTGACTGAAAACTCTTCCCTCAACTTAGCCTTCAAAACAGTCCAACTACGAATATTCGCCTCACTACGCACAAACAGTTTAGCCGCTCCTGAAAGCATCTGTTTCGAATAGATAAGCAGCTGCAAATCACTCCACTGGACAGTAGTTGAACAACTTTCTAACTCATCGATCCATTGTTCTACATCAGGACTTCCTGTTCCAGAGAAACTAGATACGCTGCCTTCTACATCTTTGAGAGTGAACCATGACCTGCCATTGTCTACTCTTTGATCTTCAGCTAAATTTCGCTCTGTAACCACGGATTGAACTTCATCTGAATCGCTTTCCTCTTCATCCTGAATTCCAAAATGTGTAAGCAATCTATTTTGCAACTCTAGTTTCCTTCCACTTGTTGGTAGTGCCAACTCTGCTAACTTTAACCTCAAATCTGCTACGCGAAGTGTCAAGATCTCGTCAAGTTGCATTTTGAAATGGTTAGCAAACAATCAAATACGTAAAATTATACAACACAATACTACTGTTACTTAACGTAACCTTACACTAGTACTGCCTCTGTCGATGCTCGCACCAGCTTTGCCTCTGTAGTTTCACGCAACTGCGCTGTCTCTGCCGACGATCGTATCAAGCTTTGCCTCTGTCGACGTTCGCACCAAGTCCTGCCTCTGCTTACTCACACAGAAACACTGCTTCTGTCGACGCAAACAGCAACTCTGCCTCTATCGACTGTACGCACGAGTTCTTCCTTGATTTAATGCACCAGTTCGCCTCTGCTGACGTTCGCTTCAAGCTCTGCCTCTGATGACGCACACCGCAGCTCTGCTTCTGTCGTTGCAAACAACAACAATGTCTCTGTAGACGTACCCTCTTCCAGCTCTGCTTCTACCAACTTAAGCAGCAACTTTGCCTCTGTCGACCACGCTGCTCTGCTTTAGCTCTGCTTCTACCAACTTAAGCAGCAACTTTGCCTCTGTCGACGCACGCTCCAGCTCTGCTTCTACCAACTTAAGCAGCAACTTTGCCTCTGCCGACGTATGCACCAGTTCTGCTTCTGCCAACTTAAGCAGCAACTTTTCCTCTGTCGACGCACGCTCCAGCTCTGCTTCTACCAACTTAAGCAGCAACTTTGCCTCTGCCGACGTATGCACCAGTTCTGCTTCTGCCAACTTAAGCAGCAACTTTTCCTCTGCCGACGTATGCACCAGTTCTGCTTCTGCCAACTTAAGCAGCAACTTTGCCTCTGCCGACGTATGCACCAGTTCTGCTTCTGCCAACTTAAGCAGCAACTTTGCCTCTGCCGACTCTCGAAACTTCTTCGAGAATTCTGTATTCTGTTGCTCGCGTTTGTTCCAGCGTCGATCATGCAACGGTTCTTTTTTACCGTTCACTGCTTGCTACCAAAACGAACTGCGTCATATGCACAAATTTTGTCTTTACACTTAAGCTCATCCCGGACGAGCCCCCAATTTGTAGTTCTTTAATTATATGGTTTTTATTCAACAAGTAATAGAGCTTATACGAATTTCACATTTAATTATTAAGACTTATGACGAAATTATGTAGCTTTATGAACAACCGCTCTTGGCAACTTTTTCACTCGACTGCCTTTTTTTTTCCTAGGCTTTTTTCTGCTCTTGTCTAGGGTTGCATTTTATTCAGGGCTGCAATATAAAAGTATCGAAAGATCTAATACTTATTACCACTACGAGTATTCTTGCTGGAACCAATTCCCACATTTATTCTCATAACTTAAACATACAATTAAATAAAAAATAAAAATAAAAAAATATAAGAAAAAGCTGCGCTCTAAAAATCGCACACAGCTGATTTAAGAGACTGTCACTTCTCCACTTGTTAACAAAGTTTATTGTGAGCCATTAGAAAAATTTTAAATGAAATGCACGACCACCAATTAATGCATATTCAAAAATTAATGTATTAGTTCTTAAAAAAAAGAACAAGTAAGAAAGCTACATTCGAGTGTGTTCGACTGTAATATACCCGCTAACCAGCTGCTCGTACATCATTTATTTGCGGAACAAAAAAAAACGGCTACAATCATATTTTGACCGTAAAAGGACTTACAATATTTATGGTAAGTCAAAATCTAAAATAAAAAAAAACATTTTTGCACACATTTAATTTTTGATGCGGGCGGGACTCGAACCCGTAAATGCATAATAGTACTGTTCGTTTTGCAGTCCACAACTTAACCCATTTCACCACCGTACACGCACACACGATTCGGCACAATCCTGCAAGCAGCGCTGCCGGCAGCGCTGCTTACAGCTATGAAAAACGTTAAGCTGAATAACTTCTGTGTTTATTATCCGATTGTTAAACTTGATCAGCGTGCAATAATAACACATTTTGTCACCAAAGTTGGTAGTTTTAGCTCATATAATAGCTGAGATCTAGATTTTCACACGGACAACGGTCACTTTAAGCGACAAGAATCCGCCGTAATGCCGACGCTTCAAGAATCCGCCGTTATGTAGACGCTGCACGAATCCGCCGTTATGTCGACGCTGCAAGAATCCGCCGTTATGCCGACGCTCGACGGCATTCGGATCCGCCGATTCTCCCGAAAAACATATGTAAGTTAGCTGCTAAGAATAAAACTCAAATAAAACTTCACTTCACTTCTGTCTCGACTTCGAAACTGTGCAGTTGCTCTTTCTTTGCGAACGGAACGAAAAATACAAAACTCATACATAACTTACTCCAACGTACTCTAGAAAGCTCAATCAACCCCTTCAACCCTCTTCATCAGCTCCACCGCTCAGGCCACGAGTTGTAGCTCGCTCGACTGTAGCTTTCATTATTTGTTCTTTTTACATCCATAAACAAGTAAGAAAGCTACATTCGAGTGTGCTCGACTGTAATATACCCGCTACCCAGCTGCTCGTACATCAAAATTATTAGCGGAACAATAAAGAACGGCTACAATCATATTTTGACCATAAAAGGCCATGGACTTACAATATTTATCCAAAGTCAAAATGTAAAATAAAAAATATAATTTTTTGCACACATTAAATTTTTGATGCAGGTGGGGCTCGAACCCATAAATGCATAATAGTTCTGTTCGTTATGCAGTCCACAACTTAACCCATTTCACCACCGTACACGCACACACTATTCGGCACAATGCTGCAAGCAGCGCTGCCGGCAAAAGGAGTAAAAAGTATTGAAAACGTATAACTTCTATTCAGGTACCAAAAAAATCCAAGATTTATCACTTAAACAGTAAAATTAATAATTCTACCTGTTGAAGACTATAAATCGAATACGTGCATGTAAAAAACGATATGTGCCCTTTTAATAATTCTTTATATACTTGAATGGAAAGTGTTCTAGAGCACTCTAACTTTTAATAAATTTTGTTAAAACAAGTAAGAAAGCTACAGTCGAGTATGCTCGACTGTAACATACCCGCTACCCAGCTGCTTGTACAAAATTTATTTGCGGAACAAAAAAACGGCTACAATCATATTTTGACCGTAAAAGGTTATGGACTTATAATATTTATGCAAAGTCAAAATATAAAATAAAAAGAAAAAACATTTTTGAACACATTTAATTTTTGATGCGGGCGGGACTCGAACCCGTAAATGCATAATAGTACTGTTTGTTTTGCAGTCCACAACTTAACCCATTTCACCACCGTACACGCACACACGATTCGGCACAATGCTGCAAGCAGCGCTGCCGGCAGCTATGGAAAACGTTAAGCTGAATAACTTCTGTGTTTATTATCCGATTGTTACCAAATTTTCAGAGATCATCTGGCTAGCTATAGTTATCATGTAAACCGAAAATGAAGAATATGACATCAAAATTGCACTTGTTATCAATGCTTTTTCAATTTGCGGGGGCGGAAGGGGACGTGGCCAAAATCCAAAATAAACTTGATCAGCGTGCAATAATAACACATATTGTCACCAAATTTGGTTGTCCTAGCTCTTATAATAGCTGAGATCTAGATTTTCACACGGACAGACAGACGGACAGACGGACATGGCTATATCGACTCGGCTGTTGATCCTGAGCCAGAATATATATACTTTATGGGGTCGGAGGTGTCTCCTTCTGCCTGTTACATACATTTTCGGTTTGAACAAAGTTATAATACCCTTCTACTCTATGAGTAGAGGGTATAAAAACGACCGATAGGTTCTATGGCAGCTATACGATGTATCGGTCCGTACCGGCTCGTTCCGACTTATTTACAGCGGGCAGCAATAGGAAACATGTATACAAAGCAAAAAATAAGAAAAGTTCGATCTCCCCCACCGTGACACGCATGCATGCGGAATCGAACCTTGGACCCATTACCTAAGAGGTCCACCACTTCTCCATTCGGTCATTAAGCCATTACGCAAATTTTGACAAAGTTACATTATGAGACCGTTCGGAAATTCTTGCACGACAAAAACAAAGTCTGAATGCATGATGCGTGTTTTTGTTGATATTTATTCTCATAACTTAAACATACAATTAAATAAAAAATAAAAATAAAAAAATATAAGATAAAGCTGCGCTCTAACAATCGCACACAGCTGATTTAAGAGACTGTCACTTCTCCACTTGTTAACAAAGTTCATTGTGAGCCATTAGAAAAATTTTAAATGAAATGCACGACGAATTAATGCATATTCAAAAATTAAAGTATTAGTTCTAAAAAAAAAGAACAAGTAAGAAAGCTACAGTCGAGTGTGCTCGACTGTAATATACCCGCTACCCAGCTGCTCGTACATCAAAATTATTTGCGGAACAATAAAGAACGGCTACAATCATATTTTCACCATAAAAGGCCATGGACTTACAATATTTATCCAAAGTCAAAATCTAAAATAAAAAATATATTTTTTTGCACACATTTAATTCTTGATGCAGGTGGGGCTCGAACCCATAAATGCATAATAGTTCTGTTCGTTATGCAGTTCACAACTTAACCCATTTCACCACCGTACACGCACACACTATTCGGCACAATCCTGCAAGCAGCGCTGCCGGCAAAAGGAGTAAAAAGTATTGAAAACGTATAACTTCTATTCAGGTACCAAAAAATCCAAGATTTATCACTTAAACAGTAAAATAAATAATTCTACCTGTTGAAGACTATAAATCGAATACGTGCATGTAAAAAACGATATGTGCCCTTTTAATAATTCTTTATATACTTGAATGGAAAGTGTTCTAGAGCACTCTAACTTTTAATAAATTTTGTTAAAAAAACGACCGATAGGTTCTATGGCATCTACACGATGTATCGGTCCGTACCGGCTCGTTCCGACTTATTTACAGCGGGCAGCAATAAGAAACATGTATACAAAGTTTCATGAAGGTAGCTCAAAAAGGGAGGCAAAAACTTTTATTTGCAAAAAATAAGAAAAGTTCGATCTCCCCCACCGTGACACGCATGCATGCGGAATCGAACCTTGGACCCATTACCTAAGAGGTCCACCACTTCTCCATTCGGTCATTAAGCCATTACGCAAATTTTGACAAAGTTACATTATGAGACCGTTCGGAAATTCTTGCACGACAAAAACAAAGTCTGAATGCATGATGCGTGTTTTTGTTGATATTTATTCTCATAACTTCAACATACAATTAAATAAAAAATAAAAATAAAAAAATATAAGAACAAGTAAGAAAGCTACAGTCGAGTGTGCTCGACTGTAATATACCCGCTACCCAGCTGCTTGTACATAATTTATTTGCGGAACAAAAAAACGGCTTCAATCATATTTTGACCGTAAAAGGCTATGGACTTATAATATTTATGCAAAGTCAAAATATAAAATAAAAAAAAAAAACATTTTTGCACACATTTAATTTTTGATGCGGGCGGGACTCGAACCCGTAAATGCATAATAGTACTGTTCGTTTTGCAGTCTACAACTTAGCCCATTTCACCACCGTACACACACACGATTCGGCACAATGCTGCCGGCAGCGCTGCTTACAGCTATGGAAAACATTAAGCTGAATAACTTCTGTGTTTATTATCCGATTGTTACCAAATTTTCAGAGATCATCTGGCTAGCTATAGTTATCATATAAACCGAAAATGAACAATATGGCATCGAAATTGCTCTTGTAATAATTTTTTTTTATTTGCAGGGGCGGAAGGGGGAGTGGCCAAAATCCAAAATAAACTTGATCAGCGTGCAATAATAACACATTTTGTCACCAAAGTTTGTAGTTCTAGCTCTTATAATAGCTGAGATCTAGATTTTCACACGGACAACGGTTACTTTAAGCGACAAGAATCCGCCGTAATGCCGACGCTTCAAGAATCCGCCGTTATGTAGATGCTGCACGAATCCGCCGTTATGTCGACGCTGCAAGAATCCACTGTTATGCCAACTATTCTCCCAAAAACATATGGAAGTTAGCTGCTAAGAATAAAACTCAAATAAAACTTCACTTCACTTCTGTCTCGACTTCGGAAACTGTGCAGTTGCTCTTTCTTTGCGAACGGAACGAAAAATACAAAACTCATACATAACTTACTCCAACGTACTAAAAGGGACTCTAGAAAGCTCAATCAACCCCTTCAACCCTCTTCATCACCACCACCGCTCAGGCCACGAGTTGTAACTCGCTCGACTGTAGCTTTCATTATTTGTTCTTTTTACATCCATAAACAAGTAAGAAAGCTACATTCGAGTGTGCTCGACTGTAATATACCCGCTACCCAGCTGCTCGTACATCAAAATTATTTGCGGAACAATAAAGAACGGCTACAATCATATTTTGACCATAAAAGGCCATGGACTTACAATATTTATCCAAAGTCAAAATCTAAAATAAAAAATATAATTTTTTGCACACATTTAATTCTTGATGCAGGTGGGGCTCGAACCCATAAATGCATAATAGTTCTGTTCGTTATGCAGTCCACAACTTAACCCATTTTACCACCGTACACGCACACACTATTCGGCACAATGCTGCAAGCAGCGCTGCCGGCAAAAGGAGTAAAAAGTATTGAAAACGTATAACTTCTATTCAGGTACCAAAAAATACAAGATTTATCACTTAAACAGTAAAATTAATAATTCTACCTGTTGAAGACTATAAATCGAATACGTGCATGTAAAAAACGATATGTGCCCTTTTAATAATTCTTTATATACTTGAATGGAAAGTGTTCTAGAGCACTCTAACTTTTAATAAATTTTGTTAAAACAAGTAAGAAAGCTACAGTCGAGTATGCTCGACTGTAACATACCCGCTACCCAGCTGCTTGTACAAAATTTATTTGCGGAACAAAAAAACGGCTACAATCATATTTTGACCGTAAAAGGCTATGGACTTATAATATTTATGCAAAGTCAAAATATAAAATAAAAAGAAAAAACATTTTTGCACACATTTAATTTTTGATGCGGGCGGGACTCGAACCCGTAAATGCATAATAGTACTGTTCGTTTTGCAGTCCACAACTTAACCCATTTCACCACCGTACACGCACACACGATTCGGCACAATGCTGCAAGCAGTGCTGCCGGCAGCTATGGAAAACGTTAAGCTGAATAACTTCTGTGTTTATTATCCGATTGTTACCAAATTTTCAGAGATCATCTGGCTAGCTATAGTTATCATGTAAACCGAAAATGAAGAATATGACATCAAAATTGCACTTGTTATCAATGTTTTTTCGATTTGCGGGGGCGGAAGGGGACGTGGCCAAAATCCAAAATAAACTTGATCAGCGTGCAATAATAACACATATTGTCACCAAATTTGGTTGTCCTAGCTCTTATAATAGCTGAGATCTAGATTTTCACACGGACAGACAGACGGACAGACGGACATGGCTATATCGACTCGGCTGTTGATCCTGAGCCAGAATATATATACTTTATGGGGTCGGAGGTGTCTCCATCTGCCTGTTACATACATTTTCGGTTTGAACAAAGTTATAATACCCTTCTACTCTATGAGTAGCGGGTATAAAAACGACCGATAGGTTCTATGGCAGCTATACGATGTATCGGTCCGTACCGGCTCGTTCCGACTTATTTACAGCGGGCAGCAATAAGAAACATGTATACAAAGTTTCATGAAGGTAGCTCAAAAAGGGAGGGAAAAACTTTTATTTGCAAAAAATAAGAAAAGTTCGATCTCCCCCACCGTGACACGCATGCATGCGGAATCGAACCTTGGACCCATTACCTAAGAGGTCCACCACTTCTCCATTCGGTCATTAAGCCATTACGCAAATTTTGACAAAGTTACATTATGAGACCGTTCGGAAATTCTTGCACGACAAAAACAAAGTCTGAATGCATGATGCGTGTTTTTGTTGATATTTATTCTCATAACTTAAACATACAATTAAATAAAAAATAAAAATAAAAAAATATAAGATAACGCTGCGCTCTAACAATCGCACACAGCTGATTTAAGAGACTGTCACTTCTCCACTTGTTAACAAAGTTCATTGTGAGCCATTAGAAAAATTTTAAATGAAATGCACGACCACCAATTAATGCATATTCAAAAATTAAAGTATTAGTTCTTAAAAAAAAGAACAAGTAAGAAAGCTACAGTCGAGTGTGCTCGACTGTAATATACCCGCTACCCAGCTGCTTGTACATAATTTATTTGCGGAACAAAAAAACGGCTTCAATCATATTTTGACCGTAAAAGGCTATGGACTTATAATATTTATGCAAAGTCAAAATATAAAATAAAAAAAAAAAACATTTTTGCACACATTTAATTTTTGATGCGGGCGGGACTCGAACCCGTAAATGCATAATAGTACTGTTCATTTTGCAGTCTACAACTTAGCCCATTTCACCACCGTACACACACACACGATTCGGCACAATGCTGCCGGCAGCGCTGCTTACAGCTATGGAAAACGTTAAGCTGAATAACTTCTGTGTTTATTATCCGATTGTTACCAAATTTTCAGAGATCATCTGGCTAGCTATAGTTATCATGTAAACCGAATAGTTATAGTTATCATGTAAACCGAATATGAACAATATGGCATCAAAATTGCACTTTTTATCAATTTTTTTTCGATTTACGGGGGCGGAAGTGGGCGTGGCCAAAATCCAAAATAAACTTGATCAGCGTGCAATAATAACACATTTTGTCACAAAAGTTGGTAGTTCTAGCTCTTATTATAGCTGAGATCTAGATTTTCACACGGACAACGGTCACTTTAAGCGAAAAGAATCCGCCGTAATGCCGACGCTTCAAGAATCCGCCGTTATGTAGACGCTGCACGAATCCGCCGTTATGTCGACGCTGCAAGAATCCGCCGTTATGCCGACGCTGCGGACGGAGCATTTCGCGAGAATCCGCCGATTCTCCCGAAAAACATATGTAAGTTAGCTGCTAAGAATAAAACTCAAATAAAACTTCACTTCACTTCTGTCTCGACTTCGAAACTGTGCAGTTGCTCTTTCTTTGCGAACGGAACGAAAAATACAGAACTCATACATAACTTACTCCAACGTACTAAAAGGGACTCTAGAAAGCTCAATCAACCCCTTCAACCCTCTTCATCAGCTCCACCGCTCAGGCCACGAGTTGTAGCTCGCTCGACTGTAGCTTTCATTATTTGTTCTTTTTACATCCATAAACAAGTAAGAAAGCTACATTCGAGTGTGCTCGACTGTAATATACCCGCTACCCAGCTGCTCGTACATAAAAATTATTTGCGGAACAATAAAGAACGGCTACAATCATATTTTCACCATAAAAGGCCATGGACTTACAATATTTATCCAAAGTCAAAATCTAAAATAAAAAATATAATTTTTTGCACACATTTAATTCTTGATGCAGGTGGGGCTCGAACCCATAAATGCATAATAGTTCTGTTCGTTATGCAGTCCACAACTTAACCCATTTTACCACCGTACACGCACACACTATTCGGCACAATGCTGCAAGCAGCGCTGCCGGCAAAAGGAGTAAAAAGTATTGAAAACGTATAACTTCTATTCAGGTACCAAAAAAATCCAAGATTTATCACTTAAACAGTAAAATTAATAATTCTACCTGTTGAAGACTATAAATCGAATACGTGCATGTAAAAACGATATGTGCCCTTTTAATAATTCTTTATATACTTGAATGGAAAGTGTTCTAGAGCACTCTAACTTTTAATAAATTTTGTTAAAAAAAACGACCGATAGGTTCTATGGCATCTATACGATGTATCGGTCCGTACCGGCTCGTTCCGACTTATTTACAGCGGGCAGCAATAAGAAACATGTATACAAAGTTTCATGAAGGTAGCTCAAAAAGGGAGGCAAAAACTTTTATTTATTTGCAAAAAATAAGAAAAGTTCGATCTCCCCCACCGTGACACGCATGCATGCGGAATCGAACCTTGGACCCATTACCTAAGAGGTCCACCACTTCTCCATTCGGTCATTACGCAAATTTTGACAAAGTTACATTATGAGACCGTTCGGAAATTCTTGCACGACAAAAACAAAGTCTGAATGCATGATGCGTGTTTTTGTTGATATTTATTCTCATAACTTCAACATACAATTAAATAAAAAATAAAAATAAAAAAATATAAGAAAAAGTAAGAAAGCTACAGTCGAGTGTGCTCGACTGTAATATACCCACTACCCAGCTGCTCGTACATCAAAATTATTTGCGGAACAATAAAGAACGGCTACAATCATATTTTCACCATAAAAGGCCATGGACTTACAATATTTATCCAAAGTCAAAATCTAAAATAAAAAATATAATTTTTTGCACACATTTAATTCTTGATGCAGGTGGGGCTCGAACCCATAAATGCATAATAGTTCTGTTCGTTATGCAGTCCACAACTTAACCCATTTTACCACCGTATACGCACACACGATTCGGCACAATGCTGCAAGCAGAGCTGCCGGCAAAAGGAGTAAAAAGTATTGAAAACGTATAACTTCTATTCAGGTACCAAAAAATCCAAGATTTATCACTTAAACAGTAAAATTAATAATTCTACCTGTTGAAGACTATAAATCGAATACGTGCATGTAAAAAACGATATGTGCCCTTTTAATAATTCTTTATATACTTGAATGGAAAGTGTTCTAGAGCACTCTAACTTTTAATAAATTTTGTTAAAAAAACGACCGATAGGTTCTATGGCATCTACACGATGTATCGGTCCGTACCGGCTCGTTCCGACTTATTTACAGCGGGCAGCAATAAGAAACATGTATACAAAGTTTCATGAAGGTAGCTCAAAAAGGGAGGCAAAAACTTTTATTTGCAAAAAATAAGAAAAGTTCGATCTTCCCCACCGTGACACGCATGCATGCGGAATCGAACCTTGGACCCATTACCTAAGAGGTCCACCACTTCTCCATTCGGTCATTACGCAAATTTTGACAAAGTTACATTATGAGACCGTTCGGAAATTCTTGGACGAAAAAAACAAAGTCTGAATGCATGATTCGTGTTTTTGTTGATATTTATTCTCATAACTTAAACATACAATTAAATAAAAAATAAAAATAAAAAAATATAAGAACAAGTTAGTAAGCTACAGTCGAGTGTGCTAGACTGTAATATACCCGCTACCCAGCTGCTTGTACATAATTTATTTGCGGAACAAAAAAACGGCTTCAATCATATTTTGACCGTAAAAGGCTATGGACTTATAATATTTATGCAAAGTCAAAATATAAAATAAAAAAAAAAACATTTTTGCACACATTTAATTTTTGATGCGGGCGGGACTCGAACCCGTAAATGCATAATAGTACTGTTCGTTTTGCAGTCTACAACTTAGCCCATTTCACCATCGTACACACACACACGATTCGGCACAATGCTGCCGGCAGCGCTGCTTACAGCTATGGAAAACGTTAAGCTGAATAACTTCTGTGTTTATTATCCGATTGTTACCAAATTTTCAGAGATCATCTGGCTAGCTATAGTTATCATGTAAACCGAAAATAAACAATATGGCATCAAAATTACACTTGTTATCAATGTTTTTTGCGATTTGCGGGGGCGGAAGGCGGCGTGGCCATAATCCAAAATAAACTTGATCAGCGTGCAATAATAACACATATTGTCACCAAATTTGGTTGTCCTAGCTCTTATAATAGCTGAGATCTAGATTTTCACACGGACAGACGGACAAGGCTATATCGACTCGGCTGTTGATCCTGAGCCAGAATATATATACTTTATGGGGTCGGAGTGTCTCCTTATAATACCCTTCTACTCTATGAGTAGCGGGTATAAACATTTTTGCTCACATTTAATTTTTGATGCGGGCGGGACTCGAACCCGTAAATGCATAATAGTACTGTTCGTTTTGCAGTCCACAACTTAACCCATTTCACCACCGTACACACACACACGATTCGGCACAATCCTGCAAGCAGCGCTGCCGGCAGCGCTGCTTACAGCTATGGAAAACGTTAAGCTGAATAACTTCTGTGTTTATTATCCGATTGTTAAACTTGATCAGCGTGCAATAATAACATAATAACAATAATAACATTTTGTCACAAAAGTTGGTAGTTATAGCTCTTATAATAGCTGAGATCTAGATTTTCACTTGGACAACGGTCACTTTAAGCGACAAGAATCCGCCGTAATGCCGACGCTTCAAGAATCCGCCGTTATGTAGACGCTGCACGAATCCGCCGTTATGTCGACGCTGCGGACGGAGCATTTAACGAGAATCCGCCGATTCTCCCGAAAAACATATGTAAGGTAGTTGCTAAGAATAAAACTCAAATAAAACTTCACTTCACTTCTGTCTCGATTTCGGAAACTGTGCAGTTGCTCTTTCTTTGCGAACGGAACGAAAAATACAAAACTCATACATAACTTACTTCAACGTACCAAAAGGGACTCTAGAAAGCTCAATCAGCCCCTTCAACCCTCTTCATCAGCTCCACCGCTCAGGCCACGAGTTGTAGCTCGCTCGACTGTAGCTTTCATTATTTGTTCTTTTTACATCCATAAACAAGTAAGAAAGCTACATTCGAGTGTGCTCGACTGTAATATACCCGCTACCCAGCTGCTCGTACATCAAAATTATTTGCGGAACAATAAGGAACGGCTACAATCATATTTTGACCATAAAAGGCCATGGACTTACAATATTTATCCAAAATCAAAATCTAAAATAAAAAATATAATTTTTTGCACACATCTAATTTTTAATGCGGGTGGGACTCGAACCCATAAATGCATAATACTTCTGTTCGTTTTGCAGTGCACAACTTAACCCATTTCACCATCGTACACGCACACACCATTCGGCACAATGCTGCAAGCAGAGCTGCCGGCAGCGCTGGGGGTCGGAGGTGTCTCCTTCTGCCTGTTACATACATTTTCGGTTTGAACAAAGTTATAATACCCTTCTACTCTATGAGTAGCGGGTATAATTAGATGTGTGCAAAAAATTATATTTTTTATTTTAGATTTTGACTTTGCATAAATATTGTAAGTCCATAGCTTTTTACGGTCAAAATATGATTGTAGCCGTGCTTTTTTGTTCCGCAAATAAATGATGTACGAGCAGCTGGGTAGCGGGTATATTACAGTCGAGCACACTCGATTGTAGCTTTCTTACTTGTTTATGGATGTAAAAAGAACAAATAATGAAAGCAGCGTCTACATAACGGCGGATTCTTGTCGCTTAAAGTGACCGTTGTCCGAGTGAAAATCTAGATCTCAGCTATTATAAGAGCTAGAACTACCTTTGGTGACAAAATGTGTTATTATTGCACGCTGATCAAGTTTATTTTGGATTTTGGCCACTCAACCTTCCGCCCCTGTAAATAAAAAAAAATTGATTACAAGCGCAGTTTTGATGTCATATTGTTCATTTTTGGTTTATATGATAACTATAGCTAGCCAGATGATCTCTGAAAATTTGGTAACAATCGGATAATAAACACAGAAGTTATTCAGCTTAACGTTTTCCATAGCTGTAAGCAGCGCTGGCCACGCCCCCTTCCGCCCCCGTAATTCGAAAAAACATTGATTATAAGTGCAATTTTGATGCCATATTGTTCATTTCCGGTTTGCATGATATCTATAGCTAGCTGCTTGCAGCATTGTACCGAATCGTGTGTGCGTGTACGGTGGTGAAATGGGTTAAGTTGTGGACTGCAAAACGAACAGTACTATGATGCATTTACGGGTTCGAGTCCCGCCCGCATCAAAAATTAAATGTGTGCAAAAATGGTTTTTTTTTCTATTTTAGATTTTGACTTTGCATAAATATTGTAATACCATATTCCTTTACGGTCAAAATATGATTGTAGCCGTTCTTTATTGTTCCGCAAATAATTTTGATGTACGAGCAGCTGGGTAGCGGGTTTATTACAGTCGAGCACTCTAATGTAGCTTTCTTACTTGTTTTTATTTTGGATTTTGACTGTGCATAAATATTGTAAGTCCATGGCCTTTTACGGTTAAAATATGATTGTAGCTGTTCTTTATTGTTCCGCAAATAATTATACCCGCTACTTTTATAGTAGAAGGGTATTATAACTTTGTTTAAACCGAAAATGTATGTAACAGGCAGAAGGAGACACCTCCGACCCCATAAATGATATATATATTCTGGATCAGGATCAACAGCCGAGTCGATATAGCCGTCTGTCTGTCTGTTCGTCTGTCTGTCCGTGTGAAAATCTAGATCTCAGCTATTATAAGAGCTAGGACTACCAAATTTGGTGACAATATTTGTTATTACTGCACGCTGATCAAGTTTATTTTGGATTTTGGCCACGCCCCCTTCCGCCCCTTTAAATCGAAAAAAATTGATTACAAGCGCAATATGCCATATTGTTCATTTTCGGTTTATATGATAACTATAGCTAGCCAGAAGATCTTTGAAAATTTGATAACAATCGGATAATAAACACAGAAGTTATTCAGCTTAACGTTTTCAATAGCTGTAAGAAGCGCTGCCGGCAGCGCAAATTCTTTATTTGTACAGGAAATAGTAAGAATGCCTTACAATGCAAATTTTTGCAGTTGTTGGATAACAGCGTCAGTAGCTCAATGGAAAAGCGATGAACTCCTGAACCGACAGGCCCTTGGTTCGATTCCCAGTTCATGCCGCTTAAGCTTTTTCTTTTTTTTTTTTAAGAACTAATAATTTAAGTTTTGAATATGCATTAATTGGTGGTCGTGCATTTCATTTAAAATTTTTTTAATGGCTCACAATGAACTTTGTTAACAAGTGGAGAAGTGACAGTCTCTTAAATCAGCTGTGTGCGATTGTTAGAGCGCAGCTTTTTCTTATATTTTTTATTTTTATTTAATTGTATGTTTAAGTTATGAGAATAAATATCAACAAAAACACGCATCATGCATTCAGACTTTGTTTTTGTCGTGCAAGAATTTCCGAATGGTCTCATAATGTAACTTTGTCAAAATTTGCGTAATGGCTTAATGACCGAATGGAGAAGTGGTGGACCTCTTAGGTAATGGGTCCAAGGTTCGAATCCGCATGCATGCGTGTCATGGTGGGGGAGATCAAACTTTTCTTATTTCTTGCAAATAAAAGTTTTTGCCTCCCTTTTTGAGCTACCTTCATGAAACTTTGTATACATGTTTCTTATTACTTCCCGCTGTAAATAAGTCGGAACGAGCCGGTACGGACCGATACATCGTATAGATGCCATAGAACCTATCGGTCGTTTTTTTAATAAAATTTATTAAAAGTTAGAGTGCTCTAGAACACTTTCCATTCAAGTATATAAAGAATTATTAAATTATTATTTTACATGCACGTATTCGATTTATAGTCTTCAACAGGTAGAATTATAAATTTTACTGTTTAAGTGATAGATCTTGGGTTTTTTTGGTACCTGAATAGAAGCTATACGTTTTCAATACTTTTTACTCCTTTTGCCGGCAGCGCTGCTTGTAGCATTGTGCCGAATAGTGTGTACGTGTACGGTGGTGAAATGGGTTAAGTTGTGGACTGCATAACGAACAGAACTATTATGCATTTATGGGTTCGAGCCCCACCTGCATCAAGAATTAAATGTGTGCAAAAAATTATATTTTTTATTTTAGATTTTGACTTTGGATAAATATTGTAGGTCCATGGCCTTTTATGGTCAAAATATGATTGTAGCCGTTCTTTATTGTTCCGCAAATAATTTTGATGTACGAGCAGCTGGGTAGCGGGTATATTACAGTCGAGCACACTCGAATGTAGCTTTCTTACTTGTTTATGGATGTAAAAAGAACAAATAATGAAAGCTACAGTCGAGCGAGATACAACTCGTGGCCTGAGCGGTGGAGCTGATGAAGAGGGTTGAAGGGGTTGATTGAGCTTTCTAGAGTCCCTTTTAGTACGTTGGAGTAAGTTATGTATGAGTTTTGTATTTTTCGTTCCGTTCGCAAAGAAAGAGCAACTGCACAGTTTCGAAGTCGGGACAGAAGTTAAGTGAAGTTTTATTTGAGTTTTATTCTTAGCAGCTAACTTACATATGTTTTTCGGGAGAATCGGCGGATTCTCGCGAAATGCTCCGTCCGCAGCGTCGGCATAACGGCGGATTCTTGCAGCGTCGACATAACGGCGGATTCGTGCAGCGTCTACATAACGGCGGATTCTTGTCGCTTAAAGTGACCGTTGTCCGAGTGAAAATCTAGATCTCAGCTATTATAAGAGCTAGAACTACCAACTTTGGTGACAAAATGTGTTATTATTGCACGCTGATCAAGTTTATTTTGGATTTTGGCCACTCCCCCTTCCGCCCCTGTAAATAAAAAAAAATTGATTACAAGCTCAATTTTGATGTCATATTGTTCATTTTCGGTTTATATGATAACTATAGCTAGCCAGATGATCTCTGAAAATTTGGTAACAATCGGATAATAAACACAGAAGTTATTCAGCTTAACGTTTTCCATAGCTGTAAGCAGCACTGCCGGCAGCGCAAATTCTTTATTTGTACAGGAAATAATAAGAATGCCTTACAATGCAAATTTTTGCAGTTCTTGGATAACACCGTCAGTAGCTTAGTAGAAAAGTGATGAACTCCTAAACCGACAGGCCCGTGGTTCGATTTCCTGCTCATGCCGCTTAAGTTTTTTTTTTTTTTTTTTAAGTACTAATACTTTAAGTTTTGAATATGCATTAATTGGTGGTCGTGCATTTCATTTAAAATTTTTTTAATGGCTCACAATGAACTTTGTTAACAAGTGGAGAAGTGACAGTCTCTTAAATCAGCTGTGTGCGATTGTTAGAGCGCAGCTTTTTCTTATATTTTTTTATTTTTATTTTTTATTTAATTGTATGTTTAAGTTATGAGAATAAATATCAACAAAAACACGCATCATGCATTCAGACTTTGTTTTTGTCGTGCAAGAATTTCCGAATGGTCTCATAATGTAACTTTGTCAAAATTTGCGTAATGGCTTAATGGCCGAATGGAGAAGTGGTGTACCTCTTAGGTAATGGGTCCAAGGTTCGATTCCGCATGCATGCGTGTCATGGTGGGGGAGATCGAACTTTTCTTATTTTTTGCAAATAAAAGTTTTTGCCTCCCTTTTTGAGCTACCTTCATGAAACTTTGTAAACATGTTTCTTATTGCTGCCCGCTGTAAATAAGTCGGAACGAGCCGGTACGGACCGATACATCGTATAGATGCCATAGAACCTATCGGTCGTTTTTTTTAACAAAATATATTAAAAGTTAGAGTGCTCTAGAACACTTTCCATTCAAGTATATAACGAATTATTAAAAGGGCACATATCGTTTTTTACATGCACGTATTCGATTTATAGTCTTCAACAGGTAGAATTATTATTTTTACTGTTTAAGTGATAAATCTTGGATTTTTTTGGTACCTGAATACAAGTTATACGTTTTCAATACTTTTTACTCCTTTTGCCGGCAGCTCTTCTTGCAGCATTGTGCCGAATGGTGTGTGCGTGTACGGTGGTGAAATGGGTTAAGTTGTGGACTGAATAACGAACAGAACTATTATGCATTTATGGGTTAGAGGCCCACCCGCATCAAGAATTAAATGTGTGCAAAAAATTATATTTTTTATTTTAGATTTTGACTTTGGATAAATATTGTAAGTCCATGGCCTTTTATGGTCAAAATATGATTGTACCCGTTCTTTATTGTTCCGCAAATAATTTTGATGTACGAGCAGCTGGGTAGCGGGTATATTACAGTCGAGCACACTCGAATGTAGCTTTCTTACTTGTTTATGGATGTAAAAAGAACAAATAATGAAATCTACAGTCGAGCGAGATACAACTCGTGGCCTGAGCGGTGGAGCTGATGAAGAGGGTTGAAGGGGTTGATTGAGCTTTCTAGAGTCCCTTTTAGTACGTTGGAGTAAGTTATGTATGAGTTTTGTATTTTTCGTTCCGTTCGCAAAGAAAGAGCAACTGCACAGTTTCGAAGTCGAGACAGAAGTGAAGTGAAGTTTTATTTGAGTTTTATTCTTAGCAGCTAACTTACATATGTTTTTCGGGAGAATCGGCGGATTCTCGCGAAATGCTCCGTCCGCAGCGTCGGCATAACGGCGGATTCTTGAAGCGTCGGCATTACGGCAGATTCTTGTCGCTTAAAGTGACCGTTGTCCGTGTGAAAATCTAGATCTCAGCTATAATAAGAGCTAGAACTACCAACTTTGGTGACAAAACGTGTTATTATTGCACGCTGATCAAGTTTATTTTGGATTTTGGCCACGCCCCCTTCCGCCCCTGTAAATCGAAAAAAATTAATTACAAGCGCAATTTTGATGCCATATTGTTCATTTTCGGTTTATTAGATAACTATAGATAGCCAGATGACCTCTAAAAATTTGGTAACAATCGGATAATAAACACAGAAGTTATTCAGCTTAACGTTTTCCATAGCTGTAAGCAGCGCTGCCGGCAGCGCAAATTCTTTATTTGTACAGGAAATAATAAGAATGCCTTACAATGCAAATTTTTGCAGTTGTTGGATAACAGCGTCAGTAGCTTAGTAGAAAAGCGATGAACTCGTGAACCGACAGGCCCGTGGTTCGATTCACTGTTCATGCCGCTTAAGCTTTTTTTTTTTTTTTTTTTTAAGAACTAATACTTTAAGTTTTGAATATGCATTAATTGGTGGTCGTGCATTTCATTTAAAATTTTTCTAATGGCTCACAATGAACTTTGTTAACAAGTGGAGAAGTGACAGTCTCTTAAATCAGCTGTGTGCGATTGTTAGAGCGCAGCTTTTTCTTATATTTTTTTATTTTTATTTTTTATTTAACTGTATGTTTAAGTTATGAGAATAAATATCAACAAAAAAACGCATCATGCATTCAGACTTTGTTTTTGTCGTGCAAGAATTTCCGAATGGTCTCATAATGTAACTTTGTCAAAATTTGCGTAATGGCTTAATGACCGAATGGAGAAGTGGTGGACCTCTTAGGTAATGGGTCCAAGGTTCGATTCCGCATGCATGCGTGTCATGGTGGGGGAGATCGAACTTTTCTTATTTTTTGCAAATAAAAGTTTTTGCTTCCCTTTTTGAGCTACCTTCATGAAACTTTGTATACATGTTTCTTATTGCTGCCCGTTGTAAATAAGTCGGAACGAGCCGGTACAGACCGATACATCGTATAGATGCCATAGAACCTATCGGTCGTTTTTTTAACAAAATTTATTAAAAGTTAGAGTGCTCTAGAACACTTTCCATTAAAGTATATAAAGAATTATTAAAAGGGCACATATCGTTTTTTACATGCACGTATTCGATTTATAGTCTTCAACGGGTAGAATTATTATTTTTACTGTTTAAGTGATAAATCTTGGATTTTTTTGGTACCTGAATAGAAGTTATACGTTTTCAATACTTTTTACTCCTTTTGCCGGCAGCGCTGCTTGCAGCATTGTGCCGAATAGTGTGTGCGTGTACGATGGTGAAATAGGTTAAGTTGTGCACTGCAAAACGAACAGAACTATTATGCATTTATGGGTTCGAGTCCCACCCGCATCAAAAATTAAATGTGTGCAAAAAATTATATTTTTTATTTTAGATTTTGACTTTGGATAAATATTGTAAGTCCATGGCCTTTTATGGTCAAAATATGATTGTAACCGTTCTTTATTGTTCCGCAAATAATTTTGATGTACGAGCAGCTGGGTAGCGGGTATATTACAGTCGAGCACACTCGAATGTAGCTTTCTTACTTGTTTATGGATGTAAAAAGAACAAATAATGAAAGCTACAGTCGAGCGAGATACAACTCGTGGCCTGAGCGGTGGAGCTGATGAAGAGGGTTGAAGGGGTTGATTGAGCTTTCTAGAGTCCCTTTTAGTACGTTGGAGTAAGTTATGTATGAGTTTTGTATTTTTCGTTCCGTTCGCAAAGAAAGAGCAACTGCACAGTTTCGAAGTCGAGACAGAAGTGAAGTGAAGTTTTATTTGAGTTTTATTCTTAGCAGCTAACTTACATATGTTTTTCGGGAGAATCGGCGGATTCTCGCGAAATGCACCGTCCGCAGCGTCTACATAACGGCGGATTCTTGCAGCGTCGACATAACGGCGGATTCGTGCAGCGTCTACATAACGGCGGATTCTTGAAGCGTCGGCATTACGGCAGATTCTTGTCGCTTAAAGTGACCGTAGTCCGTGTGAAAATCTAGATCTCAGCTATTATAAGAGCTAGAACTACCAACTTTGGTGACAAAATGTGTTATTATTGCACGCTGATCAAGTTTATTTTGGATTTTGGCCACGCCCCCTTCCGCCCCTGTAAATCCAAATTAACTACAAGCGCAATTTTGATGCCATATTGTTCATTTTCGGTTTATATGATAACTATAGATAGCCAGATGACCTCTGAAAATTTGGTAACAATCGGATAATAAACACAGAAGTTATTCAGCTTAACGTTTTCCATAGCTGTAAGCAGCGCTGCCGGCAGCGCAAATTCTTTATTCGTACAGGAAATAATAAGAATGCCTTACAATGCAAATTTTTGCAGTTGCTGGATAACAGCGTCAGTAGCTTAGTCGAAAAGCGATGAACTCCTGAACCGACAGGCCCGTGGTCCCTGTTCATGCCGCTTAAACTTTTTCATTTTTATACCCGCTACTCATAGAGTAGAAGGGTATGATAACTCTGTTCAAGCCGAAAATGTATGTAACAGGCAGAAGGAGACACCTCCGACCCTATAAAGTATATATATTCTGGCTCAGGATCAACAGCCGAGTCGATATAGCCATGTCCGTCTCTCCGTCTGTACGTCTAGATCTCAGCTATTACAAAAGGTAGAGACACCCAATTTCCTGTATACCATAGGTAGATCGAGTTTATTTTCAATTTTCGATGTCGCGCCCACCGCCCACGCAAAACGATAATTACGATTATTAGAAAAAGTATTGAAGTTATGGCTTTCTGCTTTGGTATAAACATAGATAATTACAATATAAATCTATTTTCAAAATTACAATCCGATCGAACAATAAACACAAAAGATATTCATCTAAACGTTTTCCATAGTTACACTCTTTGCGCCTTTGCAGCATATCGGGACGTCATCGTCAAATTTCCACATTTTTCGTAAATTTGCGTATTATTTAAAATTTATTAAGAATATTTAAAGCTTTTAAAAATGTTTTAAAAATATTAACTGTCAATTTTCTTAATTTCAAAATATTTAAAAATTTCTATAATTTATTAAAATTTTTTTTTATACTTCCCACTTTTCCAAAGTTCCATAATTTTTAAAATTGCTTATCAATGAAAAAGGGATTAAGTCTTTGTTTCCCTTTTGATTTTTTTTGCCTTTCTTATCATTTCTAATATTCTAATATTCTATTCTAATATTCAGTTACCACTGTATTTAGTTAGTGGTTTCGGCACCTTTAGCAGTAAGAGATGTTGTGCCAGTTCTGACACTTTTGATTGAATTCCCAGCAGCATGCGTTGCAAGACTCCCCATACAGCGCCAACTGCCTGCGCCAACTACCTGTGCCTGCATCTGCGTGTACGTCGGCGTCGATTGTAATCAACACGCTGGGATCAATCAGCAAACTTTAAAACTGAACGCCACACAGCAGTCAGCTCGAATGAATCCATCAAACGTATCAATCATGATGACAGGTCACAGTGCGAGCACAGTATAACTGGAAAAGACCAGGCCAGACCAGACACAGGCAGGACCAGGCAACAGGCAGCAGGTCCAGTTTTAGCTTTTCCTAACATGTCTGTGAAACGTCTCAGTTGTTGTTTTTGTTGTAGTTGGCGTTGCCTCACTTGTGAAGTCTCCACGCGCGTTGCGCCCATTAAATTCGAATAATCTTAGTTGTTGTTGCTTTTTTTTTTCATCAATCTCCCCACTCTGGACTCGAGTTGCAACTGTCGCATATAGCAGCTGGACACGGTGCTTGTGTGAGACGCTGCAGGCAGGCAGGCAGCATCAGCCCAACTGATTTGAAATTCTTAAGTGATTTTGATTACTTGAGGTATTGATATTTTGACTTGTACGTTGACTAGATAGTTGAAGGCTTGTTAGATGCATGTCAGCAGCAGCAGCGGCCTCAGACCGGTTTCACTGGCTGCATGTCTTGGTCTTGGTCTCTACGTCTCCATTTTCGTCTGCATCTGCGTGATGCGCCTGGCTTGATGTTGATTATAATTTAATTATAAGCAATCTGTAACAAGTAAATGGCTTGCATGGTGCTCTCACTCCATGGCACTCCTGGTCATGGCGCATAATTTAGCAGGCAGGTGCAGCAGCTTTATTAGCTTAGACGTCTCAGTCCGCTGCATGACTAATAATAGTCATGGGCCGGTCACATTCTGCTCTCTTGCCACATTTGCCACCGGCACAAACCATACATATTCTCAATCTGCTTGGCTTGGGCAGCCACGATGTCTGCTAACGAAAGTTGCAGACATTTGAGTGACTGAAGCAAGGCAAAATGCTGTAGAAATTTCCCCTTGCGATTTGCGGCTAATCCCATGGAAAATAATATAGATAGAGAGGTATTCTCTCTTAAGACTTGCTGGCTTTATATGTAGAATTTGTAGCAAGGAGGTACCAAGCGATACAATTCTATTAAAACGATTCAAGTAGGCTGAGTTGCTTCTGTCTTAATTTCTGACTACGTAAGCTCTCAATGTGTTCGGATTTTCAGTCCCCTCTCAGCTCTCAATTGAGACTGGACTGGGTTTTTTTTTCTCTGGGTGAGACTGGAATCTCTTTTTATACCCGCTACTCATAGAGTAGAAGGGTATTATTACTTTTGTTTAAACCGAAAACGTATGTAACAGGCATAAGGAGACACCTCCGATCTCGTAAAGTTTATATATTCTGGCTCAGGATAATCAGCCGAGTCGATACAGCCATGTCCGTCTGTCTGTCCGTGTCAAAATCTAGATCTCAGCCATTATAAGAGCTAGGACTACCGAATTTGGTGACAAAATGTGTTATTATTGCACGCTGATCAAGTTTATTTCGGATTTTGGCCACGCCCCTTACGCCCCAGTAAATCGAAAAAACATTGATAACAAGTGCAATTTTGATGCCATATTGTTCATTTTTGGTTTACATGATAACTATAGCTAGCCAGACGATCTCTGAAAATTTGGTAACAATCGGATAATAAACACAGAAGTTATTCAGCTTAACGTTTAGCATTGTGCCGAATCGTGTGTGCGTGTACGGTGGTGAAATGAGTTAAGTTGTGGACTGCAAAACGAACAGTACTATTATGCATTTACGGGTTCGAGTCCCGCCCGCATCAAAAATTAAATGTGTGCAAAAATGTTTTTTTTTTTTATTTTATATTTTGACTTTGCATAAATATTATAAGTTCATAGCCTTTTACGGTCAAAATATGATTGTAGCCGTTTTTTTGTTCCGCAAATAAATAATGTACAAGCAGCTGGGTAGCGGGTATATTACAGTCGAGCACACTCGACTGTAGCTTTCTTACTTGTTTTTTTTATAACTCTTCTTTTTTTTCGTAGTGCATTTGTATTAAAGTATGCCTTTTTTTAACAAGTAGACCAATTCTCTTCATTTTTGGATAAGTACACAAAAATGTTTCATATCATCGTTTTTTTTTTATACCCGGTACTTCTGCAGCAATGGCTTAAGCTTGCGCATGCTCTTGACGCTCAACTTGTGTGTCTCAAAGAGTGAGATTGTCGCCTGCGAATAATCGTTGCCATAGAGTTTGCCCATGGCCAGAGCCACATCGCGCTGGGTGAAGCCGAGCTCGATGCGACGCTGCTTAAAGGTCTTCGCAAACTGATCGAGCTCCATAACTATTCAACAAATTATTTAATTTCTTTTTTACACTAACTGAATTTTTTGAATTTTTGGTCTTGGTTTACTATATTGTTTGTTTCCTTGTTTGCTTTGTTTTCAATCTATAGTAATGTTTGCTTTGTTTTCAATCTATAGTAACAATATATTTAATTTAATATCTTTTCTATAACGACTTTTAAATATATTTGGTAAAACTTTTAACTAAATTTTAAATATATATACAGTGGTGGCCTTTTATTTAGCACACTATTTAGCAGCACACTTCAACATGAATTTTTACCGATTGTATAGTGAATAGTTCACCAATTTTTTTTCTGGTTGTTGCCTTATTAGTTGATAAGATGTACCGTTACTTTCAGCCTATTCCCTTTCGTCGTTTTTTTTTCTGCGTTGGTTTGAATGAATTAACTATGATTTTCAGCTGGACATGAGTTTAGCACACTTATACTTTTTTATTAATTTATTAAGTAGAATGAGAAAACATAAGAAAGGGGACTAATATTTTGTTGGATATCCTTTGTTTTTGATAACTACATCCAATCTTCTGTGCTGACTCTCCACTAAAGCAGCGCATCTGTTCTGCGGAATATTGTACCACGCTTCTCGGATAACTATCCACAAATCATTCAAACTGCCAAGATTTTTGGTGCAAATGTGCTGCTCAACATCATTCTAGAGATTCTCTATCGGATTGAGGTCCGGTGACTGAGCTGGCCACTTCAGCGTAACAACTTGATGCTCCTAAAGGCAACTTTTCATAAGCCGTGAAGTGTGCTTAGGATCGTTGTCGTGCATAAAACGCCATGATAATGGCATATTGTCCTCGGAATATGGCACCATTATATCCTCTATAATTTCTTTATAGACGTATTGGTCCATACGAGTGTCTATCCGGTAAATCATTGAAACATATTTTTTAATAACATTTAAATTTTTAATTAAAATAAATAGGTAATACTAAATATGCGAGTCCTTAAAAGAAAGAACAAAGAAAATAAAAAAAAGAAACGAAACAAGTAAGAAAGCTACAGTCGAGTGTGCTCGACTGTAATATACCCGCTACCCAGCTGCTTGTACATAATTTATTTGCGGAACAAAAAAACGGCTACAATCATATTTTGACCGTAAAAGGCTATGCACTTATAATATTAATGCAAAGTCAAAATATAAAATAAAAAAAAAAAACATTTTTGCACACATTTAATTTTTGATGCGGGCGGGACTCGAACCCGTAAATGCATAATAGTACTGTTCGATTTGCAGTCCACAACTTAACCCATTTCACCACCGTACACGTACACACGATTCGGCACAATGCTGCAAGCAGCGCTGCCGGCAGACGGACAGACGGACATGGCCATATCGACTCGGCTGTTGATCCTGAGCCAGAATATATATACTTTATAGGGTCGGAGGTGTCTCCTTCTGCCTGTTACATACATTTTCGGTTTGAACAAAGTTATTATAACCTTCTACTCTATGAGTAGCGACTATAAAAAATGTTTGCACACATTTAATATTTGATGAGGGCGGGACTCCAACCCGTAAATGCATAATAGTACTGTTCGTTTTGCAGTCCACAACTTAACCCATTTCACCACCGTACACGCACACACGATTCGGCACAATGCTGCAAGCAGCGCTGCCGGCAGACGGACAGACGGACATGGCTATATCGACTCGGCTGTTGATCCTGAGCCAGAATATATATACTTTATGGGGTCGGAGGTACCTCCTTCTGCCTGTTACATACATTTTCGGTTTGAACAAAGTTATAATACCCTTCTACTCTATGAGTAGCGGGTATAAAAATGGATTTTGATAACCAAGGAATGTAGAATTAATAAAATAAAAACATTTTGGGTTTAAATTAGTAGTTTGTTATTTATGTGTATTATTTTGTACTGTCCAAATATAGATGAAACCAAACAACATTGCTTGTGTTCTGTGTTTCTGTGTTTCGATTTACGGGGGCGGAAGGGGGCGTGGCCAAAATCCAAAATAAACTTGATCAGCGTGCAATAATAGCACATACTGTCACCAAATTTGGTAGTCCTAACTCTTATAATAGCTGAGATCTAGATTTTTACACGGACAGACAGACGGACATGGCTATATCGACTCAGCTTTTGATCCTGAGCCAGAATATATATACTTTATGGGGTCGGAGGTGTCTCCTTCTGCCTGTTACATACATTTTCGGTTTGAACAAAGTTATAATACCCTTCTACTCTATGAGTAGCGGGTATAACAAGTAAGAACGGCTACAGTCAAGTGTTGACTGTATAAGACCATGGATTTTTTAAGTTTATGAAAAAATTCAGATTTAAACAAGTAAAGAAAGCTACAGTCGAGCGCGCCCGACAAGAAGATACCATTCGCCCAGTTTCGAAACAAATTATCACACATTTAATTCCACCAAAAAAACTCTGCACAAGTTTATCCGGCACCTATTGCTTAAATTAGATCTATCTTTGAATAGCGCCATCTACATGTGAAAACGGCATAGCTTTACACACGCTACGGCTGAAACGTAGCATCGTGACGATGACGTCACGACGCGAGCACAGGCGCAAGCAGTGGAAATACGGAAATATGGATAACTTCTGTGATTATCGTCCGATTGGATTGTAATTTGGGGAATAGATTTATATTGTAATTATTCATTATTCATACCAAAGCAGAAAGCTGTAACATCAATACTTCTCCTGATAATCGAAAATTATCAATTTGCGTGGGCGGTGAGCGTGGCATCAAAAATTGAAAATAAACTCGATCTACCTATGGTATACAGGAACCTTCATGTGAAATATGGTGTCTCTAGCCTTTGTAATAGCTGAGATCTAGACTTTCAAATGGACAAACGGACATGGCTCAATCGACTCAGCTAGTGATCCTGAGTCAGAATATATATACTTTGTGGGGTCTGCCACGCCTCCTTCTGCCTGTTACATACATTTGCACAAACTTAGTATACCATTTTTGACCATTTTCAATGGTCGAATGGTATAAAAAATACATTTAAAATAGAATGTGGCAAGAAATGGGATTGCATGTAGATAAGCCAATTCCAAATGGGAGCGGTAACTCAAACGATGGCAATAATGCGCGAAAAGCTTTTTTGAATACAGAATTGTTTGCATCTATTTTAGAAGTCGACTTGGAATTACTTCGGAATCTGCATAATATTCTTATTGCTATAAACTCCGAATTTGCAATAGATGCTGAAAAATTTCAGAAACTTTCTAATAATACATTGGATAATTGCATTATCCATGGTATCCAATGTCGCCAACGTTATGTAGCGTTCTTCTGGTACATGGATCACAGATTATAGCTGTATCAGTGGTGCCAGTGGGTTGTCTGGGCGAAAATGCATCAGAAGCGCGAAACAAATTTTAGAAACGCGAAAGATGCAGCCACGCTAGACACAATTCCCGGGCAAACAATATGTTTGATGTATTCCAAAGATTTATAGACTCATCAGATCCACTTATATCAAGTGTACACATAAAGAAAAGGGTTGACCGACAAAAAAAAAAAACGAATGCTTCCACGTGAAGTAATTAAGCTTTTAGAAGCACCCCATTATCTCACTTCAAATAATGTTCAATCGTCATCTAATCACTACAGTTCTGATGATGACTCGGAATCAGACGATAAGAACCCGTAAATGCATAATAGTACTGTTCGTTTTGCAGTCCACAACTTAACCCATTTCACCACCGTACACGCACACACGATTTGGCAATATGCTGCAAGCAGCGCTGCCGGCAGCGCTGCTTACAGCTATGGAAAACGTTAAGCTGAATAACTTCTGTGTTTATAATCCGATTGTTACGGTGGTGTACGGTGGTGAAATGGGTTAAGTTGTGGACTGAAAAACGAACAAGTACTATTATGCATTTACGGGTTCGAGTCCCGCCCGCATCAAAAATTAAATGTGTGCAAAAATGTTTTTTTTTTTTTTATATTTTGACTTTGCATAAATATTATAAGTCCATAGCCTTTTACGGTCAAAATATGATTGTAGCCCATTTTTTGTTCCGCAAATAAATTATGTGCAAGCAGCTGAGTAGCGGGTATATTACAGTCGAGCACACTCGACTGTAGCTTTCTTACTTGTTTTTTTTTAAGAACTAATACTTCAATTTTTGAATATGCATTAATTGGTGGTCGTGCATTTCATTTAAAATTTTTCTAATGGCTCACAATGAACTTTGTTAACAAGTGGAGAAGTGACAGTCTCTTAAATCAGCTGTGTGCGATTGTTAGAGCGCAGCTTTTTCTTATATTTTTTTATTTTTATTTTTTATTTAACTGTATGTTTAAGTTATGAGAATAAATATCAACAAAAAAACGCATCATGCATTCAGACTTTGTTTTTGTCGTGCAAGAATTTCCGAACGGTCTCATAATGTAACTTTGTCAAAATTTGCGTAATGGCTTAATGACCAAATGGAGAAGTGGTGGACCTCTTAGGTAATGGGTCCAAGGTTCGATTCCGCATGCATGCGTGTCATGGTGGGGGAGATCGAACTTTTCTTATTTTTGCAAATAAAAGTTTTTGCCTCCCTTTTGAGCTACCTTCATGAATCTTTGTATACATGTTTCTTATTGCTGCCCGCTGTAAATAAGTCGGAACGAGCCGGTACAGACCGATACATCGTATAGATGCCATAGAACCTATCGGTCGTTTTTTTAACAAAATTTATTAAAATTTAGAGTGCTCTAGAACACTTTCCATTCAAGTATATAAAGAATTATTAAAAGGGCACATATCGTTTTTTACATGCACGTATTCGATTTATAGTCTTCAACAGGTAGAATTATTATTTTTACTGTTTAAGTGATAAATCTTGAATTTTTTTGGTACCTGAATAGAAGTTATACGTTTTCAATACTTTTTACTCCTTTTGCCGGCAGCGCTGCTTGCAGCATTGTGCCGAATAGTGTGTGCTTGTACGGTGGGGAAATGGGTTAAGTTGTGGACTGCAAAACGAACAGTACTGTTATGCAATTACGGGTTCGAGTCCCGCCCGCATCAAAAATTAAATGTGTGCAAAAATGTTTGTTTTTATTTTAGATTTTGACTTTGCATAAATATTGTAAGTCCATAGCCTTTTACGGTCAAAATATGATTGTAGCCGTGCTTTTTTGTTCCGCAAATAAATAATGAACGAGCAGCTGGGTAGCGGGTATGTTACAGTCGAGCACACTCGAATGTAGCTTTCTTACTTGTTTATGGATGTAAAAAGAACAAATAATGAAAGCTACAGTCGAGCGAGATACAACTCGTGGCCTTAGCGGTGGAGCTGATGAAGAGGGTTGAAGGGGCTGATTGAGCTTTCTAGAGTCCCTTTTAGTACGTTGGAGTAAGTTATGTATGAGTTTTGTATTTTTCGTTCCGTTCGCAAAGAAAGAGCAACTGCACAGTTTTGAAGTCGAGACAGAAGTGAAGTGAAGTTTCATTTGAGTTTTATTCTTAGCAACTAACTTACATATGTTTTTCGGGAGAATCGGCGGATTCTCGCGAAATGCTCCGTCCGCAGCGTCGGCATAACGGCGGATTCTTGCAGCGTCAACATAACGGCGGATTCGATAATAAACACAGAAGTTATTCATCTTAACGTTTTCCATAGCTGTAAGCAGCGCTGCCGGCAGCGCAAATTCTTTATTTGTACAGGAAATAATAAGAATGCCTTACAATGCAAATTTTTGCAGTTGTTGGATAACAGCGTCAGTAGCTTAGTAGAAAAGCGATGAACTCCTGAACCGACAGGCCCGTGGTTCGATTCCCTGTTCATGCCGCTTAAGCTTTTTCTTTTTTATACCCGCTACTCATAGAGTAGAAGGGTATGATAACTCTGTTCAAGCCGAAAATGTATGTAACAGGCAGAAGGAGACACCTCCGACCCCATAAAGTATATATATTCTGGCTCAGGATCAACAGCCGATTCGATATAGCCATGTCCGTCTGTCTGTCCGTGTGAAAACCTAGATCTCAGCTATTATAAGAGCTAGGACAACCAAATTTGGTGACAATATGTGTTATTATTGCACGCTGATCAAGTTTATTTTGGATTTTGGCCACGCCCCCTGCCGCCCCCGCAAATCGAAAAAACATTGATAACAAGTGCAATTTTGATGTCATATTCTTCATTTTCGGTTTACATGATAACTATAGCTAGCCAGACGATCTCTGAAAATTTGGTAACAATCGGATAATAAACACAAAAGTTATTCAGCTTAACGTTTTCCATAGCTGCCGGCAGCGCTGCTTGCAGCATTGTGCCGAATCGTGTGTGCGTGTACGGTGGTGAAATGGGTTAAGTTGTGGACTGCAAAACGAACAGTACTATTATGCATTTACGGGTTCGAGTCCCGCCCGCATCAAAAATTAAATGTGTGCAAAAATGTTTTTTTTTTTTTTATTTTATATTTTGACTTTGCATAAATATTATAAGTTCATAGCCTTTTACGGTCAAAATATGATTGTAGCCGTTTTTTTGTTCCACAAATAAATAATGTACAAGCAGCTGGGTAGCGGGTATATTACAGTCGAGCACACTCGACTGTAGCTTTCTTACTTGTTTTTTTATAACTCTTCTTTTTTTCGTAGTGCATTTGCATTAAAGTATGCCTTTTTTTAACAAGTAGACCAATTCTCTTCATTTTTGGATAAGTACACAAAAATGTTTCATATCATCGTTTTTTTTATAACCGGTACTTCTGCAGCAATGGCTTAAGCTTGCGCATGCTTTTGACGCTCAACTTGTGTGTCTCAAAGAGTGAGATTGTCGCCTGCGAATAATCGTTGCCATAGAGTTTGCCCATGGCCAGAGCCACATCGCGCTGGGTGAAGCCGAGCTCGATGCGACGCTGCTTGAAGGTCTTCGCAAACTGATCGAGCTCCATAACTATTCAACAAATTATTTAATTTCTTTTTTACACTAACTGAATTTTTTGAATTTTTGGTCTTGGTTTACTATATTGTTTGTTTCCTTGTTTGCTTTGTTTTCAATCTATAGTAATGTTTGCTTTGTTTTCAATCTATAGTAACAATATATTTAATTTAATATCTTTTCTATAACGACTTTTAAATATATTTGGTAAAACTTTTAACTAAATTTTAAATATATATACAGTGGTGGCCTTTTATTTAGCACACTATTTAGCAGCACACTTCAACATGAATTTTTACCGATTGTATAGTGAATAGTTCACCAATTTTTGTTCTGGTTGTTGCCTTATTAGTTGATAAGATGTACCGTTACTTTCAGCCTATTCCCTTTCGTCGTTTTTTTTCTGCGTTGGTTTGAATGAATTAACTATGATTTTCAGCTGGACATGAGTTTAGCACACTTATACTTTTTTTTATTAATTTATTAAGTAGAATGAGAAAACATAAGAAAGGGGACTAATATTTTTTTGGCTATCCTTTGTTTTTGATAACTACATCCAATCTTCTGTGCTGACTCTCCACTAAAGCAGCGCATCTGTTCTGCGGAATATTGTACCACGCTTCTCGGATAACTATCCACAAATCATTCAAACTGCCAAGATTTTTGGTGCGAATGTGCTGCTCAACATCATTCTAGAGATTCTCTATCGGATTGAGGTCCGGTGACTGAGCTGGCCACTTCAGCGTAACAACATGATGCTCCTAAAGGCAACTTTTCATAAGCCGTGAAGTGTGCTTAGGATCGTTGTCGTGCATAAAACGCCATGATAATGGCATATTGTCCTCGGAATATGGCACCATTATATCCTCTATAATTTCTTTATAGATGTATTGGTCCATACGAGTGTCTATCCGGTAAATCATTAATACATATTTTTTAATAACATTTCAATTTTTAATTAAAATAAATAGGTAATACTAAATATGCGAGTCCTTAAAAGAAAGAACAAAGAAAATAAAAAAAAGAAACGAAAAAATAGAAAAAAAAGAAAGAAAATTTTTTTCTTTTCTAGAAAGAAAAAGAAAATTTGGTAACAATCGGATAATAAACACAGAAGTTATTCAGCTTAACGTTTTCCATAGCTGTAAGCAGCGCTGCCGGCAGCGCTGCTTGCAGCATTGTGCCGAATCGTGTGTGCCTGTACGGTGGTGAAATGGGTTAAGTTGTGGACTGAAAAACGAACAGTACTATTATGCATTTACGGGTTCGAGTCCCGCCCGCATCAAAAATTAAATGTGTGCAAAAATGTTTTTTTTTTTCATTTTATATTTTGACTTTGCATAAATATTATAAGTCCATAGCCTTTTACGGTCAAAATATGATTGTAGCCCATTTTTTGTTCCGCAAATAAATTATGTACAAGCAGCTGGGTAGTGGGTATATTACAGTCGAGCACACTCGACTGTAGCTTTCTTACTTGTTTTTTTTTAAGAACTAATACTTCAATTTTTGAATATGCATTAATTGGTGGTCGTGCATTTCATTTAAAATTTTTCTAATGGCTCACAATGAACTTTGTTAACAAGTGGAGAAGTGACAGTCTCTTAAATCAGCTGTGTGCGATTGTTAGAGCGCAGCTTTTTCTTATATTTTTTTATTTTTATTTTTTATTTAACTGTATGTTTAAGTTATGAGAATAAATATCAACAAAAAAACGCATCATGCATTCAGACTTTGTTTTTGTCGTGCAAGAATTTCCGAACGGTCTCATAATGTAACTTTGTCAAAATTTGCGTAATGGCTTAATGACCAAATGGAGAAGTGGTGGACCTCTTAGGTAATGGGTCCAAGGTTCGATTCCGCATGCATGCGTGTCATGGTGGGGGAGATCGAACTTTTCTTATTTTTTGCAAATAAAAGTTTTTGTCTCCCTTTTTGAGCTACCTTCATGAAACTTTGTATACATGTTTCTTGTTGCTGCCCGCTGTAAATAAGTCGGAACGAGCCGGTACAGACCGATACATCGTATAGATGCCATAGAACCTATCGGTCGGTTTTTAACAAAATTTATTAAAAGTTAGAGTGCTCTAGAACACTTTCCATTCAAGTATATAAAGAATTATTAAAAGGGCACATATCGTTTTTTACATGCACGTATTCGATTTATAGTCTTCAACAGGTAGAATTATTATTTTTACTGTTTAAGTGATAAATCTTGGATTTTTTGGTACCTGAATAGAAGTTATACGTTTTCAATACTTTTTACTCCTTTTGCCGGCAGCGCTGCTTGCAGCATTGTGCCGAATAGTGTGTGCGTGTACGGTGGGGAAATGGGTTAAGTTGTGGACTGCAAAACGAACAGTACTGTTATGCAATTACGGGTTCGAGTCCCGCCCGCATCAAAAATTAAATGTGTGCAAAAATGTTTGTTTTTATTTTAGATTTTGACTTTGCATAAATATTGTAAGTCCATAGCCTTTTACGGTCAAAATATGATTGTAGCCGTGCTTTTTTGTTCCGCAAATAAATAATGTACGAGCAGCTGGGTAGCGGGTATGTTACAGTCGAGCACACTCGAATGTAGCTTTCTTACTTGTTTATGGATGTAAAAAGAACAAATAATGAAAGCTACAGTCGAGCGAGATACAACTCGTGGCCTGAGCGGTGGAGCTGATGAAGAGGGTTGAAGGGGCTGATTGAGCTTTCTAGAGTCCCTTTTAGTACGTTGGAGTAAGTTATGTATGAGTTTTGTATTTTTCGTTCCGTTCGCAAAGAAAGAGCAACTGCACAGTTTCGAAGTCGAGACAGAAGTGAAGTGAAGTTTTATTTGAGTTTTATTCTTAGCAACTAACTTACATATGTTTTTCGGGAGAATCGGCGGATTCTCGCGAAATGCTCCGTCCGCAGCGTCGGCATAACGGCGGATTCTTGCAGCGTCGACATAACGTCGGATTCGATAATAAACACAGAAGTTATTCATCTTAACGTTTTCCATAGCTGTAAGCAGCGCTGCCGGCAGCGCAAATTCTTTATTTGTACAGGAAATAATAAGAATGCCTTACAATGCAAATTTTTGCAGTTGTTGGATAACAGCGTCAGTAGCTTAGTAGAAAAGCGATGAACTCCTGAACCGACAGGCCCGTGGTTCGATTCCCTGTTCATGCCGCTTAAGCTTTTTTTTTTTTATACCCGCTACTCATAGAGTAGAAGGGTATTATAACTCTGTTCAAGCCGAAAATGTATGTAACAGGCAGAAGGAGACACCTCCGACCCTATAAAGTATATATATTCTGGCTCAGGATCAACAGCCGATTCGATATAGCCATGTCCGTCTGTCTGTCCGTGTGAAAACCTAGATCTCAGCTATTATAAGAGCTAGGACAACCAAATTTGGTGACAATATGTGTTATTATTGCACGCTGATCAAGTTTACTTTGGATTTTGACCACGCCCCCTTCCGCCCCCGCAAATCGAAAAAACATTGATAACAAGTGCAATTTTGATGTCATATTCTTCATTTTCGGTTTACATGATAACTATAGCTAGCCAGACGATCTCTGAAAATTTGGTAACAATCGGATAATAAACACAAAAGTTATTCAGCTTAACGTTTTCCATAGCTGCCGGCAGCGCTGCTTGCAGCATTGTGCCGAATCGTGTGTGCGTGTACGGTGGTGAAATGGGTTAAGTTGTGGACTGCAAAACGAACAGTACTTTTTTTTTTATTTTATATTTTGACTTTGCATAAATATTATAAGTTCATAGCCTTTTACGGTCAAAATATGATTGTAGCCGTTTTTTTGTTCCACAAATAAATAATGTACAAGCAGCTGGGTAGCGGGTATATTACAGTCGAGCACACTCGACTGTAGCTTTCTTACTTGTTTTTTTTATAACTCTTCTTTTTTTTCGTAGTGCATTTGCATTAAAGTATGCCTTTTTTTAACAAGTAGACCAATTCTCTTCATTTTTGGATAAGTACACAAAAATGTTTCATATCATCGTTTTTTTTTATACCCGGTACTTCTGCAGCAATGGCTTAAGCTTGCGCATGCTTTTGACGCTCAACTTGTGTGTCTCAAAGAGTGAGATTGTCGCCTGCGAATAATCGTTGCCATAGAGTTTGCCCATGGCCAGAGCCACATCGCGCTGGGTGAAGCCGAGCTCGATGCGACGCTGCTTGAAGGTCTTCGCAAACTGATCGAGCTCCATAACTATTCAACAAATTATTTAATTTCTTTTTTACACTAACTGAATTTTTTGAATTTTTGGTCTTGGTTTACTATATTGTTTGTTTCCTTGTTTGCTTTGTTTTCAATCTATAGTAATGTTTGCTTTGTTTTCAATCTATAGTAACAATATATTTAATTTAATATCTTTTCTATAACGACTTTTAAATATATTTGGTAAAACTTTTAACTAAATTTTAAATATATATACAGTGGTGGCCTTTTATTTAGCACACTATTTAGCAGCACACTTCAACATGAATTTTTACCGATTGTATAGTGAATAGTTCACCAATTTTTTTTCTGGTTGTTGCCTTATTAGTTGATAAGATGTACCGTTACTTTCAGCCTATTCCCTTTCGTCGTTTTTTTTCTGCGTTGGTTTGAATGAATTAACTATGATTTTCAGCTGGACATGAGTTTAGCACACTTATACTTTTTTTTATTAATTTATTAAGTAGAATGAGAAAACATAAGAAAGGGGACTAATATTTTGTTGGATATCCTTTTTTTTTGATAACTACATCCAATCTTCTGTGCTGACTCTCCACTAAAGCAGCGCATCTGTTCTGCGGAATATTGTACCACGCTTCTCGGATAACTATCCACAAATCATTCAAACTGCCAAGATTTTTGGTGCGAATGTGCTGCTCAACATCATTCTAGAGATTCTCTATCGGATTGAGGTCCGGTGACTGAGCTGGCCACTTCAGCGTAACAACTTGATGCTCCTAAAGGCAACTTTTCATAAGCCGTGAAGTGTGCTTAGGATCGTTGTCGTGCATGATAATGGCATATTGTCCTCGGAATATGGCACCATTATATCCTCTATAATTTCTTTATAGACGTATTGGTCCATACGAGTGTCTATGCGGTAAATCATTGATACATATTTTTTAATAACATTTAAATATTTAATTAAAATAAATAGGTAATACTAAATATGCGAGTCCTTAAAAGAAAGAACAAAGAAAATAAAAAAAAGAAACGAAAAAATAGAAAAAAAAGAAAGAAAATTTTTTTCTTTTCTAGAAAGAAAAAGAAAATTTGGTAACAATCGGATAATAAACACAGAAGTTATTCAGCTTAACGTTTTCCATAGCTGTAAGCAGCGCTGCCAGGCAGCGCTGCTTGCAGCATTGTGCCGAATCGTGTGTGCCTGTACGGTGGTGAAATGGGTTAAGTTGTGGACTGAAAAACGAACAGTACTATTATGCATTTACGGGTTCGAGTCCCGCCCGCATCAAAAATTAAATGTGTGCAAAAATGTTTTTTTTTTATTTTATATTTTGACTTTGCATAAATATTATAAGTCCATAGCCTTTTACGGTCAAAATATGATTGTAGCCCATTTTTTGTTCCGCAAATAAATTATGTACAAGCAGCTGGGTAGCGGGTATATTACAGTCGAGCACACTCGACTGTAGCTTTCTTACTTGTTTTTTTTTTAAGAACTAATACTTCAATTTTTGAATATGCATTAATTGGTGGTCGTGCATTTCATTTAAAATTTTTCTAATGGCTCACAATGAACTTTGTTAACAAGTGGAGAAGTGACAGTCTCTTAAATCAGCTGTGTGCGATTGTTAGAGCGCAGCTTTTTCTTATATTTTTTTATTTTTATTTTTTATTTAACTGTATGTTTAAGTTATGAGAATAAATATCAACAAAAAAACGCATCATGCATTCAGACTTTGTTTTTGTCGTGCAAGAATTTCCGAACGGTCTCATAATGTAACTTTGTCAAAATTTGCGTAATGGCTTAATGACCAAATGGAGAAGTGGTGGACCTCTTAGGTAATGGGTCCAAGGTTCGATTCCGCATGCATGCGTGTCATGGTGGGGGAGATCGAACTTTTCTTATTTTTTGCAAATAAAAGTTTTTGTCTCCCTTTTTGAGCTACCTTCATGAAACTTTGTATACATGTTTCTTGTTGCTGCCCGCTGTAAATAAGTCGGAACGAGCCGGTACAGACCGATACATCGTATAGATGCCATAGAACCTATCGGTCGTTTTTTTAACAAAATTTATTAAAAGTTAGAGTGCTCTAGAACACTTTCCATTCAAGTATATAAAGAATTATTAAAAGGGCACATATCGTTTTTTACATGCACGTATTCGATTTATAGTCTTCAACAGGTAGAATTATTATTTTTACTGTTTAAGTGATAAATCTTGGATTTTTTTGGTACCTGAATAGAAGTTATACGTTTTCAATACTTTTTACTCCTTTTGCCGGCAGCGCTGCTTGCAGCATTGTGCCGAATAGTGTGTGCGTGTACGGTGGGGAAATGGGTTAAGTTGTGGACTGCAAAACGAACAGTACTGTTATGCAATTACGGGTTCGAGTCCCGCCCGCATCAAAAATTAAATGTGTGCAAAAATGTTTGTTTTTATTTTAGATTTTGACTTTGCATAAATATTGTAAGTCCATAGCCTTTTACGGTCAAAATATGAGTTGTAGCCGTGCTTTTTTGTTCCGCAAATAAATAATGAACGAGCAGCTGGGTAGCGGGTATGTTACAGTCGAGCACACTCGAATGTAGCTTTCTTACTTGTTTATGGATGTAAAAAGAACAAATAATGAAAGCTACAGTCGAGCGAGATACAACTCGTGGCCTGAGCGGTGGAGCTGATGAAGAGGGTTGAAGGGGTTGATTGAGCTTTCTAGAGTCCCTTTTAGTACGTTGGAGTAAGTTATGTATGAGTTTTGTATTTTTCGTTCCGTTCGCAAAGAAAGAGCAACTGCACAGTTTCGAAGTCGAGACAGAAGTGAAGTGAAGTTTTATTTGAGTTTTATTCTTAGCAACTAACTTACATATGTTTTTCGGGAGAATCGGCGGATTCTCGCGAAATGCTCCGTCCGCAGCGTCGGCATAACGGCGGATTCTTGCAGCGTCGACATAACGTCGGATTCGATAATAAACACAGAAGTTATTCATCTTAACGTTTTCCATAGCTGTAAAGCAGCTGCCGGCAGCGCAAATTCTTTATTTGTACAGGAAATAATAAGAATGCCTTACAATGCAAATTTTTGCAGTTGTTGGATAAACAGCGTCAGTAGCTTAGTAGAAAAGCGATGAACTCCTGAACCGACAGGCCCGTGGTTCGATTCCCTGTTCATGCCGCTTAAGCTTTTTCCCTTTTTTTACCCGCTACTCATAGAGTAGAAGGGTATGATAACTCTGTTCAAGCCGAAAATGTATGTAACAGGCAGAAGGGAGACACCTCCGACCCCATAAAGTATATATATTCAGGCTCAGGATCAACAGCCGAGTCGATATAGCCATGTCCGTCTGTCCGTCTGTCTGTCCGTGTGAAAATCTAGATAGCTTTCTTACTTGTTTATGGATGTAAAAAGAACAAATAATGAAAGCTACAGTCGAGCGAGATACAACTCGTGGCCTGAGCGGTGGAGCTGATGAAGAGGGTTGAAGGGGCTGATTGAGCTTTCTAGAGTCCCTTTTAGTACGTTGGAGTAAGTTATGTATGAGTTTTGTATTTTTCGTTCCCTTCGCAAAGAAAGAGCAACTGCACAGTTTCGAAGTCGAGACAGAAGTGAAGTGAAGTTTTATTTGAGTTTTATTCTTAGCAACTAACTTACATATGTTTTTCGGGAGAATCGGCGGATTCTCGCGAAATGCTCCGTCCGCAGCGTCGGCATAACGGCGGATTCTTGCAGCGTCGACATAACGTCGGATTCTTTTGATAATAAACACAGAAGTTATTCATCTTAACGTTTTCCATAGTTGTAAGCAGCGCTGCCGGCAGCGCAAATTCTTTATTTGTACAGGAAATAATAAGAATGCCTTACAATGCAAATTTTTGCAGTTGTTGGATAACAGCGTCAGTAGCTTAGTAGAAAAGCGATGAACTCCTGAACCGACAGGCCCGTGGTTCGATTCCCTGTTCATGCCGCTTAAGCTTTTTCTTTTTTATACCCGCTACTCATAGAGTAGAAGGGTATGATAACTCTGTTCAAGCCGAAAATGTATGTAACAGGCAGAAGGAGACACCTCCGACCCCATAAAGTATATATATTCAGGCTCAGGATCAACAGCCGAGTCGACATAGCCATGTCCGTCTGTCCGTCTGTCTGTCCGTGTGAAAATCTAGATAGCTTTCTTACTTGTTTATGGATGTAAAAAGAACAAATAATGAAAGCTACAGTCGAGCGAGATACAACTCGTGGCCTGAGCGGTGGAGCTGATGAAGAGGGTTGAAGGGGCTGATTGAGCTTTCTAGAGTCCCTTTTAGTACGTTGGAGTAAGTTATGTATGAGTTTTGTATTTTTCGTTCCGTTCGCAAAGAAAGAGCAACTGCACAGTTTCGAAGTCGAGACATGAAGTGAAGTGAAGTTTTATTTGAGTTTTATTCTTAGCAACTAACTTACATATGTTTTTCGGGAGAATCGGCGGATTCTCGCGAAATGCTCCGTCCGCAGCGTCGGCATAACGGCGGATTCTTGCAGCGTCGACATAACGGCGGATTCGATAATAAACACAGAAGTTATTCATCTTAACGTTTTCCATAGCTGTAAGCAGCGCTGCCGGCAGCGCAAATTCTTTATTTGTACAGGAAATAATAAGAATGCCTTACAATGCAAATTTTTGCAGTTGTTGGATAACAGCGTCAGTAGCTTAGTAGAAAAGCGATGAACTCCTGAACCGACAGGCCCGTGGTTCGATTCCCTGTTCATGCCGCTTAAGCTTTTTTTTTATACCCGCTACTCATAGAGTAGAAGGGTATTATAACTTTGTTCAAGCCGAAAATGTATGTAACAGGCAGAAGGAGACACCTCCGACCCCATAAAGTATATATATTCTGGCTCAGGATCAACAGCCGAGTCGATATAGCCATATCCGTCTGTCCGTCTGTACGTCTAGATCTCAGCTATTACAAAAGGTAGAGACACCTAATTTCCTGTATACCATAGGTAGATCGAGTTTATTTTCAATTTTCGATGTCGCGCCCACCGCCCACGCAAAACGATAATTACGATTATTAGGAAAAGTATTGAAGTTATGGCTTTCTGCTTTGGTATAAACATAGATAATTACAATATAAATCTATTTTCAAAATTACAATCCGATCGAACAATAAACACAAAAGATATTCATCTAAACGTTTTCCATAGTTACACTCTTTGCGCCTTTGCAGCATATCGTGACGTCATCGTCAAATTTCCACATTTTTCCTAAATTTGCGTATTATTTAAAATTCATTAAGAATATTTAAAGCTTTTAAAAATGTTTTAAAAATATTAACTGTCAATTTTCTTAATTTCAAAATATTTAAAAATTTCTATAATTTATTAAAAATTTTTTTTTATACTTCCCACTTTTCCAAAGTTCCATAATTTTTAAAATTGCTTATCAATGAAAAAGGGATTAACTCTTTGTTTCCCTTTTGATTTTTTTTTTGCCTTTCTTATCATATATTCTAATATTCTATTCTAATATTCAGTTACCACTGTATTTAGTTAGTGGTTTCGGCACCTTTAGCAGTAAGAGATGTTGTGTCAGCGCTGACACTTTTGATTGAATTCCCAGCAGCATGCGTTGCAAGACTCCCCATACAGCGCCAACTGCCTGCGCCAACTACCTGTGCCTGCATCTGCGTGTACGTCGGCGTCGATTGTAATCAACACGCTGGGATCAATCAGCAAACTTTAAAACTGAACGCCACACAGCAGTCAGCTCGAATGAATCCATCAAACGTATCAATCATGTTGACAGGTCACAGTGCGAGCACGGTATAACTGGAAAAGACCAGGCCAGACCAGACACAGGCAGGACCAGGCAACAGGCAGCAGGTCCAGTTTTAGCTTTTCCTAACATGTCTGTGAAACGTCTCAGTTGTTGTTTTTGTTGTAGTTGGCGTTGCCTCACTTGTGAAGTCTCCACGCGCGTTGCGCCCATTAAATTCGAATAATCTTAGTTGTTGTTGCTTTTTTTTCATCAATCTCCCCACTCTGGACTCGAGTTGCAACTGTCGCATATAGCAGCTGGACACGGTGCTTGTGTGAGACGCTGCAGGCAGGCAGGCAGCATCAGCCCAACTGATTTGAAATTCTAAAGTGATTTTGATTACTTGAGGTATTGATATTTTGACTTGTACGTTGATTAGATAGTTGAAGGCTTGTTAGATGCATGTCAGCAGCAGCAGCGGCCTCAGACCGGTCTCACTGGCTCCATGTCTTGGTCTTGGTCTCTACGTCTCCATTTTCGTCTGCATCTGCGTGATGCGCCTGGCTTGATGTTGATTATAATTTAATTATAAGCAATCTGTAACAAGTAAATGGCTTGCATGGTGCTCTCACTCCATGGGACTCCTGGTCATGGCGCATAATTTAGCAGGCAGGTGTGAAAAAGCTTCATTAGCTTAGACGTCTCAGTCCGAGCCCGCTGCATAACTAATAATAGTCATGGGCCGGTCACATTCTGCTCTCTTGCCACATTTGCCACCGGCACAAACCATACTTATTCTCAATCTGCTTGGCTTGGGCAGCCACGATGTCTGCTAACGAAAGTTGCAGACATTTGAGTGACTGAAGCAAGGCAAAATGCTGTAGAAATTTCCCCTTGCGATTTGCGGCTAATCCCATGGAAAATAATATAGACAGAGAGGTATTCTCTCTTAAGACTTGCTGGCTTTATATGTAGAATTTGTAGCAAGGAGGTACCAAGCGATACAATTCTATTAAAACGATTCAAGTAGGCTGAGTTGCTTCTGTCTTAATTTCTGACTACGTAAGCTCTCAATGTGTTCGGATTTTCAGTCCGCTCTCAGCTCTCAATTGAGACTGGACTGGGTTTTTTTTTCTCTGGGTGAGACTGGAATCTCTTTTTTTTCTCAGGGTGGGACTGGAATCTCTTTTTTTTTATAACTCTTCTTTTTTTTCGTAGTGCATTTGCATTAAAGTATGCCTTTTTTTAACAAGTAGAGCAATTCTCTTCATTTTTGGATAAGTACACAAGAATGTTTCATATCATCGTTTTGTTTTTATACCCGGTACTTCTGCAGCAATGGCTTAAGCTTGCGCATGCTCTTGACGCTCAACTTGTGTGTCTCAAAGAGTGAGATTGTCGCCTGCGAATAATCGTTGCCATAGAGTTTGCCCATGGCCAGAGCCACATCGCGCTGGGTGAAGCCGAGCTCGATGTGACGCTGCTTGAAGGTCTTCGCAAACTGATCGAGCTCCATAACTATTCAACAAATTATTTAATTTCTTTTTTACACTAACTGAATTTTTTGAATTTTTGGTCTTGGTTTACTATATTGTTTGTTTCCTTGTTTGCTTTGTTTTCAATCTATAGTAATGTTTGCTTTGTTTTCAATCTATAGTAATAATATATTTAATTTAATATCTTTTCTATAACGACTTTTAAATATATTTGGTAAAACTTTTAACTAAATTTTAAATATATATACAGTGGTGGCCTTTTATTTAGCACACTATTTAGCAGCACACTTCAACATGAATTTTTACCGATTGTATAGTGAATAGTTCACCAATTTTTTTCTGGTTGTTGCCTTATTAGTTGATAAGATGTACCGTTACTTTCAGCCTATTCCCTTTCGTCGTTTTTTTTCTGCGTTGGTTTGAATGAATTAACTATGATTTTCAGCTGGACATGAGTTTAGCACACTTATACTTTTTTTTATTAATTTATTAAGTAGAATGAGAAAACATAAGAAAGGGGACTAATATTTTGTTGGATATCCTTTGTTTTTGATAACTACATCCAATCTTCTGTGCTGACTCTCCACTAAAGCAGCGCATCTGGTCTGCGGAATACTGTACCACGCTTCTCGGATAACTATCCACAAATCATTCAAACTGCCCAGATTTTTGGTGCGAATGTGCTGCTCAACATCATTCTAGAGATTCTCTATCGGATTGAGGTCCGGTGACTGAGCTGGCCACTTCAGCGTAACAACTTGATGCTCCTAAAGGCAACTTTTCATAAGCCGTGAAGTGTGCTTAGGATCGTTGTCGTGCATAAAACGCCATGATAATGGCATATTGTCCTCGGAATATGGCACCATTATATCCTCTATAATTTCTTTATAGACGTATTGGTCCATACGAGTGTCTATCCGGTAAATCATTGATACATATTTTTTAATAACATTTAAATTTTTAATTAAAATAAATAGGTAATACTAAATATGCGAGTCCTTAAAAAGAAAGAACAAAGAAAATAAAAAAAGAAACAAAAATATAAAAAAAAAAGAAAGAAAATTTCTTTCTTTTCTAGAAAGAAAAAGAAAATTTGGTAACAATCGGATAATAAACACAGAAGTTATTCAGCTTAACGTTTTCCATAGCTGTAAGCGCAGCGCTGCTTGCAGCATTGTGCCGAATCGTGTGTGCGTGTACGGTGGTGAAATGGGTTAAGTTGTGGACTGAAAAACGAACAGTACTATTATGCATTTACGGGTTCGAGTCCCGCCCGCATCAAAAATTAAATGTGTGCAAAAATGTTTTTTTTTTTATTTTATATTTTGACTTTGCATAAATATTATAAGTCCATAGCCTTTTACGGTCAAAATATGATTGTAGCCCATTTTTTGTTCCGCAAATAAATTATGTACAAGCAGCTGGGTAGCGGGTATATTACAGTCGAGCACACTTGACTGTAGCTTTCTTACTTGTTTTTTTTAAAGAACTAATACTTCAATTTTTGAATATGCATTAATTGGTGGTCGTGCATTTCATTTAAAATTTTTCTAATGGCTCACAATGAACTTTGTTAACAAGTGGAGAAGCGACAGTCTCTTAAATCAGCTGTGTGCGATTGTTAGAGCGCAGCTTTTTCTTATATTTTTTATTTTTATTTTTTATTTAACTGTATGTTTAAGTTATGAGAATAAATATCAACAAAAAAACGAATCATGCATTCAGACTTTGTTTTTGTCGTGCAAGAATTTCCGAACGGTCTCATAATGTAAATTTGTCAAAATTTGCGTAATGGCTTAATGACCAAATGGAGAAGTGGTAGACCTCTTAGGTAATGGGTCCAAGGTTCGATTCCGCATGCATGCGTGTCATGGTGGGGGAGATCGAACTTTTCTTATTTTTTGCAAATAAAAGTTTTTTCCTCCCTTTTTGAGCTACCTTCATGAAACTTTGTATACATGTAAACAATAGAGGTGATGGCAGCGTGATGGCACGGGTGGCAACGCTGCAGGCGCCTATCGATAAGATCAGGCAGGCAACAATAATTATAATCGAGCAGCGAAGGCAGTCGTTGAGTTGAAGGGAAGTCGTATAGAAGTCGCCGCAGAGAAGTCGTTAAGAAGTTGTTGAAGTACGGATAAGAAGCATCGATCGGTCAAGTCGGACTGTCGTTGAAAGTAGAGCTTGTGTTGCGTGAATCAATCTGTTTAATCATTATTATTTGCACCACTTAATTAATTAATCACCTAATATTTTAATAAATATTACATTTGGGGGCTCAACCGCTGAACAAACTTATCATAAAAACTGTAAGACTCTCTGTGCAAAAATTTGCGTTGTGGTGAAATAGCGTCAAAAACTAAAATTTCGTGTGTGTGTATGTGTTGGCGCCGCAACGCGCAATTTCCAGAAAAGTAACGGTTAGAGACGGCGAGACAAATGCCAAGTGCGTCGCGCTCGAAGGCGAATGCCAGAAAGGGTGTGAAAGAGACAACGATAGATGAAACACCAAAAACGTCGCGACAAATAAATACACGTAGACAAGCACAAGAAGAAGAAACAGAAGAGATGGATAATCAAGCCCAGTTGCACCAAATTATTCAACTATTAAGTCTGAAAATTCAAGCTGATGAGGTGGCGCAAAATACGCCAAAAGTCTCAGTTGAATGTTTTGGAAATGTTGTGGAAGATTTTGACGGCGAGACGGTGCCGGTCAAAAATTGGATTGCAAATTTCGAGTTGAATGCTGAGGCGTATGGATTAAACGAGATGCAAAAATATGCTCAAGCGCGATCAAAGATGACAAAAACAGCACAGTTATTCTTCGAATCGGAGTTGGTAGGATCGTATGATGAATTAAAAGCAGCGCTGTTGAAAGAATTTAAACAAATAATGGGCAGTGCGGAAGTACATGAGAAATTGGTAAATAGGAAGAAACTGCAAACAGAGAGTTTTCATGAATACGTCTTACAAATGAAGAAAATAGCTGCACTGGGAAATGTTGAAACAAAGTCTGTAATACGTTATATCGTTAAAGAATTGAGCATTAAAAACGAATATAAGTTCGTAATGCATGCTTGTACAACCTATGATGAACACAAAGAGCAGTACGAAAATTTTAAACTGGTTGATAAGAGCACGACAGAGAAACAGCAGCAGAGAAACAGTGACAGCCAGCGAAATCACAACAACAATAAGAAGGCAGCTCGGTGCTTCAATTGTGGATCGCCTCAACATATGAAGAAAGACTGTAATGCTGGAGTGAAGTGCTTAAAATGTGGTGCTAATGGCCATATTTCAACGAGTTGCCCGCAGTCAGTGAATGTGGTGCAAGTTGGCAAGAATGTCAAACTGCTCAAAATCATTGTAATAAATGGTGTTGAAGTTGCGTGCCTGGTTGACACGGGTGCTGATGTTTCGATCATAAAGTATTCGGTGTACAAGAAGCTAGAGGATGTTATGCTGAGTCCATGTTATACTTTGTTGCGAGGCCTGGGCAAAACGGGCACTGTGCCGCTGGGAGTGTTTACCGGAGCTGTTCAAATTGACGAAATGGAGACTCTGCAAAGTTTCATCGTGGTGGAGGACGAAAAAATAGAAAATGATGCTCTACTTGGATATGATTTTCTCACGAAATTTCAATTTACAATGGATGCAGATGGATACAAGTTTACGTTGTTGTCAGCTTGCCCGGAAATAGCTGACATAAATCAGATAAGTATTGAAGACTATGGTTGTGCTGAAAGTAATGTCAATGCTCCTCCGCAGTTTGCACCCATGATACGAAATCTGATAGAGGAATATCAGCCAACATTGCCGATCGCTGAGTCACCTGTTGAGCTACGAGTTGTACCAGATGAGAAAATTAAACCGTTTCGCCATCAACCAAGTCGTCATCCTCCAGTCGAAAGCGAAGCCGTTAAGAAGCAAGTCGACGAGTGGTTGAAAGAAGGAATCGTTCGACCATCTACATCAAGCTTCGCCAGCCGAACCGTCGTTGTGAAGAAAAAAGATGCCACATACAGAATCTGCATTGACTATCGTCAATTAAACAGCATGGTGCTCAAGGATTGTTTTCCTGTACCAATAATAGAGGATGTACTTGAAAAGCTGCAAGCCGCAAAAGTGTTTGTATCATTGGACTTAGAGAACGGCTATTTTCACGTGCCTGTAGAAGAGTCAAGTCGAAAATACACTGCGTTCATCACAAAAGAAGGCGTATATGAGTTTAATAGGACACCGTTCGGATTCTGCAATTCCCCTGCGGCATTTATAAGATTTATAAACCACATATTTCAGGAGTTTGTATCACGGGACATTCTACAGATTTATATGGATGATATTATTATATATGGCCAGACGAACAACGAATGTATTGAGAAACTCAAGTTGGTGCTTTCTGAGTCGGCTAAGTTCAGCTTGCGTATAAAGTGGAAGAAATGTCAATTTCTTGTAAACAGAATCAACTTTTTGGGACACGCAGTACAAGATGGAAGGATTTGGCCTGGCAAAGAAAAAACAGTTGCCGTGAAGCAGTTTGCAGTACCTAAGAATGTAAAAGCAATCCAATCCTTTTTGGGTTTAACAGGATTCTTCAGGAAGTTTGTGAAAGACTATTCCATTATTGCACGACCTTTGACCAATCTTTTAAAAAAGGATGCTACTTTTAAGTTGGAGTCTAAGGAATATGCAGCTATTGAAAATCTGAAGAGTGCATTGTGCGACGGCCCCGTTTTAAGGATTTATTGTAGAGGTGCATTGACTGAGTTGCACACAGACGCTTCGAAGGACGGTTTTGGTGCCACTTTGCTACAATATTTTGAAGATAAATTACACCCCATATTTTATTGGAGCAAAAAGACGAGTATAAGTGAATCAGGACGGAATAGCTACATTTTGGAAGTAAAAGCTGCTTATCTGGCTATGAAAAAATTTCGTCATTATTTGCTTGGCGTTCCGTTTAAGCTGGTTACGGACAACATAGCTCTCACACAAACCATACGAAAGAGAGACGTTCCACGGGAGGTAGCAGAATGGATTTTATACATGGCAGACTTCGACTTCAAGACGGAGCATCGAGCGGGTGAGAGAATGCGTCATGTGGATTGTCTTAGCCGGTATGCCAGCGATGTCTTCTTCGTATCAGCTGAGATTTCTTGTCGATTAAAAGTAGCCCAACAAAAGGATGAATATATTCAGGCCATATGCACGGTTTTGGAAGATCGACCCTACAACGACTTCAAACTAAAGGGAGGAATTTTGTTCAAGCTTATCAAAGGAAATGATTTGCTTGTTGTACCTAAATTAATGGAACGTGAAATTATAAGTGAAGCTCACAGCGTTGGACATTTTGCGAGTCAGAAGACCATTCATTCTATAGAACAGCAGTTTTGGATTCCACATTTAGAGAGCAAGGTCACAAAATTTATCAACACATGTATTCCGTGTATTATTTCCAACAAGAAGCTGGGTAAACAGGACGGACTTTTGTGCTGTATTGAGAAAGGTGACAAGCCGTTACACACTTTGCATGCTGATCACTTAGGACCGATGGATTCGTCTTTGAAACAGTATAAGTACATCTTCGCACTTGTTGATGGGTTTTCTAAATTTGTGTGGATTTTTACAACAAAATCAACTGGAGCTGACGAAGTTTTAAAAAAGATGGAAGAATGGTCAAAAGTCTTTGGTAATCCGACCAGAATAATAACAGACAGAGGAGTTGCTTTTACATCAGATGCATTTCACGATTACGCAAAAACAAATGGAATAGAGCATGTTTTAACAACAACTGGTGTGCCCAGAGGAAACGGGCAAGTAGAAAGAATTAATAGATCTATCTTGTCAATTATCTCTAAGTTATCGGCCGAAGATTCGTCAAAGTGGTATAAGTTCACCTCGCAGGTGCAAAAAGCTATTAATTCCCATATAAATTGCTCTACAAAGAAATCACCTTTCGAGATAATGTTTGGAGTAAAAATGAAAAATAAATCGAGTGATAAATTATTGGAACTTTTGGAGAATGAAATGCTTGAGGAATTCGACAAAGAGAGGCAGATATTACGACAGACGGCTAAGGAGCAAATACAAAAGGCTCAAGATCTTTATAAGAAAAACTACGATAAAAAACGCAAAGGAGATGTCATATACAAGGAAGGCGATCTGGTGGCAGTAAAGCGTACTCAGTTCGTTGCGGGAAAGAAGTTAGCGAGCACTTTTCTTGGACCATATGAAGTTACAAAGGCAAAGCGTAATGGCAGATATGAAGTTCGAAAAGCAGTCCAAGGTGAAGGTCCCAACAAAACGCATACGAGTGCTGACAATATGAAACTATGGAAGTATACTGAGAACAACGAGGATGACTTATCGTCTGGGACAGACGATGATGAGCAGGATGACCGAATGTAAACAATAGAGGTGATGGCAGCGTGATGGCACGGGTGGCAACGCTGCAGGCGCCTATCGATAAGATCAGGCAGGCAACAATAATTATAATCGAGCAGCGAAAGCAGTCGTTGAGTTGAAGGGAAGTCGTATAGAAGTCGCCGCAGAGAAGTCGTTAAGAAGTTGTTGAAGTACGGATAAGAAGCATCGATCGGTCAAGTCGGACTGTCGTTGAAAGTAGAGCTTGTGTTGCGTGAATCAATCTGTTTAATCATTATTATTTGTACCACTTAATTAATTAATCACCTAATATTTCAATAAATA
>JAEIGP010000688.1:0-92848 GCA_018904095.1 Zaprionus ghesquierei
CTTGATCTACCACAGTAATAAGAAGCAAATTTCAAACCCGCCCCAAATACATGTACAATAGTATCCATCCTTAAGTCAATGTTCACCCGCAAAACCATTTAATTATTGTCCAATAGGACAGATTTTAAATAAATAAACGCACGCTACAAAAAAAAAAAAAAAAAAAAAAAAACTGTTGTTCTTTTTTTTGCTCTCACAAATCTACTGCGCATTAAAAGTATTTTACAATGAGCTTCTCATTTACGTCGCATAAGACGCTGTATCCCACTTCTGACACCAAATTTGTAGAATAGGCCGATGTTCGTCTCGTTTACTTTAATTGAAACACTGAGAATTTAGTTTAGTTCTATAACATAATAGTTTATTGCTAATTGTGAAATTAAATGCGTTTTAATTTGGAATTTTTTGAAGTTTTCGCTAGAATGTTCAATTTAATGAGTCTATTATCAATTGGCATCAACAGATCGCTTATCACAGTAGGTGTTATATTAGAGTAAGACATAAAGATAATAATACAATAGCGAACATAACTTTGAAAACATAATTTTACTCAATTTAATTTAGCAACTTATAAGCTGTTAAATTTTATAAGTATCATATGTTCTAAAATAGGAAAGATTCGATAAAAAAAGTTTGTTTGTATATACAAGGATCTTAAAGTATGGGTCCATTTAGGTTGCTTTGTAAATACGAACATATAGTTGATTGACCCATGTCCATGAAATTTCTTTGAGTATGCCTTTTCGTACATATTTTCTCTAATAATTTGGATCACCAGGTATATAAAAGCTACTTCGTCAGATCCCTAAGGAACCCTCAAAAAACTTTCGCAAATCAACACATTTGTCAAGCTATACGTAAGCAAATAAGAGACAAGCAACAGAGCGAAATAGGGAGAGGGAGACACACACAAAGAAGGAATGGTTAGCGGCTCTTTCGCAGCTCGTGGTCGGATCATCCGCTGACAGAAAATCTCTTGGCAACGGCTAATCATTAACCGATATCCCATGACATTAAAGGTTCAACAAAGCGAAAGAGTTTAAGAGCACACAAATTGTAATAACTATTGACAATACCATGGGATCCACTTCGAGGGAAACCACAACAGCAACACCAATAACAAGAGGAGAATAGGTGAAAAACAAGCGGAAAATTAAAAGTGCGAACAAAGAGAGAGAAAACTCTCGGCTCGGGATCAGCCTCGGACTGGGAGTTGGACCGGAGTGGATGATTTAGTGAATGTAATTAAATTGAAAGTTTCTTTTTTTGCTTACCACATTTGAAACATATTCTAGTTTTCTTAGCGTCCGTTTTTTCAGCGTCAACTTTCTTGTCTTTACATCCTTCATCTTTTCCGCTTATGAGTTTGATGGCGTTTTATGAGCTTGATGGCGACTGCTACGAATCTTTTCGTAAATTAAAACTAGCTCTTTCAACTCTTGTACTGTCCTAGCTTGATACAAATTACTCTTATTACTTCTTGAATCGGGAATACCTTCAATAGAGTACTCTATTAAGCTTTTCTCGTCCAAACTAACTGACTTGCCTATTTCCATGAGACTGTATAAATATTCTCTGTAGTCCTCACCTACACGCTTGCGCCGATTTCGTAACATACGATGAACTTCAATTGACGAAATTGATGCTCCAAACTCTGCCAACAATACTCGTTTTGGCTGCGCATGAATATTTTTGCTCGCAATTCTCTAACCCATAATGCTAAGATTTCGTCTCTGTTCATGTTGTTACTGTTGTTGCTCGTGCTTTACAAGTATATAAAATATTTTGAAAACAGAATATTCTTTTCTTGATGGTAAATACAATTAAATTGTTTTAAATATTTTGCAACTTTAAACCTTTTGTTTATAAATTTAAACAATATAAAATTTAAATAAAACTCAATAACCTACTGTTACCTAACGGTCGTTGCACTGCAGTCCTGTATGTAGAACACGCAGCTGTTAAATTCGTCGCTCCGCTTTGCTTGATATCACCCTCTGTGATTTTCTCACTGCAACTCAGCCTCTCTGCTAACTGCCTGCTCCGGAGTACTCGAACTCTTTACAATTCGCTTTCAGCATCTGCCGAGTCAATCCGAACTCCCACGTACACGCACTCCTTACAGATCGTCGCTTCTAGCCTCTGCCAAGCCAATCTACTCTCTCACGCACACGCACTCTCTTCAGATCGTCGCTTCCAGCTTTTGCCAAGCCAATTTGCACTCGTCGTTCGCTATGTGTTACGACAGAATACACACTAGTCGTCTCGCTCTATCTCACTGCAGACATCTAGCAACTGGCGCCAGTCCGTACAAAAATTTTTAACGGTTTGCCACTTCCAGTGAATTGAATTTAACAATGTCACGCCGCTATTTTGGGATTTGATTTCCACAATATTCGCCACTTTGCCTTATAATTTGAAAGAATTATAATGCAACCAAGTCTTTTCTGTGTCACTGTTGTTCTTTTTTTTTTGCTCTCAAAAATCTACTGCGCATTAAAAGTATTTTACAATGATCTTCTCATTTACGTCGCATAAGACGCTATATCCCACTTCTGACACCAAATTTGTAGGAAAGGCCGATGTTCGTCTCGTTTACTTTAATTGAAACACTGAGAATTTAGTTTAGTTCTATAACATAATAGTTTATTGCTAATTGTGAAATTAAATGCGTTTTAATTTGGAATTTTTTGAAGTTTTCGCTAGAATGTTCAATTTGATGAGTCTATTATCAATTGGCATCAACAGATCGCTTATCACAGTAGGTGTTATATTAGAGTAAGACATAAAGATAATAATACAATAGCGAACATAACTTTGAAAACATAATTTTACTCAATTTAATTTAGCATCTTATAAGCTGTTGAATTTTATAAGTATCATATGTTCTAAAATAGGAAAGATTCGATAAAAAAAGTTTGTTTGTATATACAAGGATCTTAAAGTATGGGTCCATTTAGGTTGCTTTGTAAATACGAACATATAGTTGATTGACCCATGTCCATGAAATTTCTTTGAGTATGCCTTTTCGTACATATTATCTCTTATAATTTGGATCACCAGGTATATAAAAGCTACTTCGTCAGATCCCTAAGGAACCCTCAAAAACTTTCGCAAATCAACACATTTGTCAAGCTATACGTAAGCAAATAAGAGACAAGCAACAGAGCGAAATAGGGAGAGGGAGACACACACAAAGAAGGAATGGTTAGCGGCTCGCAGCTCGTGGTCGGATCATCCGCTGACAGAAAATCACTTGGCAACGGCTAATCATTAACCGATATCCCATGACATTAAAGGTTCAACAAAGCGAAAGAGTTTAAGAGCACACAAATTGTAATAACTATTGACAATACCATGGGATCCACTTCGAGGGAAACCACAACAGCAACACCAATAACAAGAGGAGAATAGGTGAAAAACAAGCGGAAAATTAAAAGTGCGAACAAAGAGAGAGAAAACTCTCGGCTCGGGATCAGCCTCGGACTGGGAGTTGGACCGGAGTGGATGATTTAGTGAATGTAATTAAATTGAAAGTTTCTTTTTTTGCTTACCACATTTGAAACATATTCTAGTTTTCTTAGCGTCCGTTTTTTCACCGTCAACTTTCTTCATCTTTTCCGCTTATGAGTTTGATGGCGTTTTATGAGCTTGATGGCGACTGCTACGAATCTTTTCGTAAATTAAAACTAGCTCTTTCAACTCTTGTACTGTCCTAGCTTGATAAAAAATACTCTTATTACTTCTTGAATCGGGAATACCTTCAATAGAGTACTCTATTAAGCTTTTCTCGTCCAAACTAACTGACTTGCCTATTTCCATGAGACTGTATAAATATTCTCTGTAGTCCTCACCTACACGCTTGCGCCGATTTCGTAACATACAATGAACTTCAATTGACGAAATTGATGCTCCAAACTCTGCCAACAATACTTGTTTAAGTGAATTCCAATCAGAAATTCCGTTTTGGCTGCGCATGAATATTTTTGCTCGCAATTCTCTAACCCATAATGCTAAGATTTCGTCTCTGTTCATGTTGTTACTGTTGTTGCTCGTGCTTTACAAGTATATAAAATATTTTGAAAACAGAATATTCTTTTCTTGATGGTAAATACAATTAAATTGTTTTAAATATTTTGCAACTTTAAACCTTTTGTTTATAAATTTAAACAATATAAAATTTAAATAAAACTCAATAACCTACTGTTACCTAACGGTCGTTGCACTGCAGTCCTGTATGTAGAACACGCAGCTGTTAAATTCGTCGCTCCGCTTTGCTTGATATCACCCTCTGTGATTTTCTCACTGCAACTCAGCCTCTCTGCTAACTGCCTGCTCCGGAGTACTCGAACTCTTTACAATTCGCTTTCAGCATCTGCCGAGTCAATCCGAACTCCCACGTACACGCACTCCTTACAGATCGTCGCTTCTAGCCTCTGCCAAGCCAATCTACTCTCTCACGCACACGCACTCTCTTCAGATCGTCGCTTCCAGCTTTTGCCAAGCCAATTTGCACTCGTCGTTCGCTATGTGTTACGACAGAATACACACTAGTCGTCTCGCTCTATCTCACTGCAGACATCTAGCAACTGGCGCCAGTCCGTACAAAAATTTTTAACGGTTTGCCACTTCCAGTGAATTGAGTAATTTAACAATGTCACGCCGCTATTTTGGGATTTGATTTCCACAATATTCGCCACTTTGCCTTATAATTTGAAAGAATTATAATGCAACCAAGTCTTTTCTGTGTCACTGTTGTTCTTTTTTTTGCTCTCACAAATCTACTGCGCATTAAAAGTATTTTACAATGAGCTTCTCATTTACGTCGCTTAAGACGGTATATCCCACTTCTGACACCAAATTTGTAGAAAAGGCCGATGTTCGTCTCGTTTACTTTAATTGAAACACTGAGAATTTAGTTTAGTTCTATAACATAATAGTTTATTGCTAATTGTGAAACGCATTTAGTTTTAATTTGGAATTTTTTGAAGTTTTCGCTAGAATGTTCAATTTGATGAGTCTATTATCAATTGGCATCAACAGATCGCTTATCACAGTAGGTGTTATATTAGAGTAAGACATAAAGATAATAATACAATAGCGAACATAACTTTGAAAACATAATTTTACTCAATTTAATTTAGCATCTTATAAGCTGTTGAATTTTATAAGTATCATATGTTCTAAAATAGGAAAGATTCGATAAAAAAAGTTTGTTTGTATATACAAGGATCTTAAAGTATGGGTCCATTTAGGTTGCTTTGTAAATACGAACATATAGTTGATTGACCCATGTCCATGAAATTTCTTTGAGTATGCCTTTTCGTACATATTATCTCTTATAATTTGGATCACCAGGTATATAAAAGCTACTTCGTCAGATCCCTAAGGAACCCTCAAAAAACTTTCGCAAATCAACACATTTGTCAAGCTATACGTAAGCAAATAAGAGACAAGCAACAGAGCGAAATAGGGAGAGGGAGACACACACAAAGAAGGAATGGTTAGCGGCTCGCAGCTCGTGGTCGGATCATCCGCTGACAGAAAATCACTTGGCAACGGCTAATCATTAACCGATATCCCATGACATTAAAGGTTCAACAAAGCGAAAGAGTTTAAGAGCACACAAATTGTAATAACTATTGACAATACCATGGGATCCACTTCGAGGGAAACCACAACAGCAACACCAATAACAAGAGGAGAATAGGTGAAAAACAAGCGGAAAATTAAAAGTGCGAACAAAGAGAGAGAAAACTCTCGGCTCGGGATCAGCCTCGGACTGGGAGTTGGACCGGAGTGGATGATTTAGTGAATGTAATTAAATTGAAAGTTTCTTTTTTTGCTTACCACATTTGAAACATATTCTAGTTTTCTTAGCGTCCGTTTTTTCAGCGTCAACTTTCTTGTCTTTACATCCTTCATCTTTTCCGCTTATGAGTTTGATGGCGTTTTATGAGCTTGATGGCGACTGCTACGAATCTTTTCGTAAATTAAAACTAGCTCTTTCAACTCTTGTACTGTCCTAGCTTGATACAAATTACTCTTATTACTTCTTGAATCGGGAATACCTTCAATAGAGTACTCTATTAAGCTTTTCTCGTCCAAACTAACTGACTTGCCTATTTCCATGAGACTGTATAAATATTCTCTGTAGTCCTCACCTACACGCTTGCGCCGATTTCGTAACATACAATGAACTTCAATTGACGAAATTGATGCTCCAAACTCTGCCAACAATACTTGTTTAAGTGAATTCCAATCAGAAATTCCGTTTTGGCTGCGCATGAATATTTTTGCTCGCAATTCTCTAACCCATAATGCTAAGATTTCGTCTCTGTTCATGTTGTTACTGTTGTTGCTCGTGCTTTACAAGTATATAAAATATTTTGAAAACAGAATATTCTTTTCTTGATGGTAAATACAATTAAATTGTTTTAAATATTTTGCAACTTTAAACCTTTTGTTTATAAATTTAAACAATATAAAATTTAAATAAAACTCAATAACCTACTGTTACCTAACGGTCGTTGCACTGCAGTCCTGTATGTAGAACACGCAGCTGTTAAATTCGTCGCTCCGCTTTGCTTGATATCACCCTCTGTGATTTTCTCACTGCAACTCAGCCTCTCTGCTAACTGCCTGCTCCGGAGTACTCGAACTCTTTACAATTCGCTTTCAGCATCTGCCGAGTCAATCCGAACTCCCACGTACACGCACTCCTTACAGATCGTCGCTTCTAGCCTCTGCCAAGCCAATCTACTCTCTCACGCACACGCACTCTCTTCAGATCGTCGCTTCCAGCTTTTGCCAAGCCAATTTGCACTCGTCGTTCGCTATGTGTTACGACAGAATACACACTAGTCGTCTCGCTCTATCTCACTGCAGACATCTAGCAACTGGCGCCAGTCCGTACAAAAATTTTTAACGGTTTGCCACTTCCAGTGAATTGAATTTAACAATGTCACGCCGCTATTTTGGGATTTGATTTCCACAATATTCGCCACTTTGCCTTATAATTTGAAAGAATTATAATGCAACCAAGTCTTTTCTGTGTCACTGTTGTTCTTTTTTTTGCTCTCACAAATCTACTGCGCATTAAAAGTATTTTACAATGATCTTCTCATTTACGTCGCATAAGACGCTATATCCCACTTCTGACACCAAATTTGTAGGAAAGGCCGATGTTCGTCTCGTTTACTTTAATTGAAACACTGAGAATTTAGTTTAGTTCTATAACATAATAGTTTATTGCTAATTGTGAAATTAAATGCGTTTTAATTTGGAATTTTTTGAAGTTTTCGCTAGAATGTTCAATTTGATGAGTCTATTATCAATTGGCATCAACAGATCGCTTATCACAGTAGGTGTTATATTAGAGTAAGACATAAAGATAATAATACAATAGCGAACATAACTTTGAAAACATAATTTTACTCAATTTAATTTAGCATCTTATAAGCTGTTGAATTTTATAAGTATCATATGTTCTAAAATAGGAAAGATTCGATAAAAAAAGTTTGTTTGTATATACAAGGATCTTAAAGTATGGGTCCATTTAGGTTGCTTTGTAAATACGAACATATAGTTGATTGACCCATGTCCATGAAATTTCTTTGAGTATGCCTTTTCGTACATATTATCTCTTATAATTTGGATCACCAGGTATATAAAAGCTACTTCGTCAGATCCCTAAGGAACCCTCAAAAAACTTTCGCAAATCAACACATTTGTCAAGCTATACGTAAGCAAATAAGAGACAAGCAACAGAGCGAAATAGGGAGAGGGAGACACACACAAAGAAGGAATGGTTAGCGGCTCGCAGCTCGTGGTCGGATCATCCGCTGACAGAAAATCACTTGGCAACGGCTAATCATTAACCGATATCCCATGACATTAAAGGTTCAACAAAGCGAAAGAGTTTAAGAGCACACAAATTGTAATAACTATTGACAATACCATGGGATCCACTTCGAGGGAAACCACAACAGCAACACCAATAACAAGAGGAGAATAGGTGAAAAACAAGCGGAAAATTAAAAGTGCGAACAAAGAGAGAGAAAACTCTCGGCTCGGGATCAGCCTCGGACTGGGAGTTGGACCGGAGTGGATGATTTAGTGAATGTAATTAAATTGAAAGTTTTTTTTTTTGCTTACCACATTTGAAACATATTTTAGTTTTCTTAGCGTCCGTTTTTTCAGCGTCAACTTTCTTGTCTTTACATCCTTCATCTTTTCCGCTTATGAGTTTGATGGCGTTTTATGAGCTTGATGGCGACTGCTACGAATCTTTTCGTAAATTAAAACTAGCTCTTTCAACTCTTGTACTGTCCTAGCTTGATACAAATTACTCTTATTACTTCTTGAATCGGGAATACCTTCAATAGAGTACTCTATTAAGCTTTTCTCGTCCAAACTAACTGACTTGCCTATTTCCATGAGACTGTATAAATATTCTCTGTAGTCCTCACCTACACGCTTGCGCCGATTTCGTAACATACGATGAACTTCAATTGACGAAATTGATGCTCCAAACTCTGCCAACAATACTTGTTTAAGTGAATTCCAATCAGAAATTCCGTTTTGGCTGCGCATGAATATTTTTGCTCGCAATTCTCTAACCCATAATGCTAAGATTTCGTCTCTGTTCATGTTGTTACTGTTGTTGCTCGTGCTTTACAAGTATATAAAATATTTTGAAAACAGAATATTCTTTTCTTGATGGTAAATACAATTAAATTGTTTTAAATATTTTGCAACTTTAAACCTTTTGTTTATAAATTTAAACAATATAAAATTTAAATAAAACTCAATAACCTACTGTTACCTAACGGTCGTTGCACTGCAGTCCTGTATGTAGAACACGCAGCTGTTAAATTCGTCGCTCCGCTTTGCTTGATATCACCCTCTGTGATTTTCTCACTGCAACTCAGCCTCTCTGCTAACTGCCTGCTCCGGAGTACTCGAACTCTTTACAATTCGCTTTCAGCATCTGCCGAGTCAATCCGAACTCCCACGTACACGCACTCCTTACAGATCGTCGCTTCTAGCCTCTGCCAAGCCAATCTACTCTCTCACGCACACGCACTCTCTTCAGATCGTCGCTTCCAGCTTTTGCCAAGCCAATTTGCACTCGTCGTTCGCTATGTGTTACGACAGAATACACACTAGTCGTCTCGCTCTATCTCACTGCAGACATCTAGCAACTGGCGCCAGTCCGTACAAAAATTTTTAACGGTTTGCCACTTCCAGTGAATTGAATTTAACAATGTCACGCCGCTATTTTGGGATTTGATTTCCACAATATTCGCCACTTTGCCTTATAATTTGAAAGAATTATAATGCAACCAAGTCTTTTCTGTGTCACTGTTGTTCTTTTTTTTTTTTTTTGCTCTCACAAATCTACTGCGCATTAAAAGTATTTTACAATGATCTTCTCATTTACGTCGCATAAGACGCTATATCCCACTTCTGACACCAAATTTGTAGGAAAGGCCGATGTTCGTCTCGTTTACTTTAATTGAAACACTGAGAATTTAGTTTAGTTCTATAACATAATAGTTTATTGCTAATTGTGAAATTAAATGCGTTTTAATTTGGAATTTTTTGAAGTTTTCGCTAGAATGTTCAATTTGATGAGTCTATTATCAATTGGCATCAACAGATCGCTTATCACAGTAGGTGTTATATTAGAGTAAGACATAAAGATAATAATACAATAGCGAACATAACTTTGAAAACATAATTTTACTCAATTTAATTTAGCATCTTATAAGCTGTTGAATTTTATAAGTATCATATGTTCTAAAATAGGAAAGATTCGATAAAAAAAGTTTGTTTGTATATACAAGGATCTTAAAGTATGGGTCCATTTAGGTTGCTTTGTAAATACGAACATATAGTTGATTGACCCATGTCCATGAAATTTCTTTGAGTATGCCTTTTCGTACATATTATCTCTTATAATTTGGATCACCAGGTATATAAAAGCTACTTCGTCAGATCCCTAAGGAACCCTCAAAAAACTTTCGCAAATCAACACATTTGTCAAGCTATACGTAAGCAAATAAGAGACAAGCAACAGAGCGAAATAGGGAGAGGGAGACACACACAAAGAAGGAATGGTTAGCGGCTCGCAGCTCGTGGTCGGATCATCCGCTGACAGAAAATCACTTGGCAACGGCTAATCATTAACCGATATCCCATGACATTAAAGGTTCAACAAAGCGAAAGAGTTTAAGAGCACACAAATTGTAATAACTATTGACAATACCATGGGATCCACTTCGAGGGAAACCACAACAGCAACACCAATAACAAGAGGAGAATAGGTGAAAAACAAGCGGAAAATTAAAAGTGCGAACAAAGAGAGAGAAAACTCTCGGCTCGGGATCAGCCTCGGACTGGGAGTTGGACCGGAGTGGATGATTTAGTGAATGTAATTAAATTGAAAGTTTCTTTTTTTGCTTACCACATTTGAAACATATTCTAGTTTTCTTAGCGTCCGTTTTTTCAGCGTCAACTTTCTTGTCTTTACATCCTTCATCTTTTCCGCTTATGAGTTTGATGGCGTTTTATGAGCTTGATGGCGACTGCTACGAATCTTTTCGTAAATTAAAACTAGCTCTTTCAACTCTTGTACTGTCCTAGCTTGATACAAATTACTCTTATTACTTCTTGAATCGGGAATACCTTCAATAGAGTACTCTATTAAGCTTTTCTCGTCCAAACTAACTGACTTGCCTATTTCCATGAGACTGTATAAATATTCTCTGTAGTCCTCACCTACACGCTTGCGCCGATTTCGTAACATACAATGAACTTCAATTGACGAAATTGATGCTCCAAACTCTGCCAACAATACTTGTTTAAGTGAATTCCAATCAGAAATTCCGTTTTGGCTGCGCATGAATATTTTTGCTCGCAATTCTCTAACCCATAATGCTAAGATTTCGTCTCTGTTCATGTTGTTACTGTTGTTGCTCGTGCTTTACAAGTATATAAAATATTTTGAAAACAGAATATTCTTTTCTTGATGGTAAATACAATTAAATTGTTTTAAATATTTTGCAACTTTAAACCTTTTGTTTATAAATTTAAACAATATAAAATTTAAATAAAACTCAATAACCTACTGTTACCTAACGGTCGTTGCACTGCAGTCCTGTATGTAGAACACGCAGCTGTTAAATTCGTCGCTCCGCTTTGCTTGATATCACCCTCTGTGATTTTCTCACTGCAACTCAGCCTCTCTGCTAACTGCCTGCTCCGGAGTACTCGAACTCTTTACAATTCGCTTTCAGCATCTGCCGAGTCAATCCGAACTCCCACGTACACGCACTCCTTACAGATCGTCGCTTCTAGCCTCTGCCAAGCCAATCTACTCTCTCACGCACACGCACTCTCTTCAGATCGTCGCTTCCAGCTTTTGCCAAGCCAATTTGCACTCGTCGTTCGCTATGTGTTACGACAGAATACACACTAGTCGTCTCGCTCTATCTCACTGCAGACATCTAGCAACTGGCGCCAGTCCGTACAAAAATTTTTAACGGTTTGCCACTTCCAGTGAATTGAATTTAACAATGTCACGCCGCTATTTTGGGATTTGATTTCCACAATATTCGCCACTTTGCCTTATAATTTGAAAGAATTATAATGCAACCAAGTCTTTTCTGTGTCACTGTTGTTCTTTTTTTTGCTCTCAAAAATCTACTGCGCATTAAAAGTATTTTACAATGATCTTCTCATTTACGTCGCATAAGACGCTATATCCCACTTCTGACACCAAATTTGTAGGAAAGGCCGATGTTCGTCTCGTTTACTTTAATTGAAACACTGAGAATTTAGTTTAGTTCTATAACATAATAGTTTATTGCTAATTGTGAAATTAAATGCGTTTTAATTTGGAATTTTTTGAAGTTTTCGCTAGAATGTTCAATTTGATGAGTCTATTATCAATTGGCATCAACAGATCGCTTATCACAGTAGGTGTTATATTAGAGTAAGACATAAAGATAATAATACAATAGCGAACATAACTTTGAAAACATAATTTTACTCAATTTAATTTAGCATCTTATAAGCTGTTGAATTTTATAAGTATCATATGTTCTAAAATAGGAAAGATTCGATAAAAAAAGTTTGTTTGTATATACAAGGATCTTAAAGTATGGGTCCATTTAGGTTGCTTTGTAAATACGAACATATAGTTGATTGACCCATGTCCATGAAATTTCTTTGAGTATGCCTTTTCGTACATATTATCTCTTATAATTTGGATCACCAGGTATATAAAAGCTACTTCGTCAGATCCCTAAGGAACCCTCAAAAAACTTTCGCAAATCAACACATTTGTCAAGCTATACGTAAGCAAATAAGAGACAAGCAACAGAGCGAAATAGGGAGAGGGAGACACACACAAAGAAGGAATGGTTAGCGGCTCGCAGCTCGTGGTCGGATCATCCGCTGACAGAAAATCACTTGGCAACGGCTAATCATTAACCGATATCCCATGACATTAAAGGTTCAACAAAGCGAAAGAGTTTAAGAGCACACAAATTGTAATAACTATTGACAATACCATGGGATCCACTTCGAGGGAAACCACAACAGCAACACCAATAACAAGAGGAGAATAGGTGAAAAACAAGCGGAAAATTAAAAGTGCGAACAAAGAGAGAGAAAACTCTCGGCTCGGGATCAGCCTCGGACTGGGAGTTGGACCGGAGTGGATGATTTAGTGAATGTAATTAAATTGAAAGTTTCTTTTTTTGCTTACCACATTTGAAACATATTCTAGTTTTCTTAGCGTCCGTTTTTTCAGCGTCAACTTTCTTGTCTTTACATCCTTCATCTTTTCCGCTTATGAGTTTGATGGCGTTTTATGAGCTTGATGGCGACTGCTACGAATCTTTTCGTAAATTAAAACTAGCTCTTTCAACTCTTGTACTGTCCTAGCTTGATACAAATTACTCTTATTACTTCTTGAATCGGGAATACCTTCAATAGAGTACTCTATTAAGCTTTTCTCGTCCAAACTAACTGACTTGCCTATTTCCATGAGACTGTATAAATATTCTCTGTAGTCCTCACCTACACGCTTGCGCCGATTTCGTAACATACGATGAACTTCAATTGACGAAATTGATGCTCCAAACTCTGCCAACAATACTTGTTTAAGTGAATTCCAATCAGAAATTCCGTTTTGGCTGCGCATGAATATTTTTGCTCGCAATTCTCTAACCCATAATGCTAAGATTTCGTCTCTGTTCATGTTGTTACTGTTGTTGCTCGTGCTTTACAAGTATATAAAATATTTTGAAAACAGAATATTCTTTTCTTGATGGTAAATACAATTAAATTGTTTTAAATATTTTGCAACTTTAAACCTTTTGTTTATAAATTTAAACAATATAAAATTTAAATAAAACTCAATAACCTACTGTTACCTAACGGTCGTTGCACTGCAGTCCTGTATGTAGAACACGCAGCTGTTAAATTCGTCGCTCCGCTTTGCTTGATATCACCCTCTGTGATTTTCTCACTGCAACTCAGCCTCTCTGCTAACTGCCTGCTCCGGAGTACTCGAACTCTTTACAATTCGCTTTCAGCATCTGCCGAGTCAATCCGAACTCCCACGTACACGCACTCCTTACAGATCGTCGCTTCTAGCCTCTGCCAAGCCAATCTACTCTCTCACGCACACGCACTCTCTTCAGATCGTCGCTTCCAGCTTTTGCCAAGCCAATTTGCACTCGTCGTTCGCTATGTGTTACGACAGAATACACACTAGTCGTCTCGCTCTATCTCACTGCAGACATCTAGCAACTGGCGCCAGTCCGTACAAAAATTTTTAACGGTTTGCCACTTCCAGTGAATTGAATTTAACAATGTCACGCCGCTATTTTGGGATTTGATTTCCACAATATTCGCCACTTTGCCTTATAATTTGAAAGAATTATAATGCAACCAAGTCTTTTCTGTGTCACTGTTGTTCTTTTTTTTGCTCTCACAAATCTACTGCGCATTAAAAGTATTTTACAATGATCTTCTCATTTACGTCGCATAAGACGCTATATCCCACTTCTGACACCAAATTTGTAGGAAAGGCCGATGTTCGTCTCGTTTACTTTAATTGAAACACTGAGAATTTAGTTTAGTTCTATAACATAATAGTTTATTGCTAATTGTGAAATTAAATGCGTTTTAATTTGGAATTTTTTGAAGTTTTCGCTAGAATGTTCAATTTGATGAGTCTATTATCAATTGGCATCAACAGATCGCTTATCACAGTAGGTGTTATATTAGAGTAAGACATAAAGATAATAATACAATAGCGAACATAACTTTGAAAACATAATTTTACTCAATTTAATTTAGCATCTTATAAGCTGTTGAATTTTATAAGTATCATATGTTCTAAAATAGGAAAGATTCGATAAAAAAAGTTTGTTTGTATATACAAGGATCTTAAAGTATGGGTCCATTTAGGTTGCTTTGTAAATACGAACATATAGTTGATTGACCCATGTCCATGAAATTTCTTTGAGTATGCCTTTTCGTACATATTATCTCTTATAATTTGGATCACCAGGTATATAAAAGCTACTTCGTCAGATCCCTAAGGAACCCTCAAAAAACTTTCGCAAATCAACACATTTGTCAAGCTATACGTAAGCAAATAAGAGACAAGCAACAGAGCGAAATAGGGAGAGGGAGACACACACAAAGAAGGAATGGTTAGCGGCTCGCAGCTCGTGGTCGGATCATCCGCTGACAGAAAATCACTTGGCAACGGCTAATCATTAACCGATATCCCATGACATTAAAGGTTCAACAAAGCGAAAGAGTTTAAGAGCACACAAATTGTAATAACTATTGACAATACCATGGGATCCACTTCGAGGGAAACCACAACAGCAACACCAATAACAAGAGGAGAATAGGTGAAAAACAAGCGGAAAATTAAAAGTGCGAACAAAGAGAGAGAAAACTCTCGGCTCGGGATCAGCCTCGGACTGGGAGTTGGACCGGAGTGGATGATTTAGTGAATGTAATTAAATTGAAAGTTTCTTTTTTTGCTTACCACATTTGAAACATATTCTAGTTTTCTTAGCGTCCGTTTTTTCAGCGTCAACTTTCTTGTCTTTACATCCTTCATCTTTTCCGCTTATGAGTTTGATGGCGTTTTATGAGCTTGATGGCGACTGCTACGAATCTTTTCGTAAATTAAAACTAGCTCTTTCAACTCTTGTACTGTCCTAGCTTGATACAAATTACTCTTATTACTTCTTGAATCGGGAATACCTTCAATAGAGTACTCTATTAAGCTTTTCTCGTCCAAACTAACTGACTTGCCTATTTCCATGAGACTGTATAAATATTCTCTGTAGTCCTCACCTACACGCTTGCGCCGATTTCGTAACATACGATGAACTTCAATTGACGAAATTGATGCTCCAAACTCTGCCAACAATACTTGTTTAAGTGAATTCCAATCAGAAATTCCGTTTTGGCTGCGCATGAATATTTTTGCTCGCAATTCTCTAACCCATAATGCTAAGATTTCGTCTCTGTTCATGTTGTTACTGTTGTTGCTCGTGCTTTACAAGTATATAAAATATTTTGAAAACAGAATATTCTTTTCTTGATGGTAAATACAATTAAATTGTTTTAAATATTTTGCAACTTTAAACCTTTTGTTTATAAATTTAAACAATATAAAATTTAAATAAAACTCAATAACCTACTGTTACCTAACGGTCGTTGCACTGCAGTCCTGTATGTAGAACACGCAGCTGTTAAATTCGTCGCTCCGCTTTGCTTGATATCACCCTCTGTGATTTTCTCACTGCAACTCAGCCTCTCTGCTAACTGCCTGCTCCGGAGTACTCGAACTCTTTACAATTCGCTTTCAGCATCTGCCGAGTCAATCCGAACTCCCACGTACACGCACTCCTTACAGATCGTCGCTTCTAGCCTCTGCCAAGCCAATCTACTCTCTCACGCACACGCACTCTCTTCAGATCGTCGCTTCCAGCTTTTGCCAAGCCAATTTGCACTCGTCGTTCGCTATGTGTTACGACAGAATACACACTAGTCGTCTCGCTCTATCTCACTGCAGACATCTAGCAACTGGCGCCAGTCCGTACAAAAATTTTTAACGGTTTGCCACTTCCAGTGAATTGAATTTAACAATGTCACGCCGCTATTTTGGGATTTGATTTCCACAATATTCGCCACTTTGCCTTATAATTTGAAAGAATTATAATGCAACCAAGTCTTTTCTGTGTCACTGTTGTTCTTTTTTTTTGCTCTCAAAAATCTACTGCGCATTAAAAGTATTTTACAATGATCTTCTCATTTACGTCGCATAAGACGCTATATCCCACTTCTGACACCAAATTTGTAGGAAAGGCCGATGTTCGTCTCGTTTACTTTAATTGAAACACTGAGAATTTAGTTTAGTTCTATAACATAATAGTTTATTGCTAATTGTGAAATTAAATGCGTTTTAATTTGGAATTTTTTGAAGTTTTCGCTAGAATGTTCAATTTGATGAGTCTATTATCAATTGGCATCAACAGATCGCTTATCACAGTAGGTGTTATATTAGAGTAAGACATAAAGATAATAATACAATAGCGAACATAACTTTGAAAACATAATTTTACTCAATTTAATTTAGCATCTTATAAGCTGTTGAATTTTATAAGTATCATATGTTCTAAAATAGGAAAGATTCGATAAAAAAAGTTTGTTTGTATATACAAGGATCTTAAAGTATGGGTCCATTTAGGTTGCTTTGTAAATACGAACATATAGTTGATTGACCCATGTCCATGAAATTTCTTTGAGTATGCCTTTTCGTACATATTATCTCTTATAATTTGGATCACCAGGTATATAAAAGCTACTTCGTCAGATCCCTAAGGAACCCTCAAAAAACTTTCGCAAATCAACACATTTGTCAAGCTATACGTAAGCAAATAAGAGACAAGCAACAGAGCGAAATAGGGAGAGGGAGACACACACAAAGAAGGAATGGTTAGCGGCTCATTTCGCAGCTCGTGGTCGGATCATCCGCTGACAGAAAATCACTTGGCAACGGCTAATCATTAACCGATATCCCATGACATTAAAGGTTCAACAAAGCGAAAGAGTTTAAGAGCACACAAATTGTAATAACTATTGACAATACCATGGGATCCACTTCGAGGGAAACCACAACAGCAACACCAATAACAAGAGGAGAATAGGTGAAAAACAAGCGGAAAATTAAAAGTGCGAACAAAGAGAGAGAAAACTCTCGGCTCGGGATCAGCCTCGGACTGGGAGTTGGACCGGAGTGGATGATTTAGTGAATGTAATTAAATTGAAAGTTTCTTTTTTTGCTTACCACATTTGAAACATATTCTAGTTTTCTTAGCGTCCGTTTTTTCAGCGTCAACTTTCTTGTCTTTACATCCTTCATCTTTTCCGCTTATGAGTTTGATGGCGTTTTATGAGCTTGATGGCGACTGCTACGAATCTTTTCGTAAATTAAAACTAGCTCTTTCAACTCTTGTACTGTCCTAGCTTGATACAAATTACTCTTATTACTTCTTGAATCGGGAATACCTTCAATAGAGTACTCTATTAAGCTTTTCTCGTCCAAACTAACTGACTTGCCTATTTCCATGAGACTGTATAAATATTCTCTGTAGTCCTCACCTACACGCTTGCGCCGATTTCGTAACATACGATGAACTTCAATTGACGAAATTGATGCTCCAAACTCTGCCAACAATACTTGTTTAAGTGAATTCCAATCAGAAATTCCGTTTTGGCTGCGCATGAATATTTTTGCTCGCAATTCTCTAACCCATAATGCTAAGATTTCGTCTCTGTTCATGTTGTTACTGTTGTTGCTCGTGCTTTACAAGTATATAAAATATTTTGAAAACAGAATATTCTTTTCTTGATGGTAAATACAATTAAATTGTTTTAAATATTTTGCAACTTTAAACCTTTTGTTTATAAATTTAAACAATATAAAATTTAAATAAAACTCAATAACCTACTGTTACCTAACGGTCGTTGCACTGCAGTCCTGTATGTAGAACACGCAGCTGTTAAATTCGTCGCTCCGCTTTGCTTGATATCACCCTCTGTGATTTTCTCACTGCAACTCAGCCTCTCTGCTAACTGCCTGCTCCGGAGTACTCGAACTCTTTACAATTCGCTTTCAGCATCTGCCGAGTCAATCCGAACTCCCACGTACACGCACTCCTTACAGATCGTCGCTTCTAGCCTCTGCCAAGCCAATCTACTCTCTCACGCACACGCACTCTCTTCAGATCGTCGCTTCCAGCTTTTGCCAAGCCAATTTGCACTCGTCGTTCGCTATGTGTTACGACAGAATACACACTAGTCGTCTCGCTCTATCTCACTGCAGACATCTAGCAACTGGCGCCAGTCCGTACAAAAATTTTTAACGGTTTGCCACTTCCAGTGAATTGAATTTAACAATGTCACGCCGCTATTTTGGGATTTGATTTCCACAATATTCGCCACTTTGCCTTATAATTTGAAAGAATTATAATGCAACCAAGTCTTTTCTGTGTCACTGTTGTTCTTTTTTTTGCTCTCAAAAATCTACTGCGCATTAAAAGTATTTTACAATGATCTTCTCATTTACGTCGCATAAGACGCTATATCCCACTTCTGACACCAAATTTGTAGGAAAGGCCGATGTTCGTCTCGTTTACTTTAATTGAAACACTGAGAATTTAGTTTAGTTCTATAACATAATAGTTTATTGCTAATTGTGAAATTAAATGCGTTTTAATTTGGAATTTTTTGAAGTTTTCGCTAGAATGTTCAATTTGATGAGTCTATTATCAATTGGCATCAACAGATCGCTTATCACAGTAGGTGTTATATTAGAGTAAGACATAAAGATAATAATACAATAGCGAACATAACTTTGAAAACATAATTTTACTCAATTTAATTTAGCATCTTATAAGCTGTTGAATTTTATAAGTATCATATGTTCTAAAATAGGAAAGATTCGATAAAAAAAGTTTGTTTGTATATACAAGGATCTTAAAGTATGGGTCCATTTAGGTTGCTTTGTAAATACGAACATATAGTTGATTGACCCATGTCCATGAAATTTCTTTGAGTATGCCTTTTCGTACATATTATCTCTTATAATTTGGATCACCAGGTATATAAAAGCTACTTCGTCAGATCCCTAAGGAACCCTCAAAAAACTTTCGCAAATCAACACATTTGTCAAGCTATACGTAAGCAAATAAGAGACAAGCAACAGAGCGAAATAGGGAGAGGGAGACACACACAAAGAAGGAATGGTTAGCGGCTCTTTCGCAGCTCGTGGTCGGATCATCCGCTGACAGAAAATCACTTGGCAACGGCTAATCATTAACCGATATCCCATGACATTAAAGGTTCAACAAAGCGAAAGAGTTTAAGAGCACACAAATTGTAATAACTATTGACAATACCATGGGATCCACTTCGAGGGAAACCACAACAGCAACACCAATAACAAGAGGAGAATAGGTGAAAAACAAGCGGAAAATTAAAAGTGCGAACAAAGAGAGAGAAAACTCTCGGCTCGGGATCAGCCTCGGACTGGGAGTTGGACCGGAGTGGATGATTTAGTGAATGTAATTAAATTGAAAGTTTCTTTTTTTGCTTACCACATTTGAAACATATTCTAGTTTTCTTAGCGTCCGTTTTTTCAGCGTCAACTTTCTTGTCTTTACATCCTTCATCTTTTCCGCTTATGAGTTTGATGGCGTTTTATGAGCTTGATGGCGACTGCTACGAATCTTTTCGTAAATTAAAACTAGCTCTTTCAACTCTTGTACTGTCCTAGCTTGATACAAATTACTCTTATTACTTCTTGAATCGGGAATACCTTCAATAGAGTACTCTATTAAGCTTTTCTCGTCCAAACTAACTGACTTGCCTATTTCCATGAGACTGTATAAATATTCTCTGTAGTCCTCACCTACACGCTTGCGCCGATTTCGTAACATACGATGAACTTCAATTGACGAAATTGATGCTCCAAACTCTGCCAACAATACTTGTTTAAGTGAATTCCAATCAGAAATTCCGTTTTGGCTGCGCATGAATATTTTTGCTCGCAATTCTCTAACCCATAATGCTAAGATTTCGTCTCTGTTCATGTTGTTACTGTTGTTGCTCGTGCTTTACAAGTATATAAAATATTTTGAAAACAGAATATTCTTTTCTTGATGGTAAATACAATTAAATTATTTTAAATATTTTGCAACTTTAAACCTTTTGTTTATAAATTTAAACAATATAAAATTTAAATAAAACTCAATAACCTACTGTTACCTAACGGTCGTTGCACTGCAATCCTGTATGTAGAACACGCAGCTGTTAAATTCGTCGCTCCGCTTTGCTTGATATCACCCTCTGTGATTTTCTCACTGCAACTCAGCCTCTCTGCTAACTGCCTGCTCCGGAGTACTCGAACTCTTTACAATTCGCTTTCAGCATCTGCCGAGTCAATCCGAACTCCCACGTACACGCACTCCTTACAGATCGTCGCTTCTAGCCTCTGCCAAGCCAATCTACTCTCTCACGCACACGCACTCTCTTCAGATCGTCGCTTCCAGCTTTTGCCAAGCCAATTTGCACTCGTCGTTCGCTATGTGTTACGACAGAATACACACTAGTCGTCTCGCTCTATCTCACTGCAGACATCTAGCAACTGGCGCCAGTCCGTACAAAAATTTTTAACGGTTTGCCACTTCCAGTGAATTGAATTTAACAATGTCACGCCGCTATTTTGGGATTTGATTTCCACAATATTCGCCACTTTGCCTTATAATTTGAAAGAATTATAATGCAACCAAGTCTTTTCTGTGTCACTGTTGTTCTTTTTTTTGCTCTCAAAAATCTACTGCGCATTAAAAGTATTTTACAATGATCTTCTCATTTACGTCGCATAAGACGCTATATCCCACTTCTGACACCAAATTTGTAGGAAAGGCCGATGTTCGTCTCGTTTACTTTAATTGAAACACTGAGAATTTAGTTTAGTTCTATAACATAATAGTTTATTGCTAATTGTGAAATTAAATGCGTTTTAATTTGGAATTTTTTGAAGTTTTCGCTAGAATGTTCAATTTGATGAGTCTATTATCAATTGGCATCAACAGATCGCTTATCACAGTAGGTGTTATATTAGAGTAAGACATAAAGATAATAATACAATAGCGAACATAACTTTGAAAACATAATTTTACTCAATTTAATTTAGCATCTTATAAGCTGTTGAATTTTATAAGTATCATATGTTCTAAAATAGGAAAGATTCGATAAAAAAAGTTTGTTTGTATATACAAGGATCTTAAAGTATGGGTCCATTTAGGTTGCTTTGTAAATACGAACATATAGTTGATTGACCCATGTCCATGAAATTTCTTTGAGTATGCCTTTTCGTACATATTATCTCTTATAATTTGGATCACCAGGTATATAAAAGCTACTTCGTCAGATCCCTAAGGAACCCTCAAAAAACTTTCGCAAATCAACACATTTGTCAAGCTATACGTAAGCAAATAAGAGACAAGCAACAGAGCGAAATAGGGAGAGGGAGACACACACAAAGAAGGAATGGTTAGCGGCTCATTTCGCAGCTCGTGGTCGGATCATCCGCTGACAGAAAATCACTTGGCAACGGCTAATCATTAACCGATATCCCATGACATTAAAGGTTCAACAAAGCGAAAGAGTTTAAGAGCACACAAATTGTAATAACTATTGACAATACCATGGGATCCACTTCGAGGGAAACCACAACAGCAACACCAATAACAAGAGGAGAATAGGTGAAAAACAAGCGGAAAATTAAAAGTGCGAACAAAGAGAGAGAAAACTCTCGGCTCGGGATCAGCCTCGGACTGGGAGTTGGACCGGAGTGGATGATTTAGTGAATGTAATTAAATTGAAAGTTTCTTTTTTTGCTTACCACATTTGAAACATATTCTAGTTTTCTTAGCGTCCGTTTTTTCAGCGTCAACTTTCTTGTCTTTACATCCTTCATCTTTTCCGCTTATGAGTTTGATGGCGTTTTATGAGCTTGATGGCGACTGCTACGAATCTTTTCGTAAATTAAAACTAGCTCTTTCAACTCTTGTACTGTCCTAGCTTGATACAAATTACTCTTATTACTTCTTGAATCGGGAATACCTTCAATAGAGTACTCTATTAAGCTTTTCTCGTCCAAACTAACTGACTTGCCTATTTCCATGAGACTGTATAAATATTCTCTGTAGTCCTCACCTACACGCTTGCGCCGATTTCGTAACATACGATGAACTTCAATTGACGAAATTGATGCTCCAAACTCTGCCAACAATACTTGTTTAAGTGAATTCCAATCAGAAATTCCGTTTTGGCTGCGCATGAATATTTTTGCTCGCAATTCTCTAACCCATAATGCTAAGATTTCGTCTCTGTTCATGTTGTTACTGTTGTAGCTCGTGCTTTACAAGTATATAAAATATTTTGAAAACAGAATATTCTTTTCTTGATGGTAAATACAATTAAATTATTTTAAATATTTTGCAACTTTAAACCTTTTGTTTATAAATTTAAACAATATAAAATTTAAATAAAACTCAATAACCTACTGTTACCTAACGGTCGTTGCACTGCAATCCTGTATGTAGAACACGCAGCTGTTAAATTCGTCGCTCCGCTTTGCTTGATATCACCCTCTGTGATTTTCTCACTGCAACTCAGCCTCTCTGCTAACTGCCTGCTCCGGAGTACTCGAACTCTTTACAATTCGCTTTCAGCATCTGCCGAGTCAATCCGAACTCCCACGTACACGCACTCCTTACAGATCGTCGCTTCTAGCCTCTGCCAAGCCAATCTACTCTCTCACGCACACGCACTCTCTTCAGATCGTCGCTTCCAGCTTTTGCCAAGCCAATTTGCACTCGTCGTTCGCTATGTGTTACGACAGAATACACACTAGTCGTCTCGCTCTATCTCACTGCAGACATCTAGCAACTGGCGCCAGTCCGTACAAAAATTTTTAACGGTTTGCCACTTCCAGTGAATTGAATTTAACAATGTCACGCCGCTATTTTGGGATTTGATTTCCACAATATTCGCCACTTTGCCTTATAATTTGAAAGAATTATAATGCAACCAAGTCTTTTCTGTGTCACTGTTGTTCTTTTTTTTGCTCTCAAAAATCTACTGCGCATTAAAAGTATTTTACAATGATCTTCTCATTTACGTCGCATAAGACGCTATATCCCACTTCTGACACCAAATTTGTAGGAAAGGCCGATGTTCGTCTCGTTTACTTTAATTGAAACACTGAGAATTTAGTTTAGTTCTATAACATAATAGTTTATTGCTAATTGTGAAATTAAATGCGTTTTAATTTGGAATTTTTTGAAGTTTTCGCTAGAATGTTCAATTTGATGAGTCTATTATCAATTGGCATCAACAGATCGCTTATCACAGTAGGTGTTATATTAGAGTAAGACATAAAGATAATAATACAATAGCGAACATAACTTTGAAAACATAATTTTACTCAATTTAATTTAGCATCTTATAAGCTGTTGAATTTTATAAGTATCATATGTTCTAAAATAGGAAAGATTCGATAAAAAAAGTTTGTTTGTATATACAAGGATCTTAAAGTATGGGTCCATTTAGGTTGCTTTGTAAATACGAACATATAGTTGATTGACCCATGTCCATGAAATTTCTTTGAGTATGCCTTTTCGTACATATTATCTCTTATAATTTGGATCACCAGGTATATAAAAGCTACTTCGTCAGATCCCTAAGGAACCCTCAAAAAACTTTCGCAAATCAACACATTTGTCAAGCTATACGTAAGCAAATAAGAGACAAGCAACAGAGCGAAATAGGGAGAGGGAGACACACACAAAGAAGGAATGGTTAGCGGCTCTTCGCAGCTCGTGGTCGGATCATCCGCTGACAGAAAATCACTTGGCAACGGCTAATCATTAACCGATATCCCATGACATTAAAGGTTCAACAAAGCGAAAGAGTTTAAGAGCACACAAATTGTAATAACTATTGACAATACCATGGGATCCACTTCGAGGGAAACCACAACAGCAACACCAATAACAAGAGGAGAATAGGTGAAAAACAAGCGGAAAATTAAAAGTGCGAACAAAGAGAGAGAAAACTCTCGGCTCGGGATCAGCCTCGGACTGGGAGTTGGACCGGAGTGGATGATTTAGTGAATGTAATTAAATTGAAAGTTTTTTTTTTTGCTTAGCACATTTGAAACATATTCTAGTTTTCTTAGCGTCCGTTTTTTCAGCGTCAACTTTCTTGTCTTTACATCCTTCATCTTTTCCGCTTATGAGTTTGATGGCGTTTTATGAGCTTGATGGCGACTGCTACGAATCTTTTCGTAAATTAAAACTAGCTCTTTCAACTCTTGTACTGTCCTAGCTTGATACAAATTACTCTTATTACTTCTTGAATCGGGAATACCTTCAATAGAGTACTCTATTAAGCTTTTCTCGTCCAAACTAACTGACTTGCCTATTTCCATGAGACTGTATAAATATTCTCTGTAGTCCTCACCTACACGCTTGCGCCGATTTCGTAACATACGATGAACTTCAATTGACGAAATTGATGCTCCAAACTCTGCCAACAATACTTGTTTAAGTGAATTCCAATCAGAAATTCCGTTTTGGCTGCGCATGAATATTTTTGCTCGCAATTCTCTAACCCATAATGCTAAGATTTCGTCTCTGTTCATGTTGTTACTGTTGTAGCTCGTGCTTTACAAGTATATAAAATATTTTGAAAACAGAATATTCTTTTCTTGATGGTAAATACAATTAAATTATTTTAAATATTTTGCAACTTTAAACCTTTTGTTTATAAATTTAAACAATATAAAATTTAAATAAAACTCAATAACCTACTGTTACCTAACGGTCGTTGCACTGCAATCCTGTATGTAGAACACGCAGCTGTTAAATTCGTCGCTCCGCTTTGCTTGATATCACCCTCTGTGATTTTCTCACTGCAACTCAGCCTCTCTGCTAACTGCCTGCTCCGGAGTACTCGAACTCTTTACAATTCGCTTTCAGCATCTGCCGAGTCAATCCGAACTCCCACGTACACGCACTCCTTACAGATCGTCGCTTCTAGCCTCTGCCAAGCCAATCTACTCTCTCACGCACACGCACTCTCTTCAGATCGTCGCTTCCAGCTTTTGCCAAGCCAATTTGCACTCGTCGTTCGCTATGTGTTACGACAGAATACACACTAGTCGTCTCGCTCTATCTCACTGCAGACATCTAGCAACTGGCGCCAGTCCGTACAAAAATTTTTAACGGTTTGCCACTTCCAGTGAATTGAATTTAACAATGTCACGCCGCTATTTTGGGATTTGATTTCCACAATATTCGCCACTTTGCCTTATAATTTGAAAGAATTATAATGCAACCAAGTCTTTTCTGTGTCACTGTTGTTCTTTTTTTTGCTCTCAAAAATCTACTGCGCATTAAAAGTATTTTACAATGATCTTCTCATTTACGTCGCATAAGACGCTATATCCCACTTCTGACACCAAATTTGTAGGAAAGGCCGATGTTCGTCTCGTTTACTTTAATTGAAACACTGAGAATTTAGTTTAGTTCTATAACATAATAGTTTATTGCTAATTGTGAAATTAAATGCGTTTTAATTTGGAATTTTTTGAAGTTTTCGCTAGAATGTTCAATTTGATGAGTCTATTATCAATTGGCATCAACAGATCGCTTATCACAGTAGGTGTTATATTAGAGTAAGACATAAAGATAATAATACAATAGCGAACATAACTTTGAAAACATAATTTTACTCAATTTAATTTAGCATCTTATAAGCTGTTGAATTTTATAAGTATCATATGTTCTAAAATAGGAAAGATTCGATAAAAAAAGTTTGTTTGTATATACAAGGATCTTAAAGTATGGGTCCATTTAGGTTGCTTTGTAAATACGAACATATAGTTGATTGACCCATGTCCATGAAATTTCTTTGAGTATGCCTTTTCGTACATATTATCTCTTATAATTTGGATCCCCAGGTATATAAAAGCTACTTCGTCAGATCCCTAAGGAACCCTCAAAAAACTTTCGCAAATCAACACATTTGTCAAGCTATACGTAAGCAAATAAGAGACAAGCAACAGAGCGAAATAGGGAGAGGGAGACACACACAAAGAAGGAATGGTTAGTCGGCTCGCAGCTCGTGGTCGGATCATCCGCTGACAGAAAATCACTTGGCAACGGCTAATCATTAACCGATATCCCATGACATTAAAGGTTCAACAAAGCGAAAGAGTTTAAGAGCACACAAATTGTAATAACTATTGACAATACCATGGGATCCACTTCGAGGGAAACCACAACAGCAACACCAATAACAAGAGGAGAATAGGTGAAAAACAAGCGGAAAATTAAAAGTGCGAACAAAGAGAGAGAAAACTCTCGGCTCGGGATCAGCCTCGGACTGGGAGTTGGACCGGAGTGGATGATTTAGTGAATGTAATTAAATTGAAAGTTTCTTTTTTTGCTTAGCACATTTGAAACATATTCTAGTTTTCTTAGCGTCCGTTTTTTCAGCGTCAACTTTCTTGTCTTTACATCCTTCATCTTTTCCGCTTATGAGTTTGATGGCGTTTTATGAGCTTGATGGCGACTGCTACGAATCTTTTCGTAAATTAAAACTAGCTCTTTCAACTCTTGTACTGTCCTAGCTTGATACAAATTACTCTTATTACTTCTTGAATCGGGAATACCTTCAATAGAGTACTCTATTAAGCTTTTCTCGTCCAAACTAACTGACTTGCCTATTTCCATGAGACTGTATAAATATTCTCTGTAGTCCTCACCTACACGCTTGCGCCGATTTCGTAACATACGATGAACTTCAATTGACGAAATTGATGCTCCAAACTCTGCCAACAATACTTGTTTAAGTGAATTCCAATCAGAAATTCCGTTTTGGCTGCGCATGAATATTTTTGCTCGCAATTCTCTAACCCATAATGCTAAGATTTCGTCTCTGTTCATGTTGTTACTGTTGTAGCTCGTGCTTTACAAGTATATAAAATATTTTGAAAACAGAATATTCTTTTCTTGATGGTAAATACAATTAAATTATTTTAAATATTTTGCAACTTTAAACCTTTTGTTTATAAATTTAAACAATATAAAATTTAAATAAAACTCAATAACCTACTGTTACCTAACGGTCGTTGCACTGCAATCCTGTATGTAGAACACGCAGCTGTTAAATTCGTCGCTCCGCTTTGCTTGATATCACCCTCTGTGATTTTCTCACTGCAACTCAGCCTCTCTGCTAACTGCCTGCTCCGGAGTACTCGAACTCTTTACAATTCGCTTTCAGCATCTGCCGAGTCAATCCGAACTCCCACGTACACGCACTCCTTACAGATCGTCGCTTCTAGCCTCTGCCAAGCCAATCTACTCTCTCACGCACACGCACTCTCTTCAGATCGTCGCTTCCAGCTTTTGCCAAGCCAATTTGCACTCGTCGTTCGCTATGTGTTACGACAGAATACACACTAGTCGTCTCGCTCTATCTCACTGCAGACATCTAGCAACTGGCGCCAGTCCGTACAAAAATTTTTAACGGTTTGCCACTTCCAGTGAATTGAATTTAACAATGTCACGCCGCTATTTTGGGATTTGATTTCCACAATATTCGCCACTTTGCCTTATAATTTGAAAGAATTATAATGCAACCAAGTCTTTTCTGTGTCACTGTTGTTCTTTTTTTTGCTCTCAAAAATCTACTGCGCATTAAAAGTATTTTACAATGATCTTCTCATTTACGTCGCATAAGACGCTATATCCCACTTCTGACACCAAATTTGTAGGAAAGGCCGATGTTCGTCTCGTTTACTTTAATTGAAACACTGAGAATTTAGTTTAGTTCTATAACATAATAGTTTATTGCTAATTGTGAAATTAAATGCGTTTTAATTTGGAATTTTTTGAAGTTTTCGCTAGAATGTTCAATTTGATGAGTCTATTATCAATTGGCATCAACAGATCGCTTATCACAGTAGGTGTTATATTAGAGTAAGACATAAAGATAATAATACAATAGCGAACATAACTTTGAAAACATAATTTTACTCAATTTAATTTAGCATCTTATAAGCTGTTGAATTTTATAAGTATCATATGTTCTAAAATAGGAAAGATTCGATAAAAAAAGTTTGTTTGTATATACAAGGATCTTAAAGTATGGGTCCATTTAGGTTGCTTTGTAAATACGAACATATAGTTGATTGACCCATGTCCATGAAATTTCTTTGAGTATGCCTTTTCGTACATATTATCTCTTATAATTTGGATCACCAGGTATATAAAAGCTACTTCGTCAGATCCCTAAGGAACCCTCAAAAAACTTTCGCAAATCAACACATTTGTCAAGCTATACGTAAGCAAATAAGAGACAAGCAACAGAGCGAAATAGGGAGAGGGAGACACACACAAAGAAGGAATGGTTAGCGGCTCATTTCGCAGCTCGTGGTCGGATCATCCGCTGACAGAAAATCACTTGGCAACGGCTAATCATTAACCGATATCCCATGACATTAAAGGTTCAACAAAGCGAAAGAGTTTAAGAGCACACAAATTGTAATAACTATTGACAATACCATGGGATCCACTTCGAGGGAAACCACAACAGCAACACCAATAACAAGAGGAGAATAGGTGAAAAACAAGCGGAAAATTAAAAGTGCGAACAAAGAGAGAGAAAACTCTCGGCTCGGGATCAGCCTCGGACTGGGAGTTGGACCGGAGTGGATGATTTAGTGAATGTAATTAAATTGAAAGTTTCTTTTTTTGCTTAGCACATTTGAAACATATTCTAGTTTTCTTAGCGTCCGTTTTTTCAGCGTCAACTTTCTTGTCTTTACATCCTTCATCTTTTCCGCTTATGAGTTTGATGGCGTTTTATGAGCTTGATGGCGACTGCTACGAATCTTTTCGTAAATTAAAACTAGCTCTTTCAACTCTTGTACTGTCCTAGCTTGATACAAATTACTCTTATTACTTCTTGAATCGGGAATACCTTCAATAGAGTACTCTATTAAGCTTTTCTCGTCCAAACTAACTGACTTGCCTATTTCCATGAGACTGTATAAATATTCTCTGTAGTCCTCACCTACACGCTTGCGCCGATTTCGTAACATACGATGAACTTCAATTGACGAAATTGATGCTCCAAACTCTGCCAACAATACTTGTTTAAGTGAATTCCAATCAGAAATTCCGTTTTGGCTGCGCATGAATATTTTTGCTCGCAATTCTCTAACCCATAATGCTAAGATTTCGTCTCTGTTCATGTTGTTACTGTTGTAGCTCGTGCTTTACAAGTATATAAAATATTTTGAAAACAGAATATTCTTTTCTTGATGGTAAATACAATTAAATTATTTTAAATATTTTGCAACTTTAAACCTTTTGTTTATAAATTTAAACAATATAAAATTTAAATAAAACTCAATAACCTACTGTTACCTAACGGTCGTTGCACTGCAATCCTGTATGTAGAACACGCAGCTGTTAAATTCGTCGCTCCGCTTTGCTTGATATCACCCTCTGTGATTTTCTCACTGCAACTCAGCCTCTCTGCTAACTGCCTGCTCCGGAGTACTCGAACTCTTTACAATTCGCTTTCAGCATCTGCCGAGTCAATCCGAACTCCCACGTACACGCACTCCTTACAGATCGTCGCTTCTAGCCTCTGCCAAGCCAATCTACTCTCTCACGCACACGCACTCTCTTCAGATCGTCGCTTCCAGCTTTTGCCAAGCCAATTTGCACTCGTCGTTCGCTATGTGTTACGACAGAATACACACTAGTCGTCTCGCTCTATCTCACTGCAGACATCTAGCAACTGGCGCCAGTCCGTACAAAAATTTTTAACGGTTTGCCACTTCCAGTGAATTGAATTTAACAATGTCACGCCGCTATTTTGGGATTTGATTTCCACAATATTCGCCACTTTGCCTTATAATTTGAAAGAATTATAATGCAACCAAGTCTTTTCTGTGTCACTGTTGTTCTTTTTTTTGCTCTCAAAAATCTACTGCGCATTAAAAGTATTTTACAATGATCTTCTCATTTACGTCGCATAAGACGCTATATCCCACTTCTGACACCAAATTTGTAGGAAAGGCCGATGTTCGTCTCGTTTACTTTAATTGAAACACTGAGAATTTAGTTTAGTTCTATAACATAATAGTTTATTGCTAATTGTGAAATTAAATGCGTTTTAATTTGGAATTTTTTGAAGTTTTCGCTAGAATGTTCAATTTGATGAGTCTATTATCAATTGGCATCAACAGATCGCTTATCACAGTAGGTGTTATATTAGAGTAAGACATAAAGATAATAATACAATAGCGAACATAACTTTGAAAACATAATTTTACTCAATTTAATTTAGCATCTTATAAGCTGTTGAATTTTATAAGTATCATATGTTCTAAAATAGGAAAGATTCGATAAAAAAAGTTTGTTTGTATATACAAGGATCTTAAAGTATGGGTCCATTTAGGTTGCTTTGTAAATACGAACATATAGTTGATTGACCCATGTCCATGAAATTTCTTTGAGTATGCCTTTTCGTACATATTATCTCTTATAATTTGGATCACCAGGTATATAAAAGCTACTTCGTCAGATCCCTAAGGAACCCTCAAAAAACTTTCGCAAATCAACACATTTGTCAAGCTATACGTAAGCAAATAAGAGACAAGCAACAGAGCGAAATAGGGAGAGGGAGACACACACAAAGAAGGAATGGTTAGCGGCTCATTTCGCAGCTCGTGGTCGGATCATCCGCTGACAGAAAATCACTTGGCAACGGCTAATCATTAACCGATATCCCATGACATTAAAGGTTCAACAAAGCGAAAGAGTTTAAGAGCACACAAATTGTAATAACTATTGACAATACCATGGGATCCACTTCGAGGGAAACCACAACAGCAACACCAATAACAAGAGGAGAATAGGTGAAAAACAAGCGGAAAATTAAAAGTGCGAACAAAGAGAGAGAAAACTCTCGGCTCGGGATCAGCCTCGGACTGGGAGTTGGACCGGAGTGGATGATTTAGTGAATGTAATTAAATTGAAAGTTTCTTTTTTTGCTTACCACATTTGAAACATATTCTAGTTTTCTTAGCGTCCGTTTTTTCAGCGTCAACTTTCTTGTCTTTACATCCTTCATCTTTTCCGCTTATGAGTTTGATGGCGTTTTATGAGCTTGATGGCGACTGCTACGAATCTTTTCGTAAATTAAAACTAGCTCTTTCAACTCTTGTACTGTCCTAGCTTGATACAAATTACCTCTTATTACTTCTTGAATCGGGAATACCTTCAATAGAGTACTCTATTAAGCTTTTCTCGTCCAAACTAACTGACTTGCCTATTTCCATGAGACTGTATAAATATTCTCTGTAGTCCTCACCTACACGCTTGCGCCGATTTCGTAACATACGATGAACTTCAATTGACGAAATTGATGCTCCAAACTCTGCCAACAATACTTGTTTAAGTGAATTCCAATCAGAAATTCCGTTTTGGCTGCGCATGAATATTTTTGCTCGCAATTCTCTAACCCATAATGCTAAGATTTCGTCTCTGTTCATGTTGTTACTGTTGTAGCTCGTGCTTTACAAGTATATAAAATATTTTGAAAACAGAATATTCTTTTCTTGATGGTAAATACAATTAAATTATTTTAAATATTTTGCAACTTTAAACCTTTTGTTTATAAATTTAAACAATATAAAATTTAAATAAAACTCAATAACCTACTGTTACCTAACGGTCGTTGCACTGCAATCCTGTATGTAGAACACGCAGCTGTTAAATTCGTCGCTCCGCTTTGCTTGATATCACCCTCTGTGATTTTCTCACTGCAACTCAGCCTCTCTGCTAACTGCCTGCTCCGGAGTACTCGAACTCTTTACAATTCGCTTTCAGCATCTGCCGAGTCAATCCGAACTCCCACGTACACGCACTCCTTACAGATCGTCGCTTCTAGCCTCTGCCAAGCCAATCTACTCTCTCACGCACACGCACTCTCTTCAGATCGTCGCTTCCAGCTTTTGCCAAGCCAATTTGCACTCGTCGTTCGCTATGTGTTACGACAGAATACACACTAGTCGTCTCGCTCTATCTCACTGCAGACATCTAGCAACTGGCGCCAGTCCGTACAAAAATTTTTAACGGTTTGCCACTTCCAGTGAATTGAATTTAACAATGTCACGCCGCTATTTTGGGATTTGATTTCCACAATATTCGCCACTTTGCCTTATAATTTGAAAGAATTATAATGCAACCAAGTCTTTTCTGTGTCACTGTTGTTCTTTTTTTTGCTCTCAAAAATCTACTGCGCATTAAAAGTATTTTACAATGATCTTCTCATTTACGTCGCATAAGACGCTATATCCCACTTCTGACACCAAATTTGTAGGAAAGGCCGATGTTCGTCTCGTTTACTTTAATTGAAACACTGAGAATTTAGTTTAGTTCTATAACATAATAGTTTATTGCTAATTGTGAAATTAAATGCGTTTTAATTTGGAATTTTTTGAAGTTTTCGCTAGAATGTTCAATTTGATGAGTCTATTATCAATTGGCATCAACAGATCGCTTATCACAGTAGGTGTTATATTAGAGTAAGACATAAAGATAATAATACAATAGCGAACATAACTTTGAAAACATAATTTTACTCAATTTAATTTAGCATCTTATAAGCTGTTGAATTTTATAAGTATCATATGTTCTAAAATAGGAAAGATTCGATAAAAAAAGTTTGTTTGTATATACAAGGATCTTAAAGTATGGGTCCATTTAGGTTGCTTTGTAAATACGAACATATAGTTGATTGACCCATGTCCATGAAATTTCTTTGAGTATGCCTTTTCGTACATATTATCTCTTATAATTTGGATCACCAGGTATATAAAAGCTACTTCGTCAGATCCCTAAGGAACCCTCAAAAAACTTTCGCAAATCAACACATTTGTCAAGCTATACGTAAGCAAATAAGAGACAAGCAACAGAGCGAAATAGGGAGAGGGAGACACACACAAAGAAGGAATGGTTAGCGGCTCATTTCGCAGCTCGTGGTCGGATCATCCGCTGACAGAAAATCACTTGGCAACGGCTAATCATTAACCGATATCCCATGACATTAAAGGTTCAACAAAGCGAAAGAGTTTAAGAGCACACAAATTGTAATAACTATTGACAATACCATGGGATCCACTTCGAGGGAAACCACAACAGCAACACCAATAACAAGAGGAGAATAGGTGAAAAACAAGCGGAAAATTAAAAGTGCGAACAAAGAGAGAGAAAACTCTCGGCTCGGGATCAGCCTCGGACTGGGAGTTGGACCGGAGTGGATGATTTAGTGAATGTAATTAAATTGAAAGTTTCTTTTTTTGCTTACCACATTTGAAACATATTCTAGTTTTCTTAGCGTCCGTTTTTTCAGCGTCAACTTTCTTGTCTTTACATCCTTCATCTTTTCCGCTTATGAGTTTGATGGCGTTTTATGAGCTTGATGGCGACTGCTACGAATCTTTTCGTAAATTAAAACTAGCTCTTTCAACTCTTGTACTGTCCTAGCTTGATACAAATTACCTCTTATTACTTCTTGAATCGGGAATACCTTCAATAGAGTACTCTATTAAGCTTTTCTCGTCCAAACTAACTGACTTGCCTATTTCCATGAGACTGTATAAATATTCTCTGTAGTCCTCACCTACACGCTTGCGCCGATTTCGTAACATACGATGAACTTCAATTGACGAAATTGATGCTCCAAACTCTGCCAACAATACTTGTTTAAGTGAATTCCAATCAGAAATTCCGTTTTGGCTGCGCATGAATATTTTTGCTCGCAATTCTCTAACCCATAATGCTAAGATTTCGTCTCTGTTCATGTTGTTACTGTTGTTGCTCGTGCTTTACAAGTATATAAAATATTTTGAAAACAGAATATTCTTTTCTTGATGGTAAATACAATTAAATTATTTTAAATATTTTGCAACTTTAAACCTTTTGTTTATAAATTTAAACAATATAAAATTTAAATAAAACTCAATAACCTACTGTTACCTAACGGTCGTTGCACTGCAATCCTGTATGTAGAACACGCAGCTGTTAAATTCGTCGCTCCGCTTTGCTTGATATCACCCTCTGTGATTTTCTCACTGCAACTCAGCCTCTCTGCTAACTGCCTGCTCCGGAGTACTCGAACTCTTTACAATTCGCTTTCAGCATCTGCCGAGTCAATCCGAACTCCCACGTACACGCACTCCTTACAGATCGTCGCTTCTAGCCTCTGCCAAGCCAATCTACTCTCTCACGCACGCACGCACTCTCTTCAGATCGTCGCTTCCAGCTTTTGCCAAGCCAATTTGCACTCGTCGTTCGCTATGTGTTACGACAGAATACACACTAGTCGTCTCGCTCTATCTCACTGCAGACATCTAGCAACTGGCGCCAGTCCGTACAAAAATTTTTAACGGTTTGCCACTTCCAGTGAATTGAATTTAACAATGTCACGCCGCTATTTTGGGATTTGATTTCCACAATATTCGCCACTTTGCCTTATAATTTGAAAGAATTATAATGCAACCAAGTCTTTTCTGTGTCACTGTTGTTCTTTTTTTGCTCTCAAAAATCTACTGCGCATTAAAAGTATTTTACAATGATCTTCTCATTTACGTCGCATAAGACGCTATATCCCACTTCTGACACCAAATTTGTAGGAAAGGCCGATGTTCGTCTCGTTTACTTTAATTGAAACACTGAGAATTTAGTTTAGTTCTATAACATAATAGTTTATTGCTAATTGTGAAATTAAATGCGTTTTAATTTGGAATTTTTTGAAGTTTTCGCTAGAATGTTCAATTTGATGAGTCTATTATCAATTGGCATCAACAGATCGCTTATCACAGTAGGTGTTATATTAGAGTAAGACATAAAGATAATAATACAATAGCGAACATAACTTTGAAAACATAATTTTACTCAATTTAATTTAGCATCTTATAAGCTGTTGAATTTTATAAGTATCATATGTTCTAAAATAGGAAAGATTCGATAAAAAAAGTTTGTTTGTATATACAAGGATCTTAAAGTATGGGTCCATTTAGGTTGCTTTGTAAATACGAACATATAGTTGATTGACCCATGTCCATGAAATTTCTTTGAGTATGCCTTTTCGTACATATTATCTCTTATAATTTGGATCACCAGGTATATAAAAGCTACTTCGTCAGATCCCTAAGGAACCCTCAAAAAACTTTCGCAAATCAACACATTTGTCAAGCTATACGTAAGCAAATAAGAGACAAGCAACAGAGCGAAATAGGGAGAGGGAGACACACACAAAGAAGGAATGGTTAGCGGCTCATTTCGCAGCTCGTGGTCGGATCATCCGCTGACAGAAAATCACTTGGCAACGGCTAATCATTAACCGATATCCCATGACATTAAAGGTTCAACAAAGCGAAAGAGTTTAAGAGCACACAAATTGTAATAACTATTGACAATACCATGGGATCCACTTCGAGGGAAACCACAACAGCAACACCAATAACAAGAGGAGAATAGGTGAAAAACAAGCGGAAAATTAAAAGTGCGAACAAAGAGAGAGAAAACTCTCGGCTCGGGATCAGCCTCGGACTGGGAGTTGGACCGGAGTGGATGATTTAGTGAATGTAATTAAATTGAAAGTTTCTTTTTTTGCTTACCACATTTGAAACATATTCTAGTTTTCTTAGCGTCCGTTTTTTCAGCGTCAACTTTCTTGTCTTTACATCCTTCATCTTTTCCGCTTATGAGTTTGATGGCGTTTTATGAGCTTGATGGCGACTGCTACGAATCTTTTCGTAAATTAAAACTAGCTCTTTCAACTCTTGTACTGTCCTAGCTTGATACAAATTACCTCTTATTACTTCTTGAATCGGGAATACCTTCAATAGAGTACTCTATTAAGCTTTTCTCGTCCAAACTAACTGACTTGCCTATTTCCATGAGACTGTATAAATATTCTCTGTAGTCCTCACCTACACGCTTGCGCCGATTTCGTAACATACGATGAACTTCAATTGACGAAATTGATGCTCCAAACTCTGCCAACAATACTTGTTTAAGTGAATTCCAATCAGAAATTCCGTTTTGGCTGCGCATGAATATTTTTGCTCGCAATTCTCTAACCCATAATGCTAAGATTTCGTCTCTGTTCATGTTGTTACTGTTGTTGCTCGTGCTTTACAAGTATATAAAATATTTTGAAAACAGAATATTCTTTTCTTGATGGTAAATACAATTAAATTATTTTAAATATTTTGCAACTTTAAACCTTTTGTTTATAAATTTAAACAATATAAAATTTAAATAAAACTCAATAACCTACTGTTACCTAACGGTCGTTGCACTGCAGTCCTGTATGTAGAACACGCAGCTGTTAAATTCGTCGCTCCGCTTTGCTTGATATCACCCTCTGTGATTTTCTCACTGCAACTCAGCCTCTCTGCTAACTGCCTGCTCCGGAGTACTCGAACTCTTTACAATTCGCTTTCAGCATCTGCCGAGTCAATCCGAACTCCCACGTACACGCACTCCTTACAGATCGTCGCTTCTAGCCTCTGCCAAGCCAATCTACTCTCTCACGCACACGCACTCTCTTCAGATCGTCGCTTCCAGCTTTTGCCAAGCCAATTTGCACTCGTCGTTCGCTATGTGTTACGACAGAATACACACTAGTCGTCTCGCTCTATCTCACTGCAGACATCTAGCAACTGGCGCCAGTCCGTACAAAAATTTTTAACGGTTTGCCACTTCCAGTGAATTGAATTTAACAATGTCACGCCGCTATTTTGGGATTTGATTTCCACAATATTCGCCACTTTGCCTTATAATTTGAAAGAATTATAATGCAACCAAGTCTTTTCTGTGTCACTGTTGTTCTTTTTTTTGCTCTCAAAAATCTACTGCGCATTAAAAGTATTTTACAATGATCTTCTCATTTACGTCGCATAAGACGCTATATCCCACTTCTGACACCAAATTTGTAGGAAAGGCCGATGTTCGTCTCGTTTACTTTAATTGAAACACTGAGAATTTAGTTTAGTTCTATAACATAATAGTTTATTGCTAATTGTGAAATTAAATGCGTTTTAATTTGGAATTTTTTGAAGTTTTCGCTAGAATGTTCAATTTGATGAGTCTATTATCAATTGGCATCAACAGATCGCTTATCACAGTAGGTGTTATATTAGAGTAAGACATAAAGATAATAATACAATAGCGAACATAACTTTGAAAACATAATTTTACTCAATTTAATTTAGCATCTTATAAACTGTTGAATTTTATAAGTATCATATGTTCTAAAATAGGAAAGATTCGATAAAAAAAGTTTGTTTGTATATACAAGGATCTTAAAGTATGGGTCCATTTAGGTTGCTTTGTAAATACGAACATATAGTTGATTGACCCATGTCCATGAAATTTCTTTGAGTATGCCTTTTCGTACATATTATCTCTTATAATTTGGATCACCAGGTATATAAAAGCTACTTCGTCAGATCCCTAAGGAACCCTCAAAAAACTTTCGCAAATCAACACATTTGTCAAGCTATACGTAAGCAAATAAGAGACAAGCAACAGAGCGAAATAGGGAGAGGGAGACACACACAAAGAAGGAATGGTTAGCGGCTCATTTCGCAGCTCGTGGTCGGATCATCCGCTGACAGAAAATCACTTGGCAACGGCTAATCATTAACCGATATCCCATGACATTAAAGGTTCAACAAAGCGAAAGAGTTTAAAACCACACAAATTGTAATAACTATTGACAATACCATGGGATCCACTTCGAGGGAAACCACAACAGCAACACCAATAACAAGAGGAGAATAGGTGAAAAACAAGCGGAAAATTAAAAGTGCGAACAAAGAGAGAGAAAACTCTCGGCTCGGGATCAGCCTCGGACTGGGAGTTGGACCGGAGTGGATGATTTAGTGAATGTAATTAAATTGAAAGTTTCTTTTTTTGCTTACCACATTTGAAACATATTCTAGTTTTCTTAGCGTCCGTTTTTTCAGCGTCAACTTTCTTGTCTTTACATCCTTCATCTTTTCCGCTTATGAGTTTGATGGCGTTTTATGAGCTTGATGGCGACTGCTACGAATCTTTTCGTAAATTAAAACTAGCTCTTTCAACTCTTGTACTGTCCTAGCTTGATACAAATTACCTCTTATTACTTCTTGAATCGGGAATACCTTCAATAGAGTACTCTATTAAGCTTTTCTCGTCCAAACTAACTGACTTGCCTATTTCCATGAGACTGTATAAATATTCTCTGTAGTCCTCACCTACACGCTTGCGCCGATTTCGTAACATACGATGAACTTCAATTGACGAAATTGATGCTCCAAACTCTGCCAACAATACTTGTTTAAGTGAATTCCAATCAGAAATTCCGTTTTGGCTGCGCATGAATATTTTTGCTCGCAATTCTCTAACCCATAATGCTAAGATTTCGTCTCTGTTCATGTTGTTACTGTTGTTGCTCGTGCTTTACAAGTATATAAAATATTTTGAAAACAGAATATTCTTTTCTTGATGGTAAATACAATTAAATTATTTTAAATATTTTGCAACTTTAAACCTTTTGTTTATAAATTTAAACAATATAAAATTTAAATAAAACTCAATAACCTACTGTTACCTAACGGTCGTTGCACTGCAGTCCTGTATGTAGAACACGCAGCTGTTAAATTCGTCGCTCCGCTTTGCTTGATATCACCCTCTGTGATTTTCTCACTGCAACTCAGCCTCTCTGCTAACTGCCTGCTCCGGAGTACTCGAACTCTTTACAATTCGCTTTCAGCATCTGCCGAGTCAATCCGAACTCCCACGTACACGCACTCCTTACAGATCGTCGCTTCTAGCCTCTGCCAAGCCAATCTACTCTCTCACGCACACGCACTCTCTTCAGATCGTCGCTTCCAGCTTTTGCCAAGCCAATTTGCACTCGTCGTTCGCTATGTGTTACGACAGAATACACACTAGTCGTCTCGCTCTATCTCACTGCAGACATCTAGCAACTGGCGCCAGTCCGTACAAAAATTTTTAACGGTTTGCCACTTCCAGTGAATTGAATTTAACAATGTCACGCCGCTATTTTGGGATTTGATTTCCACAATATTCGCCACTTTGCCTTATAATTTGAAAGAATTATAATGCAACCAAGTCTTTTCTGTGTCACTGTTGTTCTTTTTTTTGCTCTCAAAAATCTACTGCGCATTAAAAGTATTTTACAATGATCTTCTCATTTACGTCGCATAAGACGCTATATCCCACTTCTGACACCAAATTTGTAGGAAAGGCCGATGTTCGTCTCGTTTACTTTAATTGAAACACTGAGAATTTAGTTTAGTTCTATAACATAATAGTTTATTGCTAATTGTGAAATTAAATGCGTTTTAATTTGGAATTTTTTGAAGTTTTCGCTAGAATGTTCAATTTGATGAGTCTATTATCAATTGGCATCAACAGATCGCTTATCACAGTAGGTGTTATATTAGAGTAAGACATAAAGATAATAATACAATAGCGAACATAACTTTGAAAACATAATTTTACTCAATTTAATTTAGCATCTTATAAGCTGTTGAATTTTATAAGTATCATATGTTCTAAAATAGGAAAGATTCGATAAAAAAAGTTTGTTTGTATATACAAGGATCTTAAAGTATGGGTCCATTTAGGTTGCTTTGTAAATACGAACATATAGTTGATTGACCCATGTCCATGAAATTTCTTTGAGTATGCCTTTTCGTACATATTATCTCTTATAATTTGGATCACCAGGTATATAAAAGCTACTTCGTCAGATCCCTAAGGAACCCTCAAAAAACTTTCGCAAATCAACACATTTGTCAAGCTATACGTAAGCAAATAAGAGACAAGCAACAGAGCGAAATAGGGAGAGGGAGACACACACAAAGAAGGAATGGTTAGCGGCTCATTTCGCAGCTCGTGGTCGGATCATCCGCTGACAGAAAATCACTTGGCAACGGCTAATCATTAACCGATATCCCATGACATTAAAGGTTCAACAAAGCGAAAGAGTTTAAAACCACACAAATTGTAATAACTATTGACAATACCATGGGATCCACTTCGAGGGAAACCACAACAGCAACACCAATAACAAGAGGAGAATAGGTGAAAAACAAGCGGAAAATTAAAAGTGCGAACAAAGAGAGAGAAAACTCTCGGCTCGGGATCAGCCTCGGACTGGGAGTTGGACCGGAGTGGATGATTTAGTGAATGTAATTAAATTGAAAGTTTCTTTTTTTGCTTACCACATTTGAAACATATTCTAGTTTTCTTAGCGTCCGTTTTTTCAGCGTCAACTTTCTTGTCTTTACATCCTTCATCTTTTCCGCTTATGAGTTTGATGGCGTTTTATGAGCTTGATGGCGACTGCTACGAATCTTTTCGTAAATTAAAACTAGCTCTTTCAACTCTTGTACTGTCCTAGCTTGATACAAATTACCTCTTATTACTTCTTGAATCGGGAATACCTTCAATAGAGTACTCTATTAAGCTTTTCTCGTCCAAACTAACTGACTTGCCTATTTCCATGAGACTGTATAAATATTCTCTGTAGTCCTCACCTACACGCTTGCGCCGATTTCGTAACATACGATGAACTTCAATTGACGAAATTGATGCTCCAAACTCTGCCAACAATACTTGTTTAAGTGAATTCCAATCAGAAATTCCGTTTTGGCTGCGCATGAATATTTTTGCTCGCAATTCTCTAACCCATAATGCTAAGATTTCGTCTCTGTTCATGTTGTTACTGTTGTTGCTCGTGCTTTACAAGTATATAAAATATTTTGAAAACAGAATATTCTTTTCTTGATGGTAAATACAATTAAATTATTTTAAATATTTTGCAACTTTAAACCTTTTGTTTATAAATTTAAACAATATAAAATTTAAATAAAACTCAATAACCTACTGTTACCTAACGGTCGTTGCACTGCAGTCCTGTATGTAGAACACGCAGCTGTTAAATTCGTCGCTCCGCTTTGCTTGATATCACCCTCTGTGATTTTCTCACTGCAACTCAGCCTCTCTGCTAACTGCCTGCTCCGGAGTACTCGAACTCTTTACAATTCGCTTTCAGCATCTGCCGAGTCAATCCGAACTCCCACGTACACGCACTCCTTACAGATCGTCGCTTCTAGCCTCTGCCAAGCCAATCTACTCTCTCACGCACACGCACTCTCTTCAGATCGTCGCTTCCAGCTTTTGCCAAGCCAATTTGCACTCGTCGTTCGCTATGTGTTACGACAGAATACACACTAGTCGTCTCGCTCTATCTCACTGCAGACATCTAGCAACTGGCGCCAGTCCGTACAAAAATTTTTAACGGTTTGCCACTTCCAGTGAATTGAATTTAACAATGTCACGCCGCTATTTTGGGATTTGATTTCCACAATATTCGCCACTTTGCCTTATAATTTGAAAGAATTATAATGCAACCAAGTCTTTTCTGTGTCACTGTTGTTCTTTTTTTTGCTCTCAAAAATCTACTGCGCATTAAAAGTATTTTACAATGATCTTCTCATTTACGTCGCATAAGACGCTATATCCCACTTCTGACACCAAATTTGTAGGAAAGGCCGATGTTCGTCTCGTTTACTTTAATTGAAACACTGAGAATTTAGTTTAGTTCTATAACATAATAGTTTATTGCTAATTGTGAAATTAAATGCGTTTTAATTTGGAATTTTTTGAAGTTTTCGCTAGAATGTTCAATTTGATGAGTCTATTATCAATTGGCATCAACAGATCGCTTATCACAGTAGGTGTTATATTAGAGTAAGACATAAAGATAATAATACAATAGCGAACATAACTTTGAAAACATAATTTTACTCAATTTAATTTAGCATCTTATAAGCTGTTGAATTTTATAAGTATCATATGTTCTAAAATAGGAAAGATTCGATAAAAAAAGTTTGTTTGTATATACAAGGATCTTAAAGTATGGGTCCATTTAGGTTGCTTTGTAAATACGAACATATAGTTGATTGACCCATGTCCATGAAATTTCTTTGAGTATGCCTTTTCGTACATATTATCTCTTATAATTTGGATCACCAGGTATATAAAAGCTACTTCGTCAGATCCCTAAGGAACCCTCAAAAAACTTTCGCAAATCAACACATTTGTCAAGCTATACGTAAGCAAATAAGAGACAAGCAACAGAGCGAAATAGGGAGAGGGAGACACACACAAAGAAGGAATGGTTAGCGGCTCATTTCGCAGCTCGTGGTCGGATCATCCGCTGACAGAAAATCACTTGGCAACGGCTAATCATTAACCGATATCCCATGACATTAAAGGTTCAACAAAGCGAAAGAGTTTAAGACCACACAAATTGTAATAACTATTGACAATACCATGGGATCCACTTCGAGGGAAACCACAACAGCAACACCAATAACAAGAGGAGAATAGGTGAAAAACAAGCGGAAAATTAAAAGTGCGAACAAAGAGAGAGAAAACTCTCGGCTCGGGATCAGCCTCGGACTGGGAGTTGGACCGGAGTGGATGATTTAGTGAATGTAATTAAATTGAAAGTTTCTTTTTTTGCTTACCACATTTGAAACATATTCTAGTTTTCTTAGCGTCCGTTTTTTCAGCGTCAACTTTCTTGTCTTTACATCCTTCATCTTTTCCGCTTATGAGTTTGATGGCGTTTTATGAGCTTGATGGCGACTGCTACGAATCTTTTCGTAAATTAAAACTAGCTCTTTCAACTCTTGTACTGTCCTAGCTTGATACAAATTACCTCTTATTACTTCTTGAATCGGGAATACCTTCAATAGAGTACTCTATTAAGCTTTTCTCGTCCAAACTAACTGACTTGCCTATTTCCATGAGACTGTATAAATATTCTCTGTAGTCCTCACCTACACGCTTGCGCCGATTTCGTAACATACGATGAACTTCAATTGACGAAATTGATGCTCCAAACTCTGCCAACAATACTTGTTTAAGTGAATTCCAATCAGAAATTCCGTTTTGGCTGCGCATGAATATTTTTGCTCGCAATTCTCTAACCCATAATGCTAAGATTTCGTCTCTGTTCATGTTGTTACTGTTGTAGCTCGTGCTTTACAAGTATATAAAATATTTTGAAAACAGAATATTCTTTTCTTGATGGTAAATACAATTAAATTATTTTAAATATTTTGCAACTTTAAACCTTTTGTTTATAAATTTAAACAATATAAAATTTAAATAAAACTCAATAACCTACTGTTACCTAACGGTCGTTGCACTGCAATCCTGTATGTAGAACACGCAGCTGTTAAATTCGTCGCTCCGCTTTGCTTGATATCACCCTCTGTGATTTTCTCACTGCAACTCAGCCTCTCTGCTAACTGCCTGCTCCGGAGTACTCGAACTCTTTACAATTCGCTTTCAGCATCTGCCGAGTCAATCCGAACTCCCACGTACACGCACTCCTTACAGATCGTCGCTTCTAGCCTCTGCCAAGCCAATCTACTCTCTCACGCACACGCACTCTCTTCAGATCGTCGCTTCCAGCTTTTGCCAAGCCAATTTGCACTCGTCGTTCGCTATGTGTTACGACAGAATACACACTAGTCGTCTCGCTCTATCTCACTGCAGACATCTAGCAACTGGCGCCAGTCCGTACAAAAATTTTTAACGGTTTGCCACTTCCAGTGAATTGAATTTAACAATGTCACGCCGCTATTTTGGGATTTGATTTCCACAATATTCGCCACTTTGCCTTATAATTTGAAAGAATTATAATGCAACCAAGTCTTTTCTGTGTCACTGTTGTTCTTTTTTTTGCTCTCAAAAATCTACTGCGCATTAAAAGTATTTTACAATGATCTTCTCATTTACGTCGCATAAGACGCTATATCCCACTTCTGACACCAAATTTGTAGGAAAGGCCGATGTTCGTCTCGTTTACTTTAATTGAAACACTGAGAATTTAGTTTAGTTCTATAACATAATAGTTTATTGCTAATTGTGAAATTAAATGCGTTTTAATTTGGAATTTTTTGAAGTTTTCGCTAGAATGTTCAATTTGATGAGTCTATTATCAATTGGCATCAACAGATCGCTTATCACAGTAGGTGTTATATTAGAGTAAGACATAAAGATAATAATACAATAGCGAACATAACTTTGAAAACATAATTTTACTCAATTTAATTTAGCATCTTATAAGCTGTTGAATTTTATAAGTATCATATGTTCTAAAATAGGAAAGATTCGATAAAAAAAGTTTGTTTGTATATACAAGGATCTTAAAGTATGGGTCCATTTAGGTTGCTTTGTAAATACGAACATATAGTTGATTGACCCATGTCCATGAAATTTCTTTGAGTATGCCTTTTCGTACATATTATCTCTTATAATTTGGATCACCAGGTATATAAAAGCTACTTCGTCAGATCCCTAAGGAACCCTCAAAAAACTTTCGCAAATCAACACATTTGTCAAGCTATACGTAAGCAAATAAGAGACAAGCAACAGAGCGAAATAGGGAGAGGGAGACACACACAAAGAAGGAATGGTTAGCGGCTCATTTCGCAGCTCGTGGTCGGATCATCCGCTGACAGAAAATCACTTGGCAACGGCTAATCATTAACCGATATCCCATGACATTAAAGGTTCAACAAAGCGAAAGAGTTTAAACCACACAAATTGTAATAACTATTGACAATACCATGGGATCCACTTCGAGGGAAACCACAACAGCAACACCAATAACAAGAGGAGAATAGGTGAAAAACAAGCGGAAAATTAAAAGTGCGAACAAAGAGAGAGAAAACTCTCGGCTCGGGATCAGCCTCGGACTGGGAGTTGGACCGGAGTGGATGATTTAGTGAATGTAATTAAATTGAAAGTTTCTTTTTTTGCTTACCACATTTGAAACATATTCTAGTTTTCTTAGCGTCCGTTTTTTCAGCGTCAACTTTCTTGTCTTTACATCCTTCATCTTTTCCGCTTATGAGTTTGATGGCGTTTTATGAGCTTGATGGCGACTGCTACGAATCTTTTCGTAAATTAAAACTAGCTCTTTCAACTCTTGTACTGTCCTAGCTTGATACAAATTACCTCTTATTACTTCTTGAATCGGGAATACCTTCAATAGAGTACTCTATTAAGCTTTTCTCGTCCAAACTAACTGACTTGCCTATTTCCATGAGACTGTATAAATATTCTCTGTAGTCCTCACCTACACGCTTGCGCCGATTTCGTAACATACGATGAACTTCAATTGACGAAATTGATGCTCCAAACTCTGCCAACAATACTTGTTTAAGTGAATTCCAATCAGAAATTCCGTTTTGGCTGCGCATGAATATTTTTGCTCGCAATTCTCTAACCCATAATGCTAAGATTTCGTCTCTGTTCATGTTGTTACTGTTGTTGCTCGTGCTTTACAAGTATATAAAATATTTTGAAAACAGAATATTCTTTTCTTGATGGTAAATACAATTAAATTATTTTAAATATTTTGCAACTTTAAACCTTTTGTTTATAAATTTAAACAATATAAAATTTAAATAAAACTCAATAACCTACTGTTACCTAACGGTCGTTGCACTGCAGTCCTGTATGTAGAACACGCAGCTGTTAAATTCGTCGCTCCGCTTTGCTTGATATCACCCTCTGTGATTTTCTCACTGCAACTCAGCCTCTCTGCTAACTGCCTGCTCCGGAGTACTATAATTTTACAATAAGCTTTAAGCATACTGCCGAGTACAATAGCGAACATAACTTTGAAAACATAATTTTACTCAGATCGTTAATTTAGCATCTTATAAGCTGTTGAATTTTATTAAGTATCACTATGTTCTAAAATAGTCGCTTAAAGCTTTTGATAAAAAAAGTTTGTTTGTGTTATACAAGGATCTTAAAGTATGGGTCCATTTAGGTTGCTTTGTAAATACGAACATATAGTTGATTGACCCATGTCCATGAAATTTCTTTGAGTATGCCTTTTCGTACATATTATCTCTTATAATTTGGATCACCAGGTATATAAAAGCTACTTCGTCAGATCCCTAAGGAACCCTCAAAAAACTTTCGCAAATCAACACATTTGTCAAGCTATACGTAAGCAAATAAGAGACAAGCAACAGAGCGAAATAGGGAGAGGGAGACACACACAAAGAAGGAATGGTTAGCGGCTCATTTCGCAGCTCGTGGTCGGATCATCCGCTGACAGAAAATCACTTGGCAACGGCTAATCATTAACCGATATCCCATGACATTAAAGGTTCAACAAAGCGAAAGAGTTTAAGAGCACACAAATTGTAATAACTATTGACAATACCATGGGATCCACTTCGAGGGAAACCACAACAGCAACACCAATAACAAGAGGAGAATAGGTGAAAAACAAGCGGAAAATTAAAAGTGCGAACAAAGAGAGAGAAAACTCTCGGCTCGGGATCAGCCTCGGACTGGGAGTTGGACCGGAGTGGATGATTTAGTGAATGTAATTAAATTGAAAGTTTCTTTTTTTGCTTACCACATTTGAAACATATTCTAGTTTTCTTAGCGTCCGTTTTTTCAGCGTCAACTTTCTTGTCTTTACATCCTTCATCTTTTCCGCTTATGAGTTTGATGGCGTTTTATGAGCTTGATGGCGACTGCTACGAATCTTTTCGTAAATTAAAACTAGCTCTTTCAACTCTTGTACTGTCCTAGCTTGATACAAATTACCTCTTATTACTTCTTGAATCGGGAATACCTTCAATAGAGTACTCTATTAAGCTTTTCTCGTCCAAACTAACTGACTTGCCTATTTCCATGAGACTGTATAAATATTCTCTGTAGTCCTCACCTACACGCTTGCGCCGATTTCGTAACATACGATGAACTTCAATTGACGAAATTGATGCTCCAAACTCTGCCAACAATACTTGTTTAAGTGAATTCCAATCAGAAATTCCGTTTTGGCTGCGCATGAATATTTTTGCTCGCAATTCTCTAACCCATAATGCTAAGATTTCGTCTCTGTTCATGTTGTTACTGTTGTAGCTCGTGCTTTACAAGTATATAAAATATTTTGAAAACAGAATATTCTTTTCTTGATGGTAAATACAATTAAATTATTTTAAATATTTTGCAACTTTAAACCTTTTGTTTATAAATTTAAACAATATAAAATTTAAATAAAACTCAATAACCTACTGTTACCTAACGGTCGTTGCACTGCAGTCCTGTATGTAGAACACGCAGCTGTTAAATTCGTCGCTCCGCTTTGCTTGATATCACCCTCTGTGATTTTCTCACTGCAACTCAGCCTCTCTGCTAACTGCCTGCTCCGGAGTACTCGAACTCTTTACAATTCGCTTTCAGCATCTGCCGAGTCAATCCGAACTCCCACGTACACGCACTCCTTACAGATCGTCGCTTCTAGCCTCTGCCAAGCCAATCTACTCTCTCACGCACACGCACTCTCTTCAGATCGTCGCTTCCAGCTTTTGCCAAGCCAATTTGCACTCGTCGTTCGCTATGTGTTACGACAGAATACACACTAGTCGTCTCGCTCTATCTCACTGCAGACATCTAGCAACTGGCGCCAGTCCGTACAAAAATTTTTAACGGTTTGCCACTTCCAGTGAATTGAATTTAACAATGTCACGCCGCTATTTTGGGATTTGATTTCCACAATATTCGCCACTTTGCCTTATAATTTGAAAGAATTATAATGCAACCAAGTCTTTTCTGTGTCACTGTTGTTCTTTTTTTGCTCTCAAAAATCTACTGCGCATTAAAAGTATTTTACAATGATCTTCTCATTTACGTCGCATAAGACGCTATATCCCACTTCTGACACCAAATTTGTAGGAAAGGCCGATGTTCGTCTCGTTTACTTTAATTGAAACACTGAGAATTTAGTTTAGTTCTATAACATAATAGTTTATTGCTAATTGTGAAATTAAATGCGTTTTAATTTGGAATTTTTTGAAGTTTTCGCTAGAATGTTCAATTTGATGAGTCTATTATCAATTGGCATCAACAGATCGCTTATCACAGTAGGTGTTATATTAGAGTAAGACATAAAGATAATAATACAATAGCGAACATAACTTTGAAAACATAATTTTACTCAATTTAATTTAGCATCTTATAAGCTGTTGAATTTTATAAGTATCATATGTTCTAAAATAGGAAAGATTCGATAAAAAAAGTTTGTTTGTATATACAAGGATCTTAAAGTATGGGTCCATTTAGGTTGCTTTGTAAATACGAACATATAGTTGATTGACCCATGTCCATGAAATTTCTTTGAGTATGCCTTTTCGTACATATTATCTCTTATAATTTGGATCACCAGGTATATAAAAGCTACTTCGTCAGATCCCTAAGGAACCCTCAAAAAACTTTCGCAAATCAACACATTTGTCAAGCTATACGTAAGCAAATAAGAGACAAGCAACAGAGCGAAATAGGGAGAGGGAGACACACACAAAGAAGGAATGGTTAGCGGCTCTTTCGCAGCTCGTGGTCGGATCATCCGCTGACAGAAAATCACTTGGCAACGGCTAATCATTAACCGATATCCCATGACATTAAAGGTTCAACAAAGCGAAAGAGTTTAAGAGCACACAAATTGTAATAACTATTGACAATACCATGGGATCCACTTCGAGGGAAACCACAACAGCAACACCAATAACAAGAGGAGAATAGGTGAAAAACAAGCGGAAAATTAAAAGTGCGAACAAAGAGAGAGAAAACTCTCGGCTCGGGATCAGCCTCGGACTGGGAGTTGGACCGGAGTGGATGATTTAGTGAATGTAATTAAATTGAAAGTTTCTTTTTTTGCTTACCACATTTGAAACATATTCTAGTTTTCTTAGCGTCCGTTTTTTCAGCGTCAACTTTCTTGTCTTTACATCCTTCATCTTTTCCGCTTATGAGTTTGATGGCGTTTTATGAGCTTGATGGCGACTGCTACGAATCTTTTCGTAAATTAAAACTAGCTCTTTCAACTCTTGTACTGTCCTAGCTTGATACAAATTACCTCTTATTACTTCTTGAATCGGGAATACCTTCAATAGAGTACTCTATTAAGCTTTTCTCGTCCAAACTAACTGACTTGCCTATTTCCATGAGACTGTATAAATATTCTCTGTAGTCCTCACCTACACGCTTGCGCCGATTTCGTAACATACGATGAACTTCAATTGACGAAATTGATGCTCCAAACTCTGCCAACAATACTTGTTTAAGTGAATTCCAATCAGAAATTCCGTTTTGGCTGCGCATGAATATTTTTGCTCGCAATTCTCTAACCCATAATGCTAAGATTTCGTCTCTGTTCATGTTGTTACTGTTGTTGCTCGTGCTTTACAAGTATATAAAATATTTTGAAAACAGAATATTCTTTTCTTGATGGTAAATACAATTAAATTGTTTTAAATATTTTGCAACTTTAAACCTTTTGTTTATAAATTTAAACAATATAAAATTTAAATAAAACTCAATAACCTACTGTTACCTAACGGTCGTTGCACTGCAGTCCTGTATGTAGAACACGCAGCTGTTAAATTCGTCGCTCCGCTTTGCTTGATATCACCCTCTGTGATTTTCTCACTGCAACTCAGCCTCTCTGCTAACTGCCTGCTCCGGAGTACTCGAACTCTTTACAATTCGCTTTCAGCATCTGCCGAGTCAATCCGAACTCCCACGTACACGCACTCCTTACAGATCGTCGCTTCTAGCCTCTGCCAAGCCAATCTACTCTCTCACGCACACGCACTCTCTTCAGATCGTCGCTTCCAGCTTTTGCCAAGCCAATTTGCACTCGTCGTTCGCTATGTGTTACGACAGAATACACACTAGTCGTCTCGCTCTATCTCACTGCAGACATCTAGCAACTGGCGCCAGTCCGTACAAAAATTTTTAACGGTTTGCCACTTCCAGTGAATTGAATTTAACAATGTCACGCCGCTATTTTGGGATTTGATTTCCACAATATTCGCCACTTTGCCTTATAATTTGAAAGAATTATAATGCAACCAAGTCTTTTCTGTGTCACTGTTGTTCTCTTTTTTTGCTCTCAAAAATCTACTGCGCATTAAAAGTATTTTACAATGATCTTCTCATTTACGTCGCATAAGACGCTATATCCCACTTCTGACACCAAATTTGTAGGAAAGGCCGATGTTCGTCTCGTTTACTTTAATTGAAACACTGAGAATTTAGTTTAGTTCTATAACATAATAGTTTATTGCTAATTGTGAAATTAAATGCGTTTTAATTTGGAATTTTTTGAAGTTTTCGCTAGAATGTTCAATTTGATGAGTCTATTATCAATTGGCATCAACAGATCGCTTATCACAGTAGGTGTTATATTAGAGTAAGACATAAAGATAATAATACAATAGCGAACATAACTTTGAAAACATAATTTTACTCAATTTAATTTAGCATCTTATAAGCTGTTGAATTTTATAAGTATCATATGTTCTAAAATAGGAAAGATTCGATAAAAAAAGTTTGTTTGTATATACAAGGATCTTAAAGTATGGGTCCATTTAGGTTGCTTTGTAAATACGAACATATAGTTGATTGACCCATGTCCATGAAATTTCTTTGAGTATGCCTTTTCGTACATATTATCTCTTATAATTTGGATCACCAGGTATATAAAAGCTACTTCGTCAGATCCCTAAGGAACCCTCAAAAAACTTTCGCAAATCAACACATTTGTCAAGCTATACGTAAGCAAATAAGAGACAAGCAACAGAGCGAAATAGGGAGAGGGAGACACACACAAAGAAGGAATGGTTAGCGGCTCATTTCGCAGCTCGTGGTCGGATCATCCGCTGACAGAAAATCACTTGGCAACGGCTAATCATTAACCGATATCCCATGACATTAAAGGTTCAACAAAGCGAAAGAGTTTAAGAGCACACAAATTGTAATAACTATTGACAATACCATGGGATCCACTTCGAGGGAAACCACAACAGCAACACCAATAACAAGAGGAGAATAGGTGAAAAACAAGCGGAAAATTAAAAGTGCGAACAAAGAGAGAGAAAACTCTCGGCTCGGGATCAGCCTCGGACTGGGAGTTGGACCGGAGTGGATGATTTAGTGAATGTAATTAAATTGAAAGTTTCTTTTTTTGCTTACCACATTTGAAACATATTCTAGTTTTCTTAGCGTCCGTTTTTTCAGCGTCAACTTTCTTGTCTTTACATCCTTCATCTTTTCCGCTTATGAGTTTGATGGCGTTTTATGAGCTTGATGGCGACTGCTACGAATCTTTTCGTAAATTAAAACTAGCTCTTTCAACTCTTGTACTGTCCTAGCTTGATACAAATTACTCTTATTACTTCTTGAATCGGGAATACCTTCAATAGAGTACTCTATTAAGCTTTTCTCGTCCAAACTAACTGACTTGCCTATTTCCATGAGACTGTATAAATATTCTCTGTAGTCCTCACCTACACGCTTGCGCCGATTTCGTAACATACGATGAACTTCAATTGACGAAATTGATGCTCCAAACTCTGCCAACAATACTTGTTTAAGTGAATTCCAATCAGAAATTCCGTTTTGGCTGCGCATGAATATTTTTGCTCGCAATTCTCTAACCCATAATGCTAAGATTTCGTCTCTGTTCATGTTGTTACTGTTGTTGCTCGTGCTTTACAAGTATATAAAATATTTTTTTTGTAAAAACAGAATATTCTTTTCTTGTGTTTTATGGTAAATACAATTAAATTGTTTTAAATATTTTGCAACTTTAAACCTTTTGTTTATAAATTTAAACAATATAAAATTTAAATAAAACTCAATAACCTACTGTTACCTAACGGTCGTTGCACTGCAGTCCTGTATGTAGAACACGCAGCTGTTAAATACGTCGCTCCGCTTTGTTTGATATCACCCTCTGTGATTTTCTCACTGACAATACCATGGGATCCACTTCGAGGGAAACCACAACAGCAACACCAATAACAAGAGGAGAATAGGTGAAAAACAAGCGGAAAATTAAAAGTGCGAACAAAGAGAGAGAAAACTCTCGGCTCGGGATCAGCCTCGGACTGGGAGTTGGACCGGAGTGGATGATTTAGTGAATGTAATTAAATTGAAAGTTTCTTTTTTGCTTACCACATTTGAAACATATTCTAGTTTTCTTAGCGTCCGTTTTTTCCAACTTTCTTGTCTTTACATCTTCATCTTTTCCGCTTATGAGTTTGATGGCGTTTTATGAGCTTGATGGCGACTGCTACGAATCTTTTCGTAAATTAAAACTAGCTCTTTCAACTCTTGTACTGTCCTAGCTTGATACAAATTACTCTTATTACTTCTTGAATCGGGAATACCTTCAATAGAGTACTCTATTAAGCTTTTCTCGTCCAAACTAACTGACTTGCCTATTTCCATGAGACTGTATAAATATTCTCTGTAGTCCTCACCTACACGCTTGCGCCGATTTCGTAACATACGATGAACTTCAATTGACGAAATTGATGCTCCAAACTCTGCCAACAATACTTGTTTAAGTGAATTCCAATCAGAAATTCCGTTTTGGCTGCGCATGAATATTTTTGCTCGCAATTCTCTAACCCATAATGCTAAGATTTCGTCTCTGTTCATGTTGTTACTGTTGTTGCTCGTGCTTTACAAGTATATAAAATATTTTGAAAACAGAATATTCTTTTCTTGATGGTAAATACAATTAAATTGTTTTAAATATTTTGCAACTTTAAACCTTTTGTTTATAAATTTAAACAATATAAAATTTAAATAAAACTCAATAACCTACTGTTACCTAACGGTCGTTGCACTGCAGTCCTGTATGTAGAACACGCAGCTGTTAAATTCGTCGCTCCGCTTTGCTTGATATCACCCTCTGTGATTTTCTCACTGCAACTCAGCCTCTCTGCTAACTGCCTGCTCCGGAGTACTCGAACTCTTTACAATTCGCTTTCAGCATCTGCCGAGTCAATCCGAACTCCCACGTACACGCACTCCTTACAGATCGTCGCTTCTAGCCTCTGCCAAGCCAATCTACTCTCTCACGCACACGCACTCTCTTCAGATCGTCGCTTCCAGCTTTTGCCAAGCCAATTTGCACTCGTCGTTCGCTATGTGTTACGACAGAATACACACTAGTCGTCTCGCTCTATCTCACTGCAGACATCTAGCAACTGGCGCCAGTCCGTACAAAAATTTTTAACGGTTTGCCACTTCCAGTGAATTGAATTTAACAATGTCACGCCGCTATTTTGGGATTTGATTTCCACAATATTCGCCACTTTGCCTTATAATTTGAAAGAATTATAATGCAACCAAGTCTTTTCTGTGTCACTGTTGTTCTTTTTTTTGCTCTCAACAAATCTACTGCGCATTAAAAGTATTTTACAATGATCTTCTCATTTACGTCGCATAAGACGCTATATCCCACTTCTGACACCAAATTTGTAGGAAAGGCCGATGTTCGTCTCGTTTACTTTAATTGAAACACTGAGAATTTAGTTTAGTTCTATAACATAATAGTTTATTGCTAATTGTGAAATTAAATGCGTTTTAATTTGGAATTTTTTGAAGTTTTCGCTAGAATGTTCAATTTGATGAGTCTATTATCAATTGGCATCAACAGATCGCTTATCACAGTAGGTGTTATATTAGAGTAAGACATAAAGATAATAATACAATAGCGAACATAACTTTGAAAACATAATTTTACTCAATTTAATTTAGCATCTTATAAGCTGTTGAATTTTATAAGTATCATATGTTCTAAAATAGGAAAGATTCGATAAAAAAAGTTTGTTTGTATATACAAGGATCTTAAAGTATGGGTCCATTTAGGTTGCTTTGTAAATACGAACATATAGTTGATTGACCCATGTCCATGAAATTTCTTTGAGTATGCCTTTTCGTACATATTATCTCTTATAATTTGGATCACCAGGTATATAAAAGCTACTTCGTCAGATCCCTAAGGAACCCTCAAAAAACTTTCGCAAATCAACACATTTGTCAAGCTATACGTAAGCAAATAAGAGACAAGCAACAGAGCGAAATAGGGAGAGGGAGACACACACAAAGAAGGAATGGTTAGCGGCTCATTTCGCAGCTCGTGGTCGGATCATCCGCTGACAGAAAATCACTTGGCAACGGCTAATCATTAACCGATATCCCATGACATTAAAGGTTCAACAAAGCGAAAGAGTTTAAGACCACACAAATTGTAATAACTATTGACAATACCATGGGATCCACTTCGAGGGAAACCACAACAGCAACACCAATAACAAGAGGAGAATAGGTGAAAAACAAGCGGAAAATTAAAAGTGCGAACAAAGAGAGAGAAAACTCTCGGCTCGGGATCAGCCTCGGACTGGGAGTTGGACCGGAGTGGATGATTTAGTGAATGTAATTAAATTGAAAGTTTCTTTTTTTTGCTTACCACATTTGAAACATATTCTAGTTTTCTTAGCGTCCGTTTTTTCAGCGTCAACTTTCTTGTCTTTACATCCTTCATCTTTTCCGCTTATGAGTTTGATGGCGTTTTATGAGCTTGATGGCGACTGCTACGAATCTTTTCGTAAATTAAAACTAGCTCTTTCAACTCTTGTACTGTCCTAGCTTGATACAAATTACTCTTATTACTTCTTGAATCGGGAATACCTTCAATAGAGTACTCTATTAAGCTTTTCTCGTCCAAACTAACTGACTTGTCTATTTCCATGAGACTGTATAAATATTCTCTGTAGTCCTCACCTACACGCTTGCGCCGATTTCGTAACATACAATGAACTTCAATTGACGAAATTGATGCTCCAAACTCTGCCAACAATACTTGTTTAAGTGAATTCCAATCAGAAATTCCGTTTTGGCTGCGCATGAATATTTTTGCTCGCAATTCTCTAACCCATAATGCTAAGATTTCGTCTCTGTTCATGTTGTTACTGTTGTTGCTCGTGCTTTACAAGTATATAAAATATTTTGAAAACAGAATATTCTTTTCTTGATGGTAAATACAATTAAATTGTTTTAAATATTTTGCAACTTTAAACCTTTTGTTTATAAATTTAAACAATATAAAATTTAAATAAAACTCAATAACCTACTGTTACCTAACGGTCGTTGCACTGCAGTCCTGTATGTAGAACACGCAGCTGTTAAATTCGTCGCTCCGCTTTGCTTGATATCACCCTCTGTGATTTTCTCACTGCAACTCAGCCTCTCTGCTAACTGCCTGCTCCGGAGTACTCGAACTCTTTACAATTCGCTTTCAGCATCTGCCGAGTCAATCCGAACTCCCACGTACACGCACTCCTTACAGATCGTCGCTTCTAGCCTCTGCCAAGCCAATCTACTCTCTCACGCACACGCACTCTCTTCAGATCGTCGCTTCCAGCTTTTGCTAAGCCAATTTGCACTCGTCGTTCGCTATGTGTTACGACAGAATACACACTAGTCGTCTCGCTCTATCTCACTGCAGACATCTAGCAACTGGCGCCCGTCCGTACAAAAATTTTTAACGGTTTGCCACTTCCAGTGAATTGAATTTAACAATGTCACGCCGCAATTTTGGGATTTGATTTCCATAATATCCGCCACTTTGCCTTATAATTTGAAAGAATTATAATGCAACCAAGTCTTTTCTGTGTCACTGTTGTTCTTTTTTTCTCTCACAAATCTACTGCGCATTAAAAGTATTTTACAATGATCTTCTCATTTACGTCGCATAAGACGCTATATCCCACTTCTGACACCAAATTTGTAGGAAAGGCCGATGTTCGTCTCGTTTACTTTAATTGAAACACTGAGAATTTAGTTTAGTTCTATAACATAATAGTTTATCCGATTGTTACCAAATTTTCAAAAATCATCTGGCTAGCTATAGTTATCATATAATCCGAAAATGAACAATATGGCATTAAAATTGCGCTTGTAATTGATTTTTTTCCATTTACAGGGGCGGAAGGGGGAGTGGCCAAAATCCAAAATAAACTTGATCAGCGTGCAATAATAGCACATTTTGTCACCTAATTTGGTAGTTCTAGCTCTTACAATAGCTGAGATCTAGATTTTCACACGGACAGACAGACGGACAGACGGACAGACAGACAGACGGACAGACGGCTCAGCTACTGACGCTGTTATCCAACAACTGCAAAAATTTGCATTGTAAGGCATTCTTATTCTTTCCTGTACAAATAAAGTATTTGCTTACAGCTATGGAAAACGTTAAGCTGAATAACTTCTGTGTTTATTATCCGATTGTTACCAAATTTTCAGAGATCATCTGGCCAGCTATAGTTATCATATAAACCGAAAATGAACAATATGGCATCAAAATTGCGCTTGTAATTAATTTTTTTTCAATTTACAGGGGCGGAAGGGGAAGTGGCCAAAATCCAAAATAAACTTGATCAGCGTGCAATTATAACACATTTTGTCACCTAATTTGGTAGTTTTAGCTCTTCATACCAAAGAAGAAAGCTGTAATTTTAATACTTCTCCTGATAATCGAAAATTATCGATTTGCGTGGGCGGTGGGCGTGTCATCAAAAATTGATAATAAACTCGATCTACCTATGGTATACAGGAACCTTCATGTGAAATATGGTGTCTTTAGCTTTTTTAATAGTTGAGATCTAGACGTTCAAACGGACAGACAGACGGACATGGCTCAATCGACTCAGCTATTGGTCCTGAGTCAGAATATATGTACTTTGTGGGGTATGCAACGCCTCCTTCTGCCTGTTACATACATTTGCACAAAGTTAGTATACCATTTTTGACCATTTTCAATGGTCGAATGGTATAAAAAGAAGAATGAAATAGTAATAATACAAAAACAACAAGTAAGGAAAGCTACAGTCGAGGGCGCCCGACAGTAAGATACCATTCGCCCAGTTTCGAAACAAATGATCACACATTTAATACCATCAAAAAAACGCTGCACAAGTTTATCCGCCACCTTGTTTAAATAAGATCTATTTTTGAATAGTGCCATTTACATGTAAAAACTGCATAGCTTTATATATGCTACGGCTGAAACAAAGCATCGTGACGATGACGTCACGACGCGCAGCACAGGCGAAAGCAGTGGAAGTACGGAAAACGGAAACATGGATAACTTCTGTGTTTATGGTCCGATTGGATTGTAATTTGGGGAGTAGATTTATATTGCAATTGTTTATGTTCATACCAAAGAAGAAAGCTGTAATTTTAATACTTCCTCTGATAATCGAAAATTATCGATTTGCGTGGGCGGTGCGCGTTTCATTAAAAATTTAAAATAAACTCGATCTACCTATGGTATACAGGAACCTTCAGATGGTGTCTCTAGCTTTTGTTATAGCTGAGATATAGACGTTCAAACGGACAGACGGACGGTCGGACAGACGGACAGACAGACGGACATGACTCAATCGACTCAGCTAGTGATCCTGAGTCAGAATATATATACTTTGTGGGGTCTGCCACGCCTCCTTTTGCCTGTTACATACATTTGCACAAACTTAGTATACCATTTTCAATGGTCGAATGGTATAAAAACAAGCGGATTGTACTCAGTTTTGCACCATCCGTTATTCGGTCTTATTGTTTCTCTTCTTTTTTCGTTTCAGCAATATAACTGCAGATTTACCGTTAAGTGCTTTTTGCATTTATTATTCGTTGTCAGAATGCAGATATTCACTCTGTTCCACAAGTTTATAGTTGATTTGTTGAATTTGAAACTTAGTCTCTAACTGTTCTCTGAAAAATGAAGAAGCTGTCTTTTGATAAAGAAAATAATATTATCTCCCTGACTAAAAGTGGGTGTTCGACACGTACTATTGCTAAGAAGCTGCAAATAAGTCAATCAGTGGTGGTCAAGGTTCAGAAAAGACAAAATCTTTGTCCTGAAAAGAAGTTGAATGGTCGCCGTCACCTTCTAACAGACTCTGACGCTCGACTTATGATGTCTAAAATGAGAAAAAATAGACTTTTAACGCCAAAAGAAGGATCTACAGAAATAAATAAAGACGTAAGTCGATGGACAGCTAGAAGAGCGCTTGGTAGGATTGGGTTGGTCGCAGCAGTGAAAAAAAACAAACCAGCTTTATCCGAGAAAAATTTTAAGGCTCGACTAAGAGGCAAAGGCATCATGTCAAGCAAACCGTAAAACATGGAGGCGGCAATATAATGGCATGGGGGTGTTCCACGTTATCGCACGTTGGACGGTTGCACAAAATTGACGGGATTATGCGGATGGAATACTACTTGAGTATTTTGCAGACCCATCTTCCCAATTTTCTTGACCAGTGTGCCTACCCAGAGCAGGAAATCACTTTTCAGCAAGATGGGGATCGGAGGGATGGATGGCTCGGAAACAAAAATTTTAAGATGATAGAGTGGCCAGCGCATAGTCCAGACCTCAATCCGATTGAAAACCTATGATCAATCGTGAAGCGACGGCTCGGACAGTATCAGTCAGCCCCATCCAACTTGGACGATTTCGATTTACGGGGGCGGAAGGGGGCGTGGCCAAAATCCAAAATAAAATTGCTCAGCGTGCAATAATTACACATATTGTCAGCAAATTTGGTAGTCCTAGCTCTTATAATAGCTGAGATCTAGATTTTCACACGGACAGACAGACGGACATGGCTATATCGACTCGGCTAATGATCCTGAGCCAGAATATATATACTTTAATACCCTTCTACTCATAGAGTAGCGGATATAAAAATATATGCACACATTTAATTTTTGATGCGGGCGGGACTCGAACCCGTAAATGCATAATAGTACTGTTCGTTTTGCAGTCCACAACTTAACCCATTTCACCACCGTACACGCACACACGATTCGGTACAATGCTACAAGCAGCGCTGCCGGCAGCCCGCTACTCATAGAGTAGAAGGGTATTATAACTTTGGTCAAACCGAAAATGTATGTAACAGGCAGAAGGAGACATCTCGGACCCCAAAAAGTATATATATTCTGGGTCAGGATCAACAGCCGAGTCGATATAGCCATGTCAGTGTGTCCGTCTGTCCATCCGTGTGAATATTTAGATCTCAGCTATTATAAGAGCTAGAACTACCAAATTTGGTGACAAAATGTGATATTATTGCACGGTGATCAAGTTTATTTTGGATTTTGGCCACGCCCCCTTCCGCCCTCGTAAATCGAAAAAAATTGATTACAAGTGCATTTGATGCATTTATATGCGTTTTGATGCCATATTGTTCATTTTCGGTTTAAACGATAATTTCATCTAGCCAGATGATCTCTGAAAATTTGGTAACAATCGGATAATAAACGCAAAAGTTATGCTTGCAGCATTGTGCCGAATAGTGTATGCGTGTACGGTGGTTAAATGGGTTAAGTTGTGGAATGCAAAACGAACAGTACTATTATGCATTTATGGGTTCAAGTTCCGCCCGCATCAAAAATTAAATGTGTGCAAACATTTTTTTTATATCAATTGACCATTGAAAATTGTCAAAAATGGTATACTGAGTTTGTGCAAAAGTATATAACAGGCAGATGGAGACATGGCAGACCCCATAATGTATATATACTTTGGCTCAGTATCAACAGCCGAGTCGATTGAGCCATGTCCGTCTGTCCGTCTGTCAGTCTGTCCGTCAGTCTGTATGAACGTCGAGATCTCAGCTATTACAAAGCTAGAGACACCAAATTTGACCATACGCAGATCAAGTTTATTTCAAATTTGGAATGCCACGCCCACCGCCCACGCAATTCGATAATTTACGAATATTAAGGAAAGTATTACAGTTACAGACACCAAATTTGGCATGATGGTGCCTATGAATCATGCGCAGATGAAATTTATTTCAAATTTGAGGTGCCACGCCCACCGCTCACGCAAATCGATAATTTACGAATATTAATGAAAGTATTACAGTTACGGACACAAAATTTGGCATGATGGTTCCTATTAAACATGCGCAGATGAAATTTATTTCAAATTTGAGGTACCACGCCCACCGCCCACGCAAATCGATAATTTACAAATTTTAGGGAAAGTATTTAGGTTACAGATTTCTGCTTTACAACACGTAAAGATGCTGATAATATTCACCCATTCCCAAAACACAATCCGATCGTGCAATAAATACAGAAGTTATTAAAGAAATCGTTTTTCATAGTTCCGTTGCCAGCGTCATTACAGCATATTGTCTGCATCGTTTTAGCCTTTGTGTGTGTGAGAGCGAGTTAGTACTAGTTAGTGCAACTAAGAAGTTGGTCGAATGGTAACTTACGGTCGGGCGCGCTCGATTGTAGCTTTTCCTACTTGTTTTATCTAAAATGAAAAATGGAAACGATATACCCCAATCTAAAAAAAGTAAGAATGGCTACAGTCAAGTGTTGACTTATAAGACCATGGGTTTTTCAAGGTTAGGTATTATTGGTAAACGTGTTTTTCAAAGAAAAATAATAAACAACACATATAATTTTCAGTAGACGCCAAGCAGTCCCAGCAGTTGGAAAAAAACACTGCTTGGAAAAAAACTGCTTGCTTGCTTGCAGTGGGCGTAGTGCAAATCTATATGAAACGATGAATAACTTTTATGTTCATTATCCGATCGGAACCAAATTTTCAGCGATCGTTTAGGAGGTGATAGTTATTATTACCACCAAAACTGAATACTCTAGCTTTATTATTGCGCTTGCTATACGGTTTATCTTTTTGCGGGGGCGGAAGTAGGCGTGTCCCAAATTTTAATAAAAATTTTACACCATATCATTCACATAAGTGTTGTCACCAAATTTGGTGGCCCTAGCTTTTCAGTTTCTAGGATATAGGCGCTTGCAATACGGTTTTTCGATTTGCGGGGGCGAAAGTAGACGTGGCCCAAATTTTAATATAAATTGTACAGCGTACGATTCACATAAGTGTTGTCACCAAATTTGGTGGCTCTAGTTTACTAAGTTTAGGCGTTTATACAGACGGACAGACAGGCATGGCTTAATCGACTCGGCTAGTGATCCTAGCAAGAATATATATATACCTTATGGGGTCACAGATGCCTCCTTCTACCTGTTACGCACATTTCGACAAACACAATAGACTATGTATTTTTTTAAAATCCATGGTTTAAAAAAGTTTTTGATGCGAGCGGAACTCGAACCCGTAAATGCATAATAGTACTGTTTGTTTTGCAGTCCACCACTTATCCCATTTGACCACCGTACACGTACGGACTATTCGGCCCAATGCTGCTGTTATTCCATAGCTGTTGTTGTAAATAAATGAATTATTTTTATAATGTTTAACTAAATTCACTAATATGTTTTTTCGGATCAAAATGGGCTGAGCTTGCCTATTTGTTTAGGGATTTCCTGTTAATTTAGCCAAGAGGAAATCATGGTAGGACGGGTTAAGAAGGCAGGCTGCACCAACACCTATAGCAGCCTCGTCATTATTTTAATGCCGTCAGTAAATTTATAACTTGTATCATTGATCTGAAAAAAGGCAACGGGACTAAATTTTTTTTTTTGTAAAGCTATAAATTGTTTTCTATATATTTTAACACCTTTTCTAGTCATCGAGCCACCCCAACCGAATGGAAACTAGCCGCATCCAGGGTTCCCTCCGACTAGAGAAATAGACATAAGCTGTTGTATTATAGATGTATATTTGAGGATTGTACAAACATATATTATATATGTATATGTAACCTTCATGTAAACCTATTGTATTATTGTTGTAATTTATACTTGAAATAATACAACAATATAATCATATTAGGGAAAAGCATCGGTTTATATAAACTCAAGATATAAACAACAACTAATAATTGTTTGTAATAATATATTTCATATTATTTAAACACAGTTAGATTAGTTTTTTATCGCTTTATGATGTTATGTGCTATGTTTCATTTATTTGGTAATAAATTTAATTAAATTCTTTTAGTAACTTCACCATAAAAACATTTTATATTATTTATATGTAAAGCTGCTGGCAGCGCTGCTTGCAGCATTGTGCCGAATTGTGTGTGAGTACGTTGGTGAAATGGGTTCATTTTTGCACTGCAAAACGAACAGTACTATTATGCATTAACGGGTTCGAGTCCCGCCCGCATCAAAAATTAAATGTGTGCAAAAATTTTTTTTATACCATTCGACCATTGAAAATGGTCAAAAATGGCAAATGTATGTAACAGGCAGAAGAAGGCGTGGCAGACCCCACAAAGTATATATATTCTGACTCAGGATCACTAGCCGAGTCGATTGAGCCATGTCCGTCTGTCTGTCCGTCTGTCCGTTTGAACGTCTAGATCTCAGCTATTACAAGAGCTAGAGACACCTAATTTTACAGGAAGGTTCCTGTATACCGTAGGTAGATCGAGTTTATTTTCAATTTTTGATGCCACGCCCACCGCCCACGCAAATTTTGGTTGAAGTTACAGCTTTCTGATTTGGCATGAACAAAGATATGTGCAATATAAATCTATTCCCCAAATGACAATCCGATCGGACAATAAACAGAGAAGTTATTTATGTTTCTGTTTTCCGTAGTTCCACTGCTTGCGCCTGTGTTGCGCGTCGTGACATCATCGTCACGATGCTTCGTTTCAGCCGTAGCATGTGTAAAGCTAAGCAGTTTTCACATGTAAATGGCGCTATTCAAAAATAGATCTAATTTAAACAATAGGTGGCGGATAAACTTGTGCAGCGTTTTTTGATGGAATTGAATGTGTGATAATTTGTTTCGAAACTGGCCGAATGGTATCTTACTGTCGGGCGCGCTCGACTGTAGCTTTCTTTACTTGTTTTTATTTTAGTTTTTGACTTTGCATAAATATTGTAAGTCTATGGCCTTTTACGGTCAAAATATGATTGTAGCCATTCTTTATTGTTCCCCAAATAATTTTGATGTACGAGTAGCTGGGTAGCTGGTATATTACAGTCGAGCACTCTCGACTGTAGCTTTCTTACTTGTTTCTATTTCATGGCTCAATCGACTCAGCTAGTGATCCTGAGTCAGAATATATGTGGGATCGGTTCGCAACACTAGAAGTGGCCGACAGTTTTAATTAAATATCGATAACAATCGTGTCGTCAAATCAGAATATTATCGGAAAGGTCAAGTTGTGATGCAACTCTGCAATCGCAGTATACATAAAAAAAGATCTATCGAAAATAGAGTAGTCGATTTGAGAGTGTCAGTTGTGTCGGTTGTGTGCTCAAGCTCCATATTTTGTAAATCAATTAAAACGCATTTAATTTCACAATTAGCAATTAACTATTATGTTATAGAACTAAACTAAATTCTCAGTGTTTCAATTAAACTAACGAGACGAACATCGGCCTTTCCTACAAATTTGGTGTCAGAAGTGGGATATAGCGTCCTATGCGACGTAAATGAGATGATCATTGTAAAATACTTTTAATGCGCATTAGATTTGTGAGAGCAAAAAAAAGAACAACAGTGACACAGAAAAGACTTGGTTGCATTATAATTCTTTCAAATTATAAGGCAAAGTGGCGAATATTGTGGAAATCAAATCCCAAAATAGCGGTGTGACATTGTTAAATTCAATTCACTGGAAGTGGCAAACCGTTAAAAAATTTTGTACGGACTGGCGCCAGTTGCTAGATGTCTGCAGTGAGGTAGAGCGAGACGACTAGTGTGTATTCTGTCGTAACACATAGCGAACGACGAGTGCAAATTGGCTTGGCAAAAGCTTGAAACGACGATCTGAAAAGAGTGGGTGTGCGTGAGAGAGTAGATTGACTTGGCAGAGGCTAGAAGCGACGATCTGTAAGGAGTGCGTGTACGTGGGAGTTCGGATTGACTTGGCAGATACTGAAAGCGAATTGTAAAGAGTTCGAGTACTCCGGAGCAGGCAGTTAGCAGAGAGGCTGAGTTGCAGTGAGAAAATCACAGAGGGTGATATCAAGCAAAGCGGAGCGACGAATTTAACAGCTGCGTGTTCTACATACAGGACTGCAGTGCAACGACCGTGAGGTAACAGTAGGTTATTGAGTTTTATTTAAATTTTATATTGTTTAAATTTATAAACAAAAGGTTTAAAGTTGCAAAATATTTAAAACAGTTAAATTGTATTTACCATCAAGAAAAGAATATTCAGTTTTCAAAATATTTTAAATACTTGTAAAGCACGAGCAACAACAGTACCAACATGTACAGAGACGAAATCTTAGCATTACGGATTAGAGAACTGCAAGAAAAGTTGGTAGAACGAAACTTACCCACCACAGGCAGAAAGCAAACATTGCAAGACCGATTGCTAGAAAGTTTTGGATTGCAAGTTGATGTAAACGATGATACCTCTGATGATAACGATTCGGTGATAGCTAACTCTACAGTTCCAGAAACACGTTCAATATTTACGTTGAGGGATATTGAAGATTCACCGTCTCAGTTTAGCGGATCAGTTAAACAGTGGATTCGAGAATTTGAAGTTAACGCAGAAGCAGTTCATTGGAACAACCTTCAAAAGTTTATATATTCAAAGCAATTGCTAAAAGGTGCAGCAAAAATATTCATGAGCAGTCAAAACGGAATTTCTGATTGGAATGCACTTAAACAAGTATTGTTGGCAGAGTTTGGAGCATCAATTTCGTCAATTAAAGTTCATCGTATGTTACGAAATCGGCGCAAGCGTGTAGGGGAGGACTACAGGGAATATTTGTACAGGCAAGTCAGTTAGTTTGGACGAGAAAGGCTTAATAGAGTACCCTATTGAAGGTATTCCCGATTCAAGAAGTAATAAGAGTAATTTGTATCAAGCTAGGACAGTAAAAGAGTTGAAAGAGCTAGAACTTGTCTCAGGATTCTCAAATTACCCCCTATTTCAAGAGAACCAAAACTCCCAAGCGTAAACTCTTTTAAAGACACTTCGCTCTTAAGCTTGCCTATATAAACGTAAACAAGTCCCCTAACAAACATTCAGTTCTGAATCTACTATTAATAGAGATAGTCCCGCCAAAGCCTCGTTTCGACTTTATAACCCCATTATCCGACCAAATGATAATCCAAAGGCTCCGGTTCTTCCTGAGTTACTTTGGAAGTAAATAAAGTGTTCAAGTAAAAATGAAACAATTGTTGTTTTTCATACCCGTTATTCATAGAGTTGAAGGGTATTATAACTTTGTTCAAACCGAAAATGTATGTAACAGGCAGAAGGAGACACCTCCGACCCCATAAAGTAAATATATACTGGCTCAGGATCAACAGCCGAGTCGATATAGCCATGTCCGTCTGTCCGTCTGTCTGTCCGTGTGAGAATCTAGATCTCAGCTATTATAAGAGCTAGAACTACCAAATTTGGTGACAAAATGTGCTATTATTGCACGCTGATCAAGTTTATATTGGATTTTGGCCACTCCCCCTTCCGCCCCCGTAAATCGAAAAAGCATTGATTACAGCGCAATTATTATGCCATATTGTTCATTTTCGGTTTACATAATAACTATAGCTAGCCAGATGATCTCTGAAAATTTGGTAACAATCGGATAATAAACACAGAAGTTTTTCAGCTTAACGTTTTCCACAGCTGTAAGCTGTGCCGAATCGTGAGTGCGTGTACGGTGGTGAAATGGGTTAAGTTGTGGACTGCAAAACGAACAGTACTATTATGCATTTACGGGTTCGAGTCCCGCCCGCATCAAAAATTAAATGTGTGCAAAATTGTTTTTTTTTTTTTATTTTAGATTTTGACTTTGCATAAATTTTGTAGTCCATAGCCTTTTACGGTCAAAATATGATTGTAGCCGTTTTTTTTGTTCCGCAAATAAATGATGTACGAGCAGCTGTGTAGCGGGTATATTACAGTCGAGCATACTCGACTGTAGCTTTCTTACTTGTTTTTTACCAAGTTTGGTAGCCCTAGCTAATCTACTCTCTGAGATCTTGGCTATACAGATAGACAAGTAGACAGACGAACATGGCTCTATCAACTCTGCTGTTAATGCCGATTGTGTGGAACTGAACTTGTGAAACTGGACTTGAAATTAAGGCACATTAATCTCAAAGGATCCCCAAAAAATGCGTACACCTGTAACCCAGAAGAGGAAGAGGCAAATGCATGGGGGGGGAGGGTAGTCTAACAAAAACTTGTTCATTTATTAGTTGAATTTCGCACGATCATTTACATATGCAGCAGAAAGCGCAAACGAGCAAAAAAGAAACTTTCAATTTATTTACATTCACTAAATCATCCACTCTGGTCCAACTCCCAGTCCGAGGCTGATCCCGAGCCGAGACTTTTCTCTCTCTTTGTTCGCACTTTTAATTTTCCGCTTGTTTTTCACATATTCTCCTCTTGTTATTGGTGTTGCTGTTGTGGTTTCCCTCGATGTGGATCCCATGGTGTTGTCAACAGTTATTACAATTTGGTGATCCCAAACTCTTTCGCTTTGTTGAACCTTTAATGTTATGGGATATCGGTTAATGATTAGCCGTTGCCAAGTGATTTTCTGTCAGCGGATGATCCGACCACGAGCTGCGAAATGAGCCGCTAACCATTCCTTCTTTGTGTGTGTCTCCCTCTCCCTATTTCTCTCTGTTGCTTGTCTCTTATTTGCTTACGTATAGCTTGACAAATGTGTTGATTTGCGAAAGTTTTTTGAGGGTTCCTTAGGGATCTGACGAAGTAGCTTTTATATACCTGGTGATCCAAATTATAAGAGGTAATATGTACGAAAAAGCATACTCAAAGAAATTTCATGGACATGGGTCAATCAACTATATGTTCGTATTTACATAGCAACCTAAATGGACTCATACTTTAAGATCCTTGTATATACAAACAAACTTTTTTTATCGAATCTTTCCTATTTTAGAACATATGATACTTATAAAATTCAACAGCTTATAAGATTCTAAATTTAATTGAGTAAAATTATGTTTTCAAAGTTATGTTCGCTATTGTATTATTATCTTTATGTCTTACTCTAATATAATACCTACTGTGATAAGCGATCTGTTGATGCCAATTGATAATAGGCTCATCAAATTGAACATTCTAGTGAAAACTTCAAAAAATTTCAAATTAAAACGCATTTAATTTCACAATTAGCAATAAACTATTATGTTATAGAACTAAACTAAATTCTCAGTGTTTAAATTAAAGTAAACGAGACGAACATCGGCCTTTCCTACAAATTTGGTGTCAGAAGTGGGATATAGCGTCTTATGCGACGTAAATGAGATGATCATTGTAAAATACTTTTAATGCGCAGTAGATTTTTGAGAGCAAAAAAAAGAACAACAGTGACACAGAAAAGACTTGGTTGCATTATAATTCTTTCAAATTATAAGGCAAAGTGGCGAATATTGTGGAAATCAAATCCCAAAATAGCGGCGTGACATTGTTAAATTCAATTCACTGGAAGTGGCAAACCGTTAAAAAATTTTGTACGGACGGGCGCCAGTTGCTAGATGTCTGCAGTGAGATAGAGCGAAACGACTAGTGTGTATTCTGTCGTAACACATAGCGAACGACGAGTGCAAATTGGCTTGGCAAAAGCTGGAAGCGACGAACTGAAGAGAGTGCGTGTGCGTGAGAGAGTAGATTGGCTTGGCAGAGGCTAGAAGCGACGATCTGTAAGGAGTGCGTGTACGTGGGAGTTCGGATTGACTCGGCAGATGCTGAAAGCGAATTGTAAAGAGTTCGAGTACTCCGGAGCAGGCAGTTAGCAGAGAGGCTGAGTTGCAGTGAGAAAATCACAGAGGGTGATATCAAGCAAAGCGGAGCGACGAATTTAACAGCTGCGTGTTCTACATACAGGACTGCAGTGCAACGACCGTTAGGTAACAGTAGGTTATTGAGTTTTATTTAAATTTTATATTGTTTAAATTTATAAACAAAAGGTTTAAAGTTGCAAAATATTTAAAACAATTTAATTGTATTTACCATCAAGAAAAGAATATTCAGTTTTCAAAATATTTTATATACTTGTAAAGCACGAGCAACAACAGTAACAACATGAACAGAGACGAAATCTTAGCATTATGGGTTAGAGAATTGCGAGCAAAAATATTCATGCGCAGCCAAAACGGAATTTCTGATTGGAATTCACTTAAACAAGTATTGTTGGCAGAGTTTGGAGCATCAATTTCGTCAATTGAAGTTCATCGTATGTTACGAAATCGGCGCAAGCGTGTAGGTGAGGACTACAGAGAATATTTATACAGTCTCATGGAAATAGGCAAGTCAGTTAGTTTGGACGAGAAAAGCTTAATAGATTGAAGGTATTCCCGATTCAAGAAGTAATAAGAGGTAATTTGTATCAAGCTAGGACAGTACAAGAGTTGAAAGACCTAGTTTTAATTTATGAAAAGATTCGTAGCAGTCGCCATCAAGCTCATAAAACGCCATCAAACTCATAAGCGGAAAAGATGAAGGATGTAAAGACAAGAAAGTTGACGCTGAAAAAACGGACGCTAAGAAAACTAGAATATGTTTCAAATGTGGTAAGCAAAAAAAGAAACTTTCAATTTAATTACATTCACTAAATCATCCACTCCGGTCCAACTCCCAGTCCGAGGCTGATCCCGAGCCGAGAGTTTTCTCTCTCTTTGTTCGCACTTTTAATTTTCCGCTTGTTTTTCACCTATTCTCCTCTTGTTATTGGTGTTGCTGTTGTGGTTTCCCTCGAAGTGGATCCCATGGTATTGTCAATAGTTATTACAATTTGTGTGCTCTTAAACTCTTTCGCTTTGTTGAACCTTTAATGTCATGGGATATCGGTTAATGATTAGCCGTTGCCAAGTGATTTTCTGTCAGCGGATGATCCGACCACGAGCTGCGAAATGAGCCGCTAACCATTCCTTCTTTGTGTGTGTCTCCCTCTCCCTATTTCGCTCTGTTGCTTGTCTCTTATTTGCTTACGTATAGCTTGACAAATGTGTTGATTTGCGAAAGTTTTTTGAGGGTTCCTTAGGGATCTGACGAAGTAGCTTTTATATACCTGGTGATCCAAATTATAAGAGATAATATGTACGAAAAGGCATACTCAAAGAAATTTCATGGACATGGGTCAATCAACTATATGTTCGTATTTACAAAGCAACCTAAATGGACCCATACTTTAAGATCCTTGTATATACAAACAAACTTTTTTTATCGAATCTTTCCTATTTTAGAACATATGATACTTATAAAATTCAACAGCTTATAAGATGCTAAATTAAATTGAGTAAAATTATGTTTTCAAAGTTATGTTCGCTATTGTATTATTATCTTTATGTCTTACTCTAATATAACACCTACTGTGATAAGCGATCTGTTGATGCCAATTGATAATAGACTCATCAAATTGAACATTCTAGCGAAAACTTCAAAAAATTCCAAATTAAAACGCATTTAATTTCACAATTAGCAATAAACTATTATGTTATAGAACTAAACTAAATTCTCAGTGTTTCAATTAAAGTAAACGAGACGAACATCGGCCTTTCCTACAAATTTGGTGTCAGAAGTGGGATATAGCGTCTTATGCGACGTAAATGAGAAGATCATTGTAAAATACTTTTAATGCGCAGTAGATTTTTGAGAGCAAAAAAAAGAACAACAGTGACACAGAAAAGACTTGGTTGCATTATAATTCTTTCAAATTATAAGGCAAAGTGGCGAATATTGTGGAAATCAAATCCCAAAATAGCGGCGTGACATTGTTAAATTCAATTCACTGGAAGTGGCAAACCGTTAAAAATTTTTGTACGGACGGGCGCCAGTTGCTAGATGTCTGCAGTGAGATAGAGCGAGACGACTAGTGTGTATTCTGTCGTAACACATAGCGAACGACGAGTGCAAATTGGCTTGGCAAAAGCTGGAAGCGACGATCTGAAGAGAGTGCGTGTGCGTGAGAGAGTAGATTGGCTTGGCAGAGGCTAGAAGCGACGATCTGTAAGGAGTGCGTGTACGTGGGAGTTCGGATTGACTCGGCAGATGCTGAAAGCGAATTGTAAAGAGTTCGAGTACTCCGGAGCAGGCAGTTAGCAGAGAGGCTGAGTTGCAGTGAGAAAATCACAGAGGGTGATATCAAGCAAAGCGGAGCGACGAATTTAACAGCTGCGTGTTCTACATACAGGACTGCAGTGCAACGACCGTTAGGTAACAGTAGGTTATTGAGTTTTATTTAAATTTTATATTGTTTAAATTTATAAACAAAAGGTTTAAAGTTGCAAAATATTTAAAACAATTTAATTGTATTTACCATCAAGAAAAGAATATTCTGTTTTCAAAATATTTTATATACTTGTAAAGCACGAGCAACAACAGTAACAACATGAACAGAGACGAAATCTTAGCATTATGGGTTAGAGAATTGCGAGCAAAAATATTCATGCGCAGCCAAAACGGAATTTCTGATTGGAATTCACTTAAACAAGTATTGTTGGCAGAGTTTGGAGCATCAATTTCGTCAATTGAAGTTCATCGTATGTTACGAAATCGGCGCAAGCGTGTAGGTGAGGACTACAGAGAATATTTATACAGTCTCATGGAAATAGGCAAGTCAGTTAGTTTGGACGAGAAAAGCTTAATAGAGTACTCTATTGAAGGTATTCCCGATTCAAGAAGTAATAAGAGGTAATTTGTATCAAGCTAGGACAGTACAAGAGTTGAAAGAGCTAGTTTTAATTTACGAAAAGATTCGTAGCAGTCGCCATCAAGCTCATAAAACGCCATCAAACTCATAAGCGGAAAAGATGAAGGATGTAAAGACAAGAAAGTTGACGCTGAAAAAACGGACGCTAAGAAAACTAGAATATGTTTCAAATGTGCTAAGCAAAAAAAAGAAACTTTCAATTTAATTACATTCACTAAATCATCCACTCCGGTCCAACTCCCAGTCCGAGGCTGATCCCGAGCCGAGAGTTTTCTCTCTCTTTGTTCGCACTTTTAATTTTCCGCTTGTTTTTCACCTATTCTCCTCTTGTTATTGGTGTTGCTGTTGTGGTTTCCCTCGAAGTGGATCCCATGGTATTGTCAATAGTTATTACAATTTGTGTGCTCTTAAACTCTTTCGCTTTGTTGAACCTTTAATGTCATGGGATATCGGTTAATGATTAGCCGTTGCCAAGTGATTTTCTGTCAGCGGATGATCCGACCACGAGCTGCGAAATGAGCCGCTAACCATTCCTTCTTTGTGTGTGTCTCCCTCTCCCTATTTCGCTCTGTTGCTTGTCTCTTATTTGCTTACGTATAGCTTGACAAATGTGTTGATTTGCGAAAGTTTTTTGAGGGTTCCTTAGGGATCTGACGAAGTAGCTTTTATATACCTGGTGATCCAAATTATAAGAGATAATATGTACGAAAAGGCATACTCAAAGAAATTTCATGGACATGGGTCAATCAACTATATGTTCGTATTTACAAAGCAACCTAAATGGACCCATACTTTAAGATCCTTGTATATACAAACAAACTTTTTTTATCGAATCTTTCCTATTTTAGAACATATGATACTTATAAAATTCAACAGCTTATAAGATGCTAAATTAAATTGAGTAAAATTATGTTTTCAAAGTTATGTTCGCTATTGTATTATTATCTTTATGTCTTACTCTAATATAACACCTACTGTGATAAGCGATCTGTTGATGCCAATTGATAATAGACTCATCAAATTGAACATTCTAGCGAAAACTTCAAAAAATTCCAAATTAAAACGCATTTAATTTCACAATTAGCAATAAACTATTATGTTATAGAACTAAACTAAATTCTCAGTGTTTCAATTAAAGTAAACGAGACGAACATCGGCCTTTCCTACAAATTTGGTGTCAGAAGTGGGATATAGCGTCTTATGCGACGTAAATGAGAAGATCATTGTAAAATACTTTTAATGCGCAGTAGATTTTTGAGAGCAAAAAAAAGAACAACAGTGACACAGAAAAGACTTGGTTGCATTATAATTCTTTCAAATTATAAGGCAAAGTGGCGAATATTGTGGAAATCAAATCCCAAAATAGCGGCGTGACATTGTTAAATTCAATTCACTGGAAGTGGCAAACCGTTAAAAAATTTTTGTACGGACTGGCGCCAGTTGCTAGATGTCTGCAGTGAGATAGAGCGAGACGACTAGTGTGTATTCTGTCGTAACACATAGCGAACGACGAGTGCAAATTGGCTTGGCAAAAGCTGGAAGCGACGATCTGAAGAGAGTGCGTGTGCGTGAGAGAGTAGATTGGCTTGGCAGAGGCTAGAAGCGACGATCTGTAAGGAGTGCGTGTACGTGGGAGTTCGGATTGACTCGGCAGATGCTGAAAGCGAATTGTAAAGAGTTCGAGTACTCCGGAGCAGGCAGTTAGCAGAGAGGCTGAGTTGCAGTGAGAAAATCACAGAGGGTGATATCAAGCAAAGCGGAGCGACGAATTTAACAGCTGCGTGTTCTACATACAGGACTGCAGTGCAACGACCGTTAGGTAACAGTAGGTTATTGAGTTTTATTTAAATTTTATATTGTTTAAATTTATAAACAAAAGGTTTAAAGTTGCAAAATATTTAAAACAATTTAATTGTATTTACCATCAAGAAAAGAATATTCTGTTTTCAAAATATTTTATATACTTGTAAAGCACGAGCAACAACAGTAACAACATGAACAGAGACGAAATCTTAGCATTATGGGTTAGAGAATTGCGAGCAAAAATATTCATGCGCAGCCAAAACGGAATTTCTGATTGGAATTCACTTAAACAAGTATTGTTGGCAGAGTTTGGAGCATCAATTTCGTCAATTGAAGTTCATCGTATGTTACGAAATCGGCGCAAGCGTGTAGGTGAGGACTACAGAGAATATTTATACAGTCTCATGGAAATAGGCAAGTCAGTTAGTTTGGACGAGAAAAGCTTAATAGAGTACTCTATTGAAGGTATTCCCGATTCAAGAAGTAATAAGAGGTAATTTGTATCAAGCTAGGACAGTACAAGAGTTGAAAGAGCTAGTTTTAATTTACGAAAAGATTCGTAGCAGTCGCCATCAAGCTCATAAAACGCCATCAAACTCATAAGCGGAAAAGATGAAGGATGTAAAGACAAGAAAGTTGACGCTGAAAAAACGGACGCTAAGAAAACTAGAATATGTTTCAAATGTGGTAAGCAAAAAAAGAAACTTTCAATTTAATTACATTCACTAAATCATCCACTCCGGTCCAACTCCCAGTCCGAGGCTGATCCCGAGCCGAGAGTTTTCTCTCTCTTTGTTCGCACTTTTAATTTTCCGCTTGTTTTTCACCTATTCTCCTCTTGTTATTGGTGTTGCTGTTGTGGTTTCCCTCGAAGTGGATCCCATGGTATTGTCAATAGTTATTACAATTTGTGTGCTCTTAAACTCTTTCGCTTTGTTGAACCTTTAATGTCATGGGATATCGGTTAATGATTAGCCGTTGCCAAGTGATTTTCTGTCAGCGGATGATCCGACCACGAGCTGCGAGCCGCTAACCATTCCTTCTTTGTGTGTGTCTCCCTCTCCCTATTTCGCTCTGTTGCTTGTCTCTTATTTGCTTACGTATAGCTTGACAAATGTGTTGATTTGCGAAAGTTTTTTGAGGGTTCCTTAGGGATCTGACGAAGTAGCTTTTATATACCTGGTGATCCAAATTATAAGAGATAATATGTACGAAAAGGCATACTCAAAGAAATTTCATGGACATGGGTCAATCAACTATATGTTCGTATTTACAAAGCAACCTAAATGGACCCATACTTTAAGATCCTTGTATATACAAACAAACTTTTTTTATCGAATCTTTCCTATTTTAGAACATATGATACTTATAAAATTCAACAGCTTATAAGATGCTAAATTAAATTGAGTAAAATTATGTTTTCAAAGTTATGTTCGCTATTGTATTATTATCTTTATGTCTTACTCTAATATAACACCTACTGTGATAAGCGATCTGTTGATGCCAATTGATAATAGACTCATCAAATTGAACATTCTAGCGAAAACTTCAAAAAATTCCAAATTAAAACGCATTTAATTTCACAATTAGCAATAAACTATTATGTTATAGAACTAAACTAAATTCTCAGTGTTTCAATTAAAGTAAACGAGACGAACATCGGCCTTTCCTACAAATTTGGTGTCAGAAGTGGGATATAGCGTCTTATGCGACGTAAATGAGAAGATCATTGTAAAATACTTTTAATGCGCAGTAGATTTTTGAGAGCAAAAAAAAGAACAACAGTGACACAGAAAAGACTTGGTTGCATTATAATTCTTTCAAATTATAAGGCAAAGTGGCGAATATTGTGGAAATCAAATCCCAAAATAGCGGCGTGACATTGTTAAATTCAATTCACTGGAAGTGGCAAACCGTTAAAAATTTTTGTACGGACGGGCGCCAGTTGCTAGATGTCTGCAGTGAGATAGAGCGAGACGACTAGTGTGTATTCTGTCGTAACACATAGCGAACGACGAGTGCAAATTGGCTTGGCAAAAGCTGGAAGCGACGATCTGAAGAGAGTGCGTGTGCGTGAGAGAGTAGATTGGCTTGGCAGAGGCTAGAAGCGACGATCTGTAAGGAGTGCGTGTACGTGGGAGTTCGGATTGACTCGGCAGATGCTGAAAGCGAATTGTAAAGAGTTCGAGTACTCCGGAGCAGGCAGTTAGCAGAGAGGCTGAGTTGCAGTGAGAAAATCACAGAGGGTGATATCAAGCAAAGCGGAGCGACGAATTTAACAGCTGCGTGTTCTACATACAGGACTGCAGTGCAACGACCGTTAGGTAACAGTAGGTTATTGAGTTTTATTTAAATTTTATATTGTTTAAATTTATAAACAAAAGGTTTAAAGTTGCAAAATATTTAAAACAATTTAATTGTATTTACCATCAAGAAAAGAATATTCTGTTTTCAAAATATTTTATATACTTGTAAAGCACGAGCAACAACAGTAACAACATGAACAGAGACGAAATCTTAGCATTATGGGTTAGAGAATTGCGAGCAAAAATATTCATGCGCAGCCAAAACGGAATTTCTGATTGGAATTCACTTAAACAAGTATTGTTGGCAGAGTTTGGAGCATCAATTTCGTCAATTGAAGTTCATCGTATGTTACGAAATCGGCGCAAGCGTGTAGGTGAGGACTACAGAGAATATTTATACAGTCTCATGGAAATAGGCAAGTCAGTTAGTTTGGACGAGAAAAGCTTAATAGAGTACTCTATTGAAGGTATTCCCGATTCAAGAAGTAATAAGAGGTAATTTGTATCAAGCTAGGACAGTACAAGAGTTGAAAGAGCTAGTTTTAATTTACGAAAAGATTCGTAGCAGTCGCCATCAAGCTCATAAAACGCCATCAAACTCATAAGCGGAAAAGATGAAGGATGTAAAGACAAGAAAGTTGACGCTGAAAAAACGGACGCTAAGAAAACTAGAATATGTTTCAAATGTGGTAAGCAAAAAAAGAAACTTTCAATTTAATTACATTCACTAAATCATCCACTCCGGTCCAACTCCCAGTCCGAGGCTGATCCCGAGCCGAGAGTTTTCTCTCTCTTTGTTCGCACTTTTAATTTTCCGCTTGTTTTTCACCTATTCTCCTCTTGTTATTGGTGTTGCTGTTGTGGTTTCCCTCGAAGTGGATCCCATGGTATTGTCAATAGTTATTACAATTTGTGTGCTCTTAAACTCTTTCGCTTTGTTGAACCTTTAATGTCATGGGATATCGGTTAATGATTAGCCGTTGCCAAGTGATTTTCTGTCAGCGGATGATCCGACCACGAGCTGCGAGCCGCTAACCATTCCTTCTTTGTGTGTGTCTCCCTCTCCCTATTTCGCTCTGTTGCTTGTCTCTTATTTGCTTACGTATAGCTTGACAAATGTGTTGATTTGCGAAAGTTTTTTGAGGGTTCCTTAGGGATCTGACGAAGTAGCTTTTATATACCTGGTGATCCAAATTATAAGAGATAATATGTACGAAAAGGCATACTCAAAGAAATTTCATGGACATGGGTCAATCAACTATATGTTCGTATTTACAAAGCAACCTAAATGGACCCATACTTTAAGATCCTTGTATATACAAACAAACTTTTTTTATCGAATCTTTCCTATTTTAGAACATATGATACTTATAAAATTCAACAGCTTATAAGATGCTAAATTAAATTGAGTAAAATTATGTTTTCAAAGTTATGTTCGCTATTGTATTATTATCTTTATGTCTTACTCTAATATAACACCTACTGTGATAAGCGATCTGTTGATGCCAATTGATAATAGACTCATCAAATTGAACATTCTAGCGAAAACTTCAAAAAATTCCAAATTAAAACGCATTTAATTTCACAATTAGCAATAAACTATTATGTTATAGAACTAAACTAAATTCTCAGTGTTTCAATTAAAGTAAACGAGACGAACATCGGCCTTTCCTACAAATTTGGTGTCAGAAGTGGGATATAGCGTCTTATGCGACGTAAATGAGAAGATCATTGTAAAATACTTTTAATGCGCAGTAGATTTTTGAGAGCAAAAAAAAGAACAACAGTGACACAGAAAAGACTTGGTTGCATTATAATTCTTTCAAATTATAAGGCAAAGTGGCGAATATTGTGGAAATCAAATCCCAAAATAGCGGCGTGACATTGTTAAATTCAATTCACTGGAAGTGGCAAACCGTTAAAAATTTTTGTACGGACTGGCGCCAGTTGCTAGATGTCTGCAGTGAGATAGAGCGAGACGACTAGTGTGTATTCTGTCGTAACACATAGCGAACGACGAGTGCAAATTGGCTTGGCAAAAGCTGGAAGCGACGATCTGAAGAGAGTGCGTGTGCGTGAGAGAGTAGATTGGCTTGGCAGAGGCTAGAAGCGACGATCTGTAAGGAGTGCGTGTACGTGGGAGTTCGGATTGACTCGGCAGATGCTGAAAGCGAATTGTAAAGAGTTCGAGTACTCCGGAGCAGGCAGTTAGCAGAGAGGCTGAGTTGCAGTGAGAAAATCACAGAGGGTGATATCAAGCAAAGCGGAGCGACGAATTTAACAGCTGCGTGTTCTACATACAGGACTGCAGTGCAACGACCGTTAGGTAACAGTAGGTTATTGAGTTTTATTTAAATTTTATATTGTTTAAATTTATAAACAAAAGGTTTAAAGTTGCAAAATATTTAAAACAATTTAATTGTATTTACCATCAAGAAAAGAATATTCTGTTTTCAAAATATTTTATATACTTGTAAAGCACGAGCAACAACAGTAACAACATGAACAGAGACGAAATCTTAGCATTATGGGTTAGAGAATTGCGAGCAAAAATATTCATGCGCAGCCAAAACGGAATTTCTGATTGGAATTCACTTAAACAAGTATTGTTGGCAGAGTTTGGAGCATCAATTTCGTCAATTGAAGTTCATCGTATGTTACGAAATCGGCGCAAGCGTGTAGGTGAGGACTACAGAGAATATTTATACAGTCTCATGGAAATAGGCAAGTCAGTTAGTTTGGACGAGAAAAGCTTAATAGAGTACTCTATTGAAGGTATTCCCGATTCAAGAAGTAATAAGAGGTAATTTGTATCAAGCTAGGACAGTACAAGAGTTGAAAGAGCTAGTTTTAATTTACGAAAAGATTCGTAGCAGTCGCCATCAAGCTCATAAAACGCCATCAAACTCATAAGCGGAAAAGATGAAGGATGTAAAGACAAGAAAGTTGACGCTGAAAAAACGGACGCTAAGAAAACTAGAATATGTTTCAAATGTGGTAAGCAAAAAAAGAAACTTTCAATTTAATTACATTCACTAAATCATCCACTCCGGTCCAACTCCCAGTCCGAGGCTGATCCCGAGCCGAGAGTTTTCTCTCTCTTTGTTCGCACTTTTAATTTTCCGCTTGTTTTTCACCTATTCTCCTCTTGTTATTGGTGTTGCTGTTGTGGTTTCCCTCGAAGTGGATCCCATGGTATTGTCAATAGTTATTACAATTTGTGTGCTCTTAAACTCTTTCGCTTTGTTGAACCTTTAATGTCATGGGATATCGGTTAATGATTAGCCGTTGCCAAGTGATTTTCTGTCAGCGGATGATCCGACCACGAGCTGCGAGCCGCTAACCATTCCTTCTTTGTGTGTGTCTCCCTCTCCCTATTTCGCTCTGTTGCTTGTCTCTTATTTGCTTACGTATAGCTTGACAAATGTGTTGATTTGCGAAAGTTTTTTGAGGGTTCCTTAGGGATCTGACGAAGTAGCTTTTATATACCTGGTGATCCAAATTATAAGAGATAATATGTACGAAAAGGCATACTCAAAGAAATTTCATGGACATGGGTCAATCAACTATATGTTCGTATTTACAAAGCAACCTAAATGGACCCATACTTTAAGATCCTTGTATATACAAACAAACTTTTTTTATCGAATCTTTCCTATTTTAGAACATATGATACTTATAAAATTCAACAGCTTATAAGATGCTAAATTAAATTGAGTAAAATTATGTTTTCAAAGTTATGTTCGCTATTGTATTATTATCTTTATGTCTTACTCTAATATAACACCTACTGTGATAAGCGATCTGTTGATGCCAATTGATAATAGACTCATCAAATTGAACATTCTAGCGAAAACTTCAAAAAATTCCAAATTAAAACGCATTTAATTTCACAATTAGCAATAAACTATTATGTTATAGAACTAAACTAAATTCTCAGTGTTTCAATTAAAGTAAACGAGACGAACATCGGCCTTTCCTACAAATTTGGTGTCAGAAGTGGGATATAGCGTCTTATGCGACGTAAATGAGAAGATCATTGTAAAATACTTTTAATGCGCAGTAGATTTTTGAGAGCAAAAAAAGAACAACAGTGACACAGAAAAGACTTGGTTGCATTATAATTCTTTCAAATTATAAGGCAAAGTGGCGAATATTGTGGAAATCAAATCCCAAAATAGCGGCGTGACATTGTTAAATTCAATTCACTGGAAGTGGCAAACCGTTAAAAATTTTTGTACGGACGGGCGCCAGTTGCTAGATGTCTGCAGTGAGATAGAGCGAGACGACTAGTGTGTATTCTGTCGTAACACATAGCGAACGACGAGTGCAAATTGGCTTGGCAAAAGCTGGAAGCGACGATCTGAAGAGAGTGCGTGTGCGTGAGAGAGTAGATTGGCTTGGCAGAGGCTAGAAGCGACGATCTGTAAGGAGTGCGTGTACGTGGGAGTTCGGATTGACTCGGCAGATGCTGAAAGCGAATTGTAAAGAGTTCGAGTACTCCGGAGCAGGCAGTTAGCAGAGAGGCTGAGTTGCAGTGAGAAAATCACAGAGGGTGATATCAAGCAAAGCGGAGCGACGAATTTAACAGCTGCGTGTTCTACATACAGGACTGCAGTGCAACGACCGTTAGGTAACAGTAGGTTATTGAGTTTTATTTAAATTTTATATTGTTTAAATTTATAAACAAAAGGTTTAAAGTTGCAAAATATTTAAAACAATTTAATTGTATTTACCATCAAGAAAAGAATATTCTGTTTTCAAAATATTTTATATACTTGTAAAGCACGAGCAACAACAGTAACAACATGAACAGAGACGAAATCTTAGCATTATGGGTTAGAGAATTGCGAGCAAAAATATTCATGCGCAGCCAAAACGGAATTTCTGATTGGAATTCACTTAAACAAGTATTGTTGGCAGAGTTTGGAGCATCAATTTCGTCAATTGAAGTTCATCGTATGTTACGAAATCGGCGCAAGCGTGTAGGTGAGGACTACAGAGAATATTTATACAGTCTCATGGAAATAGGCAAGTCAGTTAGTTTGGACGAGAAAAGCTTAATAGAGTACTCTATTGAAGGTATTCCCGATTCAAGAAGTAATAAGAGGTAATTTGTATCAAGCTAGGACAGTACAAGAGTTGAAAGAGCTAGTTTTAATTTACGAAAAGATTCGTAGCAGTCGCCATCAAGCTCATAAAACGCCATCAAACTCATAAGCGGAAAAGATGAAGGATGTAAAGACAAGAAAGTTGACGCTGAAAAAACGGACGCTAAGAAAACTAGAATATGTTTCAAATGTGGTAAGCAAAAAAAGAAACTTTCAATTTAATTACATTCACTAAATCATCCACTCCGGTCCAACTCCCAGTCCGAGGCTGATCCCGAGCCGAGAGTTTTCTCTCTCTTTGTTCGCACTTTTAATTTTCCGCTTGTTTTTCACCTATTCTCCTCTTGTTATTGGTGTTGCTGTTGTGGTTTCCCTCGAAGTGGATCCCATGGTATTGTCAATAGTTATTACAATTTGTGTGCTCTTAAACTCTTTCGCTTTGTTGAACCTTTAATGTCATGGGATATCGGTTAATGATTAGCCGTTGCCAAGTGATTTTCTGTCAGCGGATGATCCGACCACGAGCTGCGAAATGAGCCGCTAACCATTCCTTCTTTGTGTGTGTCTCCCTCTCCCTATTTCGCTCTGTTGCTTGTCTCTTATTTGCTTACGTATAGCTTGACAAATGTGTTGATTTGCGAAAGTTTTTTGAGGGTTCCTTAGGGATCTGACGAAGTAGCTTTTATATACCTGGTGATCCAAATTATAAGAGATAATATGTACGAAAAGGCATACTCAAAGAAATTTCATGGACATGGGTCAATCAACTATATGTTCGTATTTACAAAGCAACCTAAATGGACCCATACTTTAAGATCCTTGTATATACAAACAAACTTTTTTTATCGAATCTTTCCTATTTTAGAACATATGATACTTATAAAATTCAACAGCTTATAAGATGCTAAATTAAATTGAGTAAAATTATGTTTTCAAAGTTATGTTCGCTATTGTATTATTATCTTTATGTCTTACTCTAATATAACACCTACTGTGATAAGCGATCTGTTGATGCCAATTGATAATAGACTCATCAAATTGAACATTCTAGCGAAAACTTCAAAAAATTCCAAATTAAAACGCATTTAATTTCACAATTAGCAATAAACTATTATGTTATAGAACTAAACTAAATTCTCAGTGTTTCAATTAAAGTAAACGAGACGAACATCGGCCTTTCCTACAAATTTGGTGTCAGAAGTGGGATATAGCGTCTTATGCGACGTAAATGAGAAGATCATTGTAAAATACTTTTAATGCGCAGTAGATTTTTGAGAGCAAAAAAAAGAACAACAGTGACACAGAAAAGACTTGGTTGCATTATAATTCTTTCAAATTATAAGGCAAAGTGGCGAATATTGTGGAAATCAAATCCCAAAATAGCGGCGTGACATTGTTAAATTCAATTCACTGGAAGTGGCAAACCGTTAAAAATTTTTGTACGGACTGGCGCCAGTTGCTAGATGTCTGCAGTGAGATAGAGCGAGACGACTAGTGTGTATTCTGTCGTAACACATAGCGAACGACGAGTGCAAATTGGCTTGGCAAAAGCTGGAAGCGACGATCTGAAGAGAGTGCGTGTGCGTGAGAGAGTAGATTGGCTTGGCAGAGGCTAGAAGCGACGATCTGTAAGGAGTGCGTGTACGTGGGAGTTCGGATTGACTCGGCAGATGCTGAAAGCGAATTGTAAAGAGTTCGAGTACTCCGGAGCAGGCAGTTAGCAGAGAGGCTGAGTTGCAGTGAGAAAATCACAGAGGGTGATATCAAGCAAAGCGGAGCGACGAATTTAACAGCTGCGTGTTCTACATACAGGACTGCAGTGCAACGACCGTTAGGTAACAGTAGGTTATTGAGTTTTATTTAAATTTTATATTGTTTAAATTTATAAACAAAAGGTTTAAAGTTGCAAAATATTTAAAACAATTTAATTGTATTTACCATCAAGAAAAGAATATTCTGTTTTCAAAATATTTTATATACTTGTAAAGCACGAGCAACAACAGTAACAACATGAACAGAGACGAAATCTTAGCATTATGGGTTAGAGAATTGCGAGCAAAAATATTCATGCGCAGCCAAAACGGAATTTCTGATTGGAATTCACTTAAACAAGTATTGTTGGCAGAGTTTGGAGCATCAATTTCGTCAATTGAAGTTCATCGTATGTTACGAAATCGGCGCAAGCGTGTAGGTGAGGACTACAGAGAATATTTATACAGTCTCATGGAAATAGGCAAGTCAGTTAGTTTGGACGAGAAAAGCTTAATAGAGTACTCTATTGAAGGTATTCCCGATTCAAGAAGTAATAAGAGGTAATTTGTATCAAGCTAGGACAGTACAAGAGTTGAAAGAGCTAGTTTTAATTTACGAAAAGATTCGTAGCAGTCGCCATCAAGCTCATAAAACGCCATCAAACTCATAAGCGGAAAAGATGAAGGATGTAAAGACAAGAAAGTTGACGCTGAAAAAACGGACGCTAAGAAAACTAGAATATGTTTCAAATGTGGTAAGCAAAAAAAGAAACTTTCAATTTAATTACATTCACTAAATCATCCACTCCGGTCCAACTCCCAGTCCGAGGCTGATCCCGAGCCGAGAGTTTTCTCTCTCTTTGTTCGCACTTTTAATTTTCCGCTTGTTTTTCACCTATTCTCCTCTTGTTATTGGTGTTGCTGTTGTGGTTTCCCTCGAAGTGGATCCCATGGTATTGTCAATAGTTATTACAATTTGTGTGGTCTTAAACTCTTTCGCTTTGTTGAACCTTTAATGTCATGGGATATCGGTTAATGATTAGCCGTTGCCAAGTGATTTTCTGTCAGCGGATGATCCGACCACGAGCTGCGAAATGAGCCGCTAACCATTCCTTCTTTGTGTGTGTCTCCCTCTCCCTATTTCGCTCTGTTGCTTGTCTCTTATTTGCTTACGTATAGCTTGACAAATGTGTTGATTTGCGAAAGTTTTTTGAGGGTTCCTTAGGGATCTGACGAAGTAGCTTTTATATACCTGGTGATCCAAATTATAAGAGATAATATGTACGAAAAGGCATACTCAAAGAAATTTCATGGACATGGGTCAATCAACTATATGTTCGTATTTACAAAGCAACCTAAATGGACCCATACTTTAAGATCCTTGTATATACAAACAAACTTTTTTTATCGAATCTTTCCTATTTTAGAACATATGATACTTATAAAATTCAACAGCTTATAAGATGCTAAATTAAATTGAGTAAAATTATGTTTTCAAAGTTATGTTCGCTATTGTATTATTATCTTTATGTCTTACTCTAATATAACACCTACTGTGATAAGCGATCTGTTGATGCCAATTGATAATAGACTCATCAAATTGAACATTCTAGCGAAAACTTCAAAAAATTCCAAATTAAAACGCATTTAATTTCACAATTAGCAATAAACTATTATGTTATAGAACTAAACTAAATTCTCTGTGTTTCAATTAAAGTAAACGAGACGAACATCGGCCTTTCCTACAAATTTGGTGTCAGAAGTGGGATATAGCGTCTTATGCGACGTAAATGAGAAGATCATTGTAAAATACTTTAAATGCGCAGTAGTTGAGAGCAAAAAAAAGAACAACAGTGACACAGAAAAGACTTGGTTGCATTATAATTCTTTCAAATTATAAGGCAAAGTGGCGAATATTGTGGAAATCAAATCCCAAAATAGCGGCGTGACATTGTTAAATTCAATTCACTGGAAGTGGCAAACCGTTAAAAATTTTTGTACGGACTGGCGCCAGTTGCTAGATGTCTGCAGTGAGATAGAGCGAGACGACTAGTGTGTATTCTGTCGTAACACATAGCGAACGACGAGTGCAAATTGGCTTGGCAAAAGCTGGAAGCGACGATCTGAAGAGAGTGCGTGTGCGTGAGAGAGTAGATTGGCTTGGCAGAGGCTAGAAGCGACGATCTGTAAGGAGTGCGTGTACGTGGGAGTTCGGATTGACTCGGCAGATGCTGAAAGCGAATTGTAAAGAGTTCGAGTACTCCGGAGCAGGCAGTTAGCAGAGAGGCTGAGTTGCAGTGAGAAAATCACAGAGGGTGATATCAAGCAAAGCGGAGCGACGAATTTAACAGCTGCGTGTTCTACATACAGGACTGCAGTGCAACGACCGTTAGGTAACAGTAGGTTATTGAGTTTTATTTAAATTTTATATTGTTTAAATTTATAAACAAAAGGTTTAAAGTTGCAAAATATTTAAAACAATTTAATTGTATTTACCATCAAGAAAAGAATATTCTGTTTTCAAAATATTTTATATACTTGTAAAGCACGAGCAACAACAGTAACAACATGAACAGAGACGAAATCTTAGCATTATGGGTTAGAGAATTGCGAGCAAAAATATTCATGCGCAGCCAAAACGGAATTTCTGATTGGAATTCACTTAAACAAGTATTGTTGGCAGAGTTTGGAGCATCAATTTCGTCAATTGAAGTTCATCGTATGTTACGAAATCGGCGCAAGCGTGTAGGTGAGGACTACAGAGAATATTTATACAGTCTCATGGAAATAGGCAAGTCAGTTAGTTTGGACGAGAAAAGCTTAATAGAGTACTCTATTGAAGGTATTCCCGATTCAAGAAGTAATAAGAGGTAATTTGTATCAAGCTAGGACAGTACAAGAGTTGAAAGAGCTAGTTTTAATTTACGAAAAGATTCGTAGCAGTCGCCATCAAGCTCATAAAACGCCATCAAACTCATAAGCGGAAAAGATGAAGGATGTAAAGACAAGAAAGTTGACGCTGAAAAAACGGACGCTAAGAAAACTAGAATATGTTTCAAATGTGCTAAGCAAAAAAAGAAACTTTCAATTTAATTACATTCACTAAATCATCCACTCCGGTCCAACTCCCAGTCCGAGGCTGATCCCGAGCCGAGAGTTTTCTCTCTCTTTGTTCGCACTTTTAATTTTCCGCTTGTTTTTCACCTATTCTCCTCTTGTTATTGGTGTTGCTGTTGTGGTTTCCCTCGAAGTGGATCCCATGGTATTGTCAATAGTTATTACAATTTGTGTGCTCTTAAACTCTTTCGCTTTGTTGAACCTTTAATGTCATGGGATATCGGTTAATGATTAGCCGTTGCCAAGTGATTTTCTGTCAGCGGATGATCCGACCACGAGCTGCGAAATGAGCCGCTAACCATTCCTTCTTTGTGTGTGTCTCCCTCTCCCTATTTCGCTCTGTTGCTTGTCTCTTATTTGCTTACGTATAGCTTGACAAATGTGTTGATTTGCGAAAGTTTTTTGAGGGTTCCTTAGGGATCTGACGAAGTAGCTTTTATATACCTGGTGATCCAAATTATAAGAGATAATATGTACGAAAAGGCATACTCAAAGAAATTTCATGGACATGGGTCAATCAACTATATGTTCGTATTTACAAAGCAACCTAAATGGACCCATACTTTAAGATCCTTGTATATACAAACAAACTTTTTTTATCGAATCTTTCCTATTTTAGAACATATGATACTTATAAAATTCAACAGCTTATAAGATGCTAAATTAAATTGAGTAAAATTATGTTTTCAAAGTTATGTTCGCTATTGTATTATTATCTTTATGTCTTACTCTAATATAACACCTACTGTGATAAGCGATCTGTTGATGCCAATTGATAATAGACTCATCAAATTGAACATTCTAGCGAAAACTTCAAAAAATTCCAAATTAAAACGCATTTAATTTCACAATTAGCAATAAACTATTATGTTATAGAACTAAACTAAATTCTCAGTGTTTCAATTAAAGTAAACGAGACGAACATCGGCCTTTCCTACAAATTTGGTGTCAGAAGTGGGATATAGCGTCTTATGCGACGTAAATGAGAAGATCATTGTAAAATACTTTTAATGCGCAGTAGATTTTTGAGAGCAAAAAAAGAACAACAGTGACACAGAAAAGACTTGGTTGCATTATAATTCTTTCAAATTATAAGGCAAAGTGGCGAATATTGTGGAAATCAAATCCCAAAATAGCGGCGTGACATTGTTAAATTCAATTCACTGGAAGTGGCAAACCGTTAAAAATTTTTGTACGGACGGGCGCCAGTTGCTAGATGTCTGCAGTGAGATAGAGCGAGACGACTAGTGTGTATTCTGTCGTAACACATAGCGAACGACGAGTGCAAATTGGCTTGGCAAAAGCTGGAAGCGACGATCTGAAGAGAGTGCGTGTGCGTGAGAGAGTAGATTGGCTTGGCAGAGGCTAGAAGCGACGATCTGTAAGGAGTGCGTGTACGTGGGAGTTCGGATTGACTCGGCAGATGCTGAAAGCGAATTGTAAAGAGTTCGAGTACTCCGGAGCAGGCAGTTAGCAGAGAGGCTGAGTTGCAGTGAGAAAATCACAGAGGGTGATATCAAGCAAAGCGGAGCGACGAATTTAACAGCTGCGTGTTCTACATACAGGACTGCAGTGCAACGACCGTTAGGTAACAGTAGGTTATTGAGTTTTATTTAAATTTTATATTGTTTAAATTTATAAACAAAAGGTTTAAAGTTGCAAAATATTTAAAACAATTTAATTGTATTTACCATCAAGAAAAGAATATTCAGTTTTCAAAATATTTTATATACTTGTAAAGCACGAGCAACAACAGTAACAACATGAACAGAGACGAAATCTTAGCATTATGGGTTAGAGAATTGCGAGCAAAAATATTCATGCGCAGCCAAAACGGAATTTCTGATTGGAATTCACTTAAACAAGTATTGTTGGCAGAGTTTGGAGCATCAATTTCGTCAATTGAAGTTCATCGTATGTTACGAAATCGGCGCAAGCGTGTAGGTGAGGACTACAGAGAATATTTATACAGTCTCATGGAAATAGGCAAGTCAGTTAGTTTGGACGAGAAAAGCTTAATAGAGTACTCTATTGAAGGTATTCCCGATTCAAGAAGTAATAAGAGGTAATTTGTATCAAGCTAGGACAGTACAAGAGTTGAAAGAGCTAGTTTTAATTTACGAAAAGATTCGTAGCAGTCGCCATCAAGCTCATAAAACGCCATCAAACTCATAAGCGGAAAAGATGAAGGATGTAAAGACAAGAAAGTTGACGCTGAAAAAACGGACGCTAAGAAAACTAGAATATGTTTCAAATGTGGTAAGCAAAAAAAGAAACTTTCAATTTAATTACATTCACTAAATCATCCACTCCGGTCCAACTCCCAGTCCGAGGCTGATCCCGAGCCGAGAGTTTTCTCTCTCTTTGTTCGCACTTTTAATTTTCCGCTTGTTTTTCACCTATTCTCCTCTTGTTATTGGTGTTGCTGTTGTGGTTTCCCTCGAAGTGGATCCCATGGTATTGTCAATAGTTATTACAATTTGTGTGCTCTTAAACTCTTTCGCTTTGTTGAACCTTTAATGTCATGGGATATCGGTTAATGATTAGCCGTTGCCAAGTGATTTTCTGTCAGCGGATGATCCGACCACGAGCTGCGAAATGAGCCGCTAACCATTCCTTCTTTGTGTGTGTCTCCCTCTCCCTATTTCGCTCTGTTGCTTGTCTCTTATTTGCTTACGTATAGCTTGACAAATGTGTTGATTTGCGAAAGTTTTTTGAGGGTTCCTTAGGGATCTGACGAAGTAGCTTTTATATACCTGGGGATCCAAATTATAAGAGATAATATGTACGAAAAGGCATACTCAAAGAAATTTCATGGACATGGGTCAATCAACTATATGTTCGTATTTACAAAGCAACCTAAATGGACCCATACTTTAAGATCCTTGTATATACAAACAAACTTTTTTTATCGAATCTTTCCTATTTTAGAACATATGATACTTATAAAATTCAACAGCTTATAAGATGCTAAATTAAATTGAGTAAAATTATGTTTTCAAAGTTATGTTCGCTATTGTATTATTATCTTTATGTCTTACTCTAATATAACACCTACTGTGATAAGCGATCTGTTGATGCCAATTGATAATAGACTCATCAAATTGAACATTCTAGCGAAAACTTCAAAAAATTCCAAATTAAAACGCATTTAATTTCACAATTAGCAATAAACTATTATGTTATAGAACTAAACTAAATTCTCAGTGTTTCAATTAAAGTAAACGAGACGAACATCGGCCTTTCCTACAAATTTGGTGTCAGAAGTGGGATATAGCGTCTTATGCGACGTAAATGAGAAGATCATTGTAAAATACTTTTAATGCGCAGTAGATTTTTGAGAGCAAAAAAAAGAACAACAGTGACACAGAAAAGACTTGGTTGCATTATAATTCTTTCAAATTATAAGGCAAAGTGGCGAATATTGTGGAAATCAAATCCCAAAATAGCGGCGTGACATTGTTAAATTCAATTCACTGGAAGTGGCAAACCGTTAAAAAATTTTGTACGGACGGGCGCCAGTTGCTAGATGTCTGCAGTGAGATAGAGCGAGACGACTAGTGTGTATTCTGTCGTAACACATAGCGAACGACGAGTGCAAATTGGCTTGGAAAAAGCTAGAAGCGACGATCTGAAGAGAGTGCGTGTGCGTGAGAGAGTAGATTGGCTTGGCAGAGGCTAGAAGCGACGATCTGTAAGGAGTGCGTGTACGTGGGAGTTCGGATTGACTCGGCAGATGCTGAAAGCGAATTGTAAAGAGTTCGAGTACTCCGGAGCAGGCAGTTAGCAGAGAGGCTGAGTTGCAGTGAGAAAATCACAGAGGGTGATATCAAGCAAAGCGGAGCGACGAATTTAACAGCTGCGTGTTCTACATACAGGACTGCAGTGCAACGACCGTTAGGTAACAGTAGGTTATTGAGTTTTATTTAAATTTTATATTGTTTAAATTTATAAACAAAAGGTTTAAAGTTGCAAAATATTTAAAACAATTTAATTGTATTTACCATCAAGAAAAGAATATTCAGTTTTCAAAATATTTTATATACTTGTAAAGCACGAGCAACAACAGTAACAACATGAACAGAGACGAAATCTTAGCATTATGGGTTAGAGAATTGCGAGCAAAAATATTCATGCGCAGCCAAAACGGAATTTCTGATTGGAATTCACTTAAACAAGTATTGTTGGCAGAGTTTGGAGCATCAATTTCGTCAATTGAAGTTCATCGTATGTTACGAAATCGGCGCAAGCGTGTAGGTGAGGACTACAGAGAATATTTATACAGTCTCATGGAAATAGGCAAGTCAGTTAGTTTGGACGAGAAAAGCTTAATAGAGTACTCTATTGAAGGTATTCCCGATTCAAGAAGTAATAAGAGGTAATTTGTATCAAGCTAGGACAGTACAAGAGTTGAAAGAGCTAGTTTTAATTTACGAAAAGATTCGTAGCAGTCGCCATCAAGCTCATAAAACGCCATCAAACTCATAAGCGGAAAAGATGAAGGATGTAAAGACAAGAAAGTTGACGCTGAAAAAACGGACGCTAAGAAAACTAGAATATGTTTCAAATGTGCTAAGCAAAAAAAGAAACTTTCAATTTAATTACATTCACTAAATCATCCACTCCGGTCCAACTCCCAGTCCGAGGCTGATCCCGAGCCGAGAGTTTTCTCTCTCTTTGTTCGCACTTTTAATTTTCCGCTTGTTTTTCACCTATTCTCCTCTTGTTATTGGTGTTGCTGTTGTGGTTTCCCTCGAAGTGGATCCCATGGTATTGTCAATAGTTATTACAATTTGTGTGCTCTTAAACTCTTTCGCTTTGTTGAACCTTTAATGTCATGGGATATCGGTTAATGATTAGCCGTTGCCAAGTGATTTTCTGTCAGCGGATGATCCGACCACGAGCTGCGAAATGAGCCGCTAACCATTCCTTCTTTGTGTGTGTCTCCCTCTCCCTATTTCGCTCTGTTGCTTGTCTCTTATTTGCTTACGTATAGCTTGACAAATGTGTTGATTTGCGAAAGTTTTTTGAGGGTTCCTTAGGGATCTGACGAAGTAGCTTTTATATACCTGGTGATCCAAATTATAAGAGATAATATGTACGAAAAGGCATACTCAAAGAAATTTCATGGACATGGGTCAATCAACTATATGTTCGTATTTACAAAGCAACCTAAATGGACCCATACTTTAAGATCCTTGTATATACAAACAAACTTTTTTTATCGAATCTTTCCTATTTTAGAACATATGATACTTATAAAATTCAACAGCTTATAAGATGCTAAATTAAATTGAGTAAAATTATGTTTTCAAAGTTATGTTCGCTATTGTATTATTATCTTTATGTCTTACTCTAATATAACACCTACTGTGATAAGCGATCTGTTGATGCCAATTGATAATAGACTCATCAAATTGAACATTCTAGCGAAAACTTCAAAAAATTCCAAATTAAAACGCATTTAATTTCACAATTAGCAATAAACTATTATGTTATAGAACTAAACTAAATTCTCAGTGTTTCAATTAAAGTAAACGAGACGAACATCGGCCTTTCCTACAAATTTGGTGTCAGAAGTGGGATATAGCGTCTTATGCGACGTAAATGAGAAGATCATTGTAAAATACTTTTAATGCGCAGTAGATTTTTGAGAGCAAAAAAAAGAACAACAGTGACACAGAAAAGACTTGGTTGCATTATAATTCTTTCAAATTATAAGGCAAAGTGGCGAATATTGTGGAAATCAAATCCCAAAATAGCGGCGTGACATTGTTAAATTCAATTCACTGGAAGTGGCAAACCGTTAAAAAATTTTGTACGGACGGGCGCCAGTTGCTAGATGTCTGCAGTGAGATAGAGCGAGACGACTAGTGTGTATTCTGTCGTAACACATAGCGAACGACGAGTGCAAATTGGCTTGGAAAAAGCTAGAAGCGACGATCTGAAGAGAGTGCGTGTGCGTGAGAGAGTAGATTGGCTTGGCAGAGGCTAGAAGCGACGATCTGTAAGGAGTGCGTGTACGTGGGAGTTCGGATTGACTCGGCAGATGCTGAAAGCGAATTGTAAAGAGTTCGAGTACTCCGGAGCAGGCAGTTAGCAGAGAGGCTGAGTTGCAGTGAGAAAATCACAGAGGGTGATATCAAGCAAAGCGGAGCGACGAATTTAACAGCTGCGTGTTCTACATACAGGACTGCAGTGCAACGACCGTTAGGTAACAGTAGGTTATTGAGTTTTATTTAAATTTTATATTGTTTAAATTTATAAACAAAAGGTTTAAAGTTGCAAAATATTTAAAACAATTTAATTGTATTTACCATCAAGAAAAGAATATTCAGTTTTCAAAATATTTTATATACTTGTAAAGCACGAGCAACAACAGTAACAACATGAACAGAGACGAAATCTTAGCATTATGGGTTAGAGAATTGCGAGCAAAAATATTCATGCGCAGCCAAAACGGAATTTCTGATTGGAATTCACTTAAACAAGTATTGTTGGCAGAGTTTGGAGCATCAATTTCGTCAATTGAAGTTCATCGTATGTTACGAAATCGGCGCAAGCGTGTAGGTGAGGACTACAGAGAATATTTATACAGTCTCATGGAAATAGGCAAGTCAGTTAGTTTGGACGAGAAAAGCTTAATAGAGTACTCTATTGAAGGTATTCCCGATTCAAGAAGTAATAAGAGGTAATTTGTATCAAGCTAGGACAGTACAAGAGTTGAAAGAGCTAGTTTTAATTTACGAAAAGATTCGTAGCAGTCGCCATCAAGCTCATAAAACGCCATCAAACTCATAAGCGGAAAAGATGAAGGATGTAAAGACAAGAAAGTTGACGCTGAAAAAACGGACGCTAAGAAAACTAGAATATGTTTCAAATGTGGTAAGCAAAAAAAGAAACTTTCAATTTAATTACATTCACTAAATCATCCACTCCGGTCCAACTCCCAGTCCGAGGCTGATCCCGAGCCGAGAGTTTTCTCTCTCTTTGTTCGCACTTTTAATTTTCCGCTTGTTTTTCACCTATTCTCCTCTTGTTATTGGTGTTGCTGTTGTGGTTTCCCTCGATGTGGATCCCATGGTGTTGTCAACAGTTATTACAATTTGGTGGTCCCAAACTCTTTCGCTTTGTTGAACCTTTAATGTCATGGGATATCGGTTAATGATTAGCCGTTGCCAAGTGATTTTCTGTCAGCGGATGATCCGACCACCATTCCTTCTTTGTGTGTGTCTCCCTCTCCCTATTTCGCTCTGTTGCTTGTCTCTTATTTGCTTACGTATAGCTTGACAAATGTGTTGATTTGCGAAAGTTTTTTGAGGGTTCCTTAGGGATCTGACGAAGTAGCTTTTATATACCTGGTGATCCAAATTATAAGAGATAATATGTACGAAAAGGCATACTCAAAGAAATTTCATGGACATGGGTCAATCAACTATATGTTCGTATTTACAAAGCAACCTAAATGGACCCATACTTTAAGATCCTTGTATATACAAACAAACTTTTTTTATCGAATCTTTCCTATTTTAGAACATATGATACTTATAAAATTCAACAGCTTATAAGATGCTAAATTAAATTGAGTAAAATTATGTTTTCAAAGTTATGTTCGCTATTGTATTATTATCTTTATGTCTTACTCTAATATAACACCTACTGTGATAAGCGATCTGTTGATGCCAATTGATAATAGACTCATCAAATTGAACATTCTAGCGAAAACTTCAAAAAATTCCAAATTAAAACGCATTTAATTTCACAATTAGCAATAAACTATTATGTTATAGAACTAAACTAAATTCTCAGTGTTTCAATTAAAGTAAACGAGACGAACATCGGCCTTTCCTACAAATTTGGTGTCAGAAGTGGGATATAGCGTCTTATGCGACGTAAATGAGAAGATCATTGTAAAATACTTTTAATGCGCATTA